>PVJI01001076.1:0-202746 GCA_004026765.1 Micronycteris hirsuta
CAGACCTCACTAATGTTAAAAGAAGGGACTAAGCCATGTAGAAATCTGAGAGAAAAGCAATCCAGGCAGAGAGAATAGCAAGTGCAGAGAGGAGGGACAGTGGGGGTGTTTCTGAGGAACAAGTAGGCTAGGCTGGCTAGAGCAAAGTAAACGAGAGCCAAAGAAATGGAGGCAGATGAGGACGGGCCAGGTCACGTAGCAACTTAGAGGAAACTGTCAGGACTCTGGATTTTATTCTGCGTGAGCTGGGAAGCCAATGAACGGCTCTGAGCAGAGAAAAGACATGAGCTGACCTACATTTAGTCGGTAAGTATTTAATTGAGCACCTACTATGTAGCATGTTCTGTGCTAGGCATTGGGGATGCTGTGGCAAACAAGACAAACATGATCACTGGTGAAATTTATAGTCTAATAGAGGGAAATAGACCATAAATCAATAAGGAAATAAGCAAGATAACCTTTGATTCTTCGAAGCCACAGGAAGGGAAGAGAGCGACGAGACAGAGAGCAAGGGTAATCTATTTGTGAGCAACGACCTTTCTGAAATGGAAACATTTGAACTGAGCCCTCAAGACTGAGGAGAGGCTAGCTACGTGAAGAGTGGGGGAAGGTCATTCCAAGCAGAGGAAGTAGCAAGTACAAAGGCCAGGAAGCAGGAAGAGCTCTGTATCGTAAGGACTAAAAAGGAGGGCAGTGTGGCTGGGGTAAGCCGGGGGTGTAGATGGGCAGACAGGACCTAAATCATACAAGACCCTGCATTCTGAGCACAGTTGGAAATTACTGGCTCAAAAGACTGACATGGGTTTTAAGAACATCACTCTGGCTCCATACGGAGAACAGACTGGAAGGAATGGAAGTAGAAGCCCCTACCCCGACACACTCATGCACAGAAAGTACTCAGAAGGAACGAATAAAAATGGTGACAGTGGCTACCTTCGTGGGTCCTCAGATATTTTTAGACTACATTTATTTACTCATTCAAAAACACTTACTATATTGTTATGCTCTAGCTCTTGTTCTAAACAATGGGGACGCAAGATTAATAAACACAGTACCTGGCCTCAAGCTGCCTGAATTTTAGGAGAGGGGTAGATATGTGATTAATGCTAAGTGCCATGACACTAAGGGGCACCAGGGAGTCACCCGTCTAGGAGTCCTAAATAGGAGGGGAAATAGGCAATAATAGGATGGCTTCGGAGCCGTCCCCCTCTGCCACTGCAGGGCTACTTACCCTCAAGTTGAGATGTCTGTATAAGCACTTCAGAACTTGGGCCATGATGGCTGTGGCCCGTTCCCGCTCACGGTCTTTAACGGACTGTAACCAGGGGTCCATGTGCTGTGAAAATTAAGGGAGCCTACATGATTTATCAGGAAGATTGGGGATAGCACCTTTATTCTGACGGGAAGAAAATGTGGAGAGAGAAGTTCTACATGTCACTACCATGTCTAAAAATATTTTCCTAAATGATAAACTAGTTTTGGATGGAAAGCAAAGCGGTGGGATGACAAGTGAGGTACAAGGCCTGTGGGGTGTCCAACCATGCCCACGGGCTGCATGTGGCTCAGGGTGGCTGTGAATGCAACCCAACACAAAATCGTAAATTTATTTAAAACATTTTGAGATTTTTTGTGATTATGTGTCACAATGTATTTAATGTGTGGCCCAAGATGACTTCTTCCATAGTGGCCCAGAGGCGCCAAAAGGTTGGACACCCCTGGTAGGGGATCAGGTGCTCCGGCTTCTATAGGGGCTTATTTTCTAGACTTATTTTCCCTTCATCCCACTTTCTTCAATTATTTACTCTATTTTTCTGTGTGTTTTCAGCTTTTTGAGACCCACTTTGGAAAGAAAGGAAATTAATGACATACTATTAAAGAACTCTGAGGATGGGGGAAATTGCATCTGCCTGCAACAGTAAGGGAAGGATTCATGGAGAAGATAATATCCATCAATAGGAGCTTCATAAAGAAGAAATGACTGCCCTGGTTGGTGTGGCTCAGTGGATTGAGCACTAGCCTGCAAACCAAAGGGTTGCCGGTTCGATTCCCAGTCAGGCCACATGCCTGGGTTGCAGGCCAGGTCGCCAGTGGGGGCCACATGAGAGTCAACCACACATTGATGTTTCTCTCCCCCTCTTTCTCTAAAAATAAAATATTTAAAATAAAAAAGAAGAAGAAATGACTGGAACTAAGCTGCCAAGGTGGGGAAGTGCATGGCACAACTGGATGAAGGAGAGAAACCCAATCTGGCTGGAGTGCTGATACACAAAAATAAGAGAAATAATGTTAAGGTTGATAGTGGCAAAGATGAATGTCCATCTGTATTTAGGCACAAATGATTAACAGCAGTTTAAAGGGAGATACTTTTCCAGGGTATCTGCATCTCGCAAAGGGCCAAGAGAGGGAGACGCTTGAGCTGCAGTGAGTGCATTCCAATGAATAAATCTCTACCCAGGGAACGGCTCGTGCTGGGACAGGTACAGGCGGGGGTTCACAACCTTTCAATCTCGCCTGGCAGACGGCTGCCTACTTACTCCTTCATGAGGCTGACTCTGTTCTCTTGTCACTGGTTGAAACCTTTTTATAGTAGCAAGCAATAATAGTTTAAGGAATTAATTACAGCAACCACTTAAACCACTTATTGAAGGCCATTTATTAAGTACAGTAATTATCATCTCAATTTAAACATGAAGAAATGAGACTCTGAAAAATCACATTCCTTGCTGAATTTATAATCAATGCATGGCAGTGACTCAGAATTTGAATCAAAGTCAGACTCAAAATGGAGAGCTGATACTCTTTCTTAACTATTATCCTATCTCTTAAAACTTAATCCTGCTGTATTCTCTTCTTCCACTTTCACCAGTTAATATAAAGGTTCCCAGTCTCTCTTGATATCCTGTTTACCTTAAAAATGAAGTCAAAATTTTCCAAATGGGGGTCTTTTACCACCAAACTCTGGAGCATCTCAGAGAACATCTGAAACGTCTGCCTGTAGAGACACTGAAAAGGCACGGGGTGAGTAATACCCGCCAATACGAAGTTTCCCGACGCTGCACACTTCTAAGGTTCCCTCATTATCTTGAGACTGTACTTAACATTGCAGAAGCAGTGTGCAAGCACTGGTAGGCAGTCTGTGAAACAATATATATTCATATTACATGGACATCTCAACATTACTGGGAATACGGTTAACTAATTCTAACCACATTTGGGGAAATTTTTAGGGGCATCAAAGTGCTTTTAAAGTTTGACTTATGACTCTTCCTGCTATCTTGAAACAAGGGGAAATAAAGTCCTCTTTGGCAATTGCTTTACCAACCAGTTTACTAATGGTAGAAAGAAATGAAGGGCTTTGCACCTCCTCTTCTCTCTGCCTGAAAGATTCTCCTCCAGAGATATCCATACTCTGTCTGTTCAACTGTCACTTCATCAGGAAAGCTTTCCCTGACCACCTCAGATAAGGAGCCCCGTTCCTCCCAACTACAGTGTGCTCTATCCTCCTCTTTCCCTGCTTTATTTTTCCACAGCACTTATTACCACCTGATATTACACTTACCACTGGTTTATATGCACTAGGATGCAAGCTCCCTGGATCGGAGAGTGTATCGCTGTATTTCTGTTGCCTATCATGATGCTTAGCACATGGTAACTCTAAATATCTGCTAAGCATATGAATGCTATGCCTTATTTTAAAGCCAAAAGCAAGGGAATAAGAAATGAAGGGAGCCCTGGCTGGCGTAGCTCAGTGGATTGAGCACAGGCTGCAAACCAAAGGGTCGCAGGTTCGATTCCCAGTCAGGGCACACGCCTGGGTTGCGGGCCAGGTCCCCAGTGGGGGCCACGTAAGAGGTAACCACACATTGATGTTTCTCTCTCTCTCTTTCTCTCTCCCTTCCCCTTTCTAAATAAATAAATAAAATCTTAAAAAAAAATGAAGGGAAAAAGAGACAAAATTAACAGAAAAAAGAAGCTATTCCATTCACCAGACTTGGCTTAAATGGTTTTTGGCTAGTTCCAAAAAAATCAAACGTCCTCTCCAGCGGCCATTAGCAGCTGACCCGGGGGATGGCAAGTTATGAAAGCAAAGTGTGAATTACCTCCGAGTCGTAGGACCCACTTGGCATGATTTCCTGCAGCCGGGTAAGAGTCTTCTCAGAGGGCAGAGCGATTACACTTTTGATGATAAGGTTGAACAAGTCAACTCGATCTTCAGAGCCAAACAGCAAGCAGACATCTTGGTAACTAAGAAAAGACAGTTGGGGAACAGCAAGCTGGGCAGAGTCGGACTTGACATTGATAAGCAGAGATCAAAGTAACCCAAAAGGGAAGGGCAGACGGACTGGTGTACCATTCTAATGGAAGAGATAAATGGCATGCTTGTCAGTGTGTTTAGATAACATCTTACAAAAGGTCAGAGAAAGAGTTTCGGGCTCAGAGCCTCCATCCTCCTCCCCTTAACCTCCCCACCCACCTCCCCAGGAGGTCACCGGAGTGACATCCTTCTAGGCGTTTCTCCAGTTCAACCACAGAAGAGAAATCTGCTGCAGTCTAATATAGTAAAGTATGATTTTTCCAAGTGTGTGTGTCTGTCTGGGGAATGGCCAGTTAAACCAAGTTAAAACCCTTTTAACTATACGGCTTCTCCGGACCTTTAATCAGATAATGTGCTGTACAAATCTCCAAGAAAGGTAAACAGAAGACAGCCCTTCCACATTTCTTGGTCTGTGGAACTCTGTCATGAAGCAGACATGGTAGTAACTTTCCACTGAATATACTTTGAACAAAACTGAACTCTAAGCGGGTTCCAATCAGGTCTTGCAGATACAAATGATCGCATACATGAAATCAAAGTTCTCACACAAAAACACAGATTTGGCTCCCAGTTCACTATCTAAATAGTTTTGAGAAGTTAAAAAAAATATGGACCATGTGAGTTGACTTTGCTATTGGCCCTGAATGAAGAACCAGGACACACGTGTAGAGGGCATGTGGGTGTCACCTGAGGTCAGTGATGGCGACAAAGACTTCCTGGCACACATGGCTGAAGAGAGAGTGCAGGGGCTCCTCTTGCACCACAATCTGCAACGAGAGGGAAAGGACTTTGGGAGAGAGAGTAGAGCATGTGCCAAATCATCAGGCCAAGTGATCAGAGGTGTGGGTGGCCCGCGAGAACAAGAGCAGGTCCTTCAGAGGGCTCTGCTCCTCGGCTCCACAGGTCCAGCGGCAGGACAGTGGCCAGGCTGGGAGTTTATTCTCCGGAGCCAGACCCTGAGGCCTGGCTCTGCCTCTTACTAGCTCTTAGAGCTGATGCAGTTATTCACCTCCCCTTACCTGTTTCCTCATCTGTAAACTGAGATTAACAGTGCTACTTAACTTCCTAGGGTAGTCGTAAGCACTAAATGAGCTAATTCATAATACCTAGCAGCTCTCAGTAACTGTTAGACAGTGTCTGTTACTCATTATTTTTATTACCAGTGATCATTTCCAGTTTAGGCATCCTCACTCCTCTTTCTACTAAACCAACACCTCCAATATAGTGTTTAATATTATTCTAAGTTACCTGTCCTGGAAAAGGAGTGCCCCTGAGTACGTCTCCTCCATGCAGAGATACTGACATGAAAAAGGATAAGGGAATCGATAATATAGGTGAAACCGCTAAAACATTTGTAAGCCAGGTCACCGAATGTACACGGTCCCAACAATCTGTGATTGAGTCACGATACTTACAAAGAGGATGTGCACAATGTCTGCGATGTGGCTGTGAATGAACGATTCTGCGGTTTCATCATCAGGTAAAGTTTGGCTGAGAGAAGACAAAGATCTTAGGAATGTCAGCTTCTCGTGTTCACTCTGAATTTGTGAAAAAAATCATAAAAACACAATTATACACTATAATCTCACTTGGTTATTGATGGGGGCTCTTGAAGTTTCTTAGAACGTTTTAAACATCTGATATCTCATTCAATCCAATATCGATCTTTTATTATGAGGAATGAATAAGTTACGGAGGGCTGAAATTCCTTGTCCAGTGGCCCTGCCTGGGTTTATGACCTCGTTTTCCCTCTCGGCTAGATTTCCAAGTGCTCCCCGACGGCGTTCCCAGCTTATCCTTGTTTCCTCACCTATCCGCCCTGTACGCTGCTGTCTGATTAAGATTCCTAAAGCTGACCTCTGATGGTGTTACTTTTCGCTCTCTTGATGTTATTAAACATTCATTATTTTGAGTCTTTACAGTTCCCTATTAAAATGCAAGTTCTGACTTGAAGAATAAAATCTCTTTTGTATTATTCTCTCTTGCTAAATATAAAAGCACTATCTAATTGTCATGGAAACTTGGGGGGAAAAGTACATATAAAGAAGAAAATAAAAGACCAGTAACTCCACCATCTTGTGAAAATTTCTTCCCATTTCCCATCCCCACCCCCCACCCCCAGATAGATGGTATAAAACTGGTATAAGCTCTCTGGAAAACAAGTAGCAATACACAGCAAGAGACTGACTTGGTGGCCTCATTCTCTCTTACCAGGATCTGGTAAAACAATGCAACACTAGGTTTCTCTGCTCTAGTTTTGCCTCTCTCTGATGTAGTCCCCAGGTTATCACCAGATTGATCTTTTTAAAAATGCACATTTGACCACATAACTCCTATCAAAAATCTTCTGATAGCATCCATGGAGGTCAAGGCCTTTCCCAATGTGACCCCAGCTAATCTCTTCAAATTCATCTCTCAGCTTGTCTGGCAGCATTTTGTGTTTTAGCCAAATTAACTTTTATGCTGCCCTCTCTTGCTTCTGGGCCTTTCCACCTTCTGAATTCTCTCCATTTCTTCTTTTTGTTTACTGACTAAAATCTATATATCCTTTAAGACTTGGATCACGCATTTTCTCCTGAAGCAGGGTCAGGTGCTCTTCCTAAGTGTATCCATAAACTTCATGTGTGTGCTGCTATCATGGCATTTGTAATACTCTGACAAAATCACCTTCTTAATTCATCTGCTCCCCTGCCTGGCTGTCAGACTCAGGTTAAGGCAGGAAATGGACAGCCCTCCCCAGCCCTGCAATTCACTGCAGCAATCCAAGCCCATAATTAATTACAAAGAACCCTTCATGACGTGAAGTATAAAGAACAGTCTGAGTCAACGTGAAGACCAACGTTCTGGCTTTAAGTCTTTTTTAAAAAATGTTATTGGGCCCTAGATGGTGTAGCTCAGTGGATTGAGAGCGGGCTGCGAACCAAAGGGTCGCTGGTTCGATTCCCAGTCAGGGCACATGCCTGGGTTGCAGGCCAGGTCCCCAGTGGGGGCCACCTGAGAGGCAACCACACATTGATGTTTCTCTCCTTCTGTTTCTCCCTCTTTTCCCTTCTGTCTAAAAATAAATAAATAAAATCTTTAAAAAAAAGTCATTGGTATTATACACAGAGAAAATGTAAAGCTTGTTGAATTTTCACAAACCAAAAACATCCATGTATATGTATATATCCAAAGGAAATGAAATCTGGACCTCAAAGAGATATCTGCACTCCCGTGTTCACTGCAGCATTACTCACAATAGCCAAAATATGGAAACCTAAGTGTCTGCTGACAAATGACAAATGTCTTTGACACTGTGATGTAAGTGTACCAGGCTTCTTTGAGTTCATTAAATACGCTCTGCTCCTTTCTCCCACAAGGTTGTTAAAGACATCATTTCCTATTTCTGGAACGCTCACTCCAACTCTAACTTCTATTTTCTCCTGTTCATTCCTCAGATCTGAGCTCAAGGGTTACTTCCTCAGAAATGCTTTCCTTTACCTCTCAGTTAAGGTATAGTCTTTTGCTATGTACTCTCATAGAATAAATGAATGAATGAATGACTGCTTTACCTAAACAATGGGATAATGTATTAAGTAGGACAACATAGACTTTAGTTATTGACTTAGAAATTTTTTTCTCCCACCATTTCTGATGTTTAGTTTTCTATAATTATATTCATTGGGCCCTGGCTGGTGTGGCTCAGTGGATTAAGCGCAGGCCTGCGAACCAAAGGGTCGCCAGTTCGATTCCCAGTCAGGGCACATGCCTGGGTTGTGGGCCAGGTCCCTGGTGGGGGGTGTGCGGGAGGCAGTCACACACTGATGTTTCTTCCTCTCTCTTTCTCCCCACTTTCCCCTCTGTCTAAAACTAAATAAATAAAATCTTAAAAAAAATTATATTCATTAGTATGTACAGGAAAATATCTGAAAATATATATACCAAAATATTAACAGTAGTCATCTCAGGAGAGTGGAATTAAGAAAGATTAACTTTTAATTTTTACTATAGTTATAGGAATTTAGTAACTTGTATAAATATAATTATATATATATAGTTTTATATAAGTTAAATATTTATATAAGTATAAATATAAGTATAATTATATTTCTATACATTTATAAAATAATTTACAAATGTGTATAAATATATATTATAAACAAAAGTATAAATGTCAATTTTATAGCTTATGAATTATTTGTATAAAAAGAAATAACAAATTCTCTAAAATAAAGTTGGATACCTTGTAAAGATTGCTTGCGCATACCTTTAGCTCACCATTAAAAAACTCCTGGATGCATTCGATCAACTTCTCAATGGTGTCCTCGCTGAAGGGGTCCTCGTGGGACAGGTGTGTGGACCCATCTGTAAGGGATTCCAGAGGGGGGCCAGAGATGTCTGAGCCTAATACCAAAAGAAAGACATCAAATGATGCCTCCATACTATGTAAAGTTACGTGGTTTTGTGGGGAGAACCACTGGGTTTCCGGATAGACAGGTCTTGTTCTCACCTTCACTACCTGCTCTGCCCAGTTCCTTCCCCTTTATGAGTCTCAGTTTTCTCAGTCACAAATTCAATGTTCTCTACGGGCCTCGTAAGCTACAAAAACCTTCCAGAGTGAACTGTGCCAGGGTGGTTAAGAGCACAAACCTTCCATCTCAGTTTCAGACGAGCTGGAATCCTGGCTCTCTTACCTATTACTTCTGTGACCTTCGTCAAGTTAATGTGCCTGTTTGGAACCTTAGTGTCCTCACCTGTAAAACAGGGTTATTGTGAGGATTCAGTGAGGAAATACAAGACTTACCCTGCCTAGTATGTGGCCCACAGTAAGTACTTAAATGGTACATATTATTCAAATTCAAAAGTGTATGACTCTGTAATGACAAGAGCTTCAAATATTGTAGCAACCCCTGCCGATCTCTTCCCACTTGACCAGGTTGCAGTAAGTCCTTGAGGTATTTCCTCCCCGACCTGGGATATACTTTGATTAAGAGCACAGGCTCCAGAGTTGGGAATCTTTGCTCTGCTTTTTTCTAGCATTCTGACCCTGTGGGGCCTTACTTTCTCTGGGCCTATTTCTTCATTTCCAAAATGGGGATGATAATAGAACCTACCTCAGTTGGTTGATACAGAACTAGCATCAAAGAAGTGCTGGCAAATATTAGTCCTCTGCTCACTGAGTGACAGTAATTACGTGGCATCATTTTCCTCTTCATGTAGCTTTACATCCTTACTTCCTCTGCTTTCCAATACCAAACCCTATTCCTATTGGGCAAATAGGTTTACTATTTCCCTCTTAGCACACCTATCTCTGAGGGTTTCTACCACTCAATTTTTACAGACTCTTCTGCAAATTCCTCCCACTGCCTGCCACATTCTTGTCATCCAGTAAAAGCCATGTTCTAGTTCAACTCTTATCTTTGCACAGGATTTCCTCCTGCTTGCATGTCTCCCCCTCTCCTCCCCCACTTGCCCTTACCTCTTGCTGCATATGGAACTCTTGCTTGTCCTTCAGGACTCAGCTCCAGGATGCTTTTCCTGAATTCCCTCTTTGCCCATTTTGGCTAAGTATCCCTCTAGCTGCTAATGAAGCTCTCTATACTTGCCCTCTTCCCTCCACCTCCATCCCCAATCGCACATATTATACTAAGTTCCAATCATTTGCTTATCTATGAGTATATTGTGTCTGCTCTGTTCACTGCTGTATCTCCATCAGCTAGGTCAGTGTTTAGAGCACAGTGTTTAGGGCTTCAATAAATATTTGCTGGATGAACGTACAAACGAATGTAGTTCGTCAAACACACCAGTCTTTCCTGTCTCATGCACATGCTGCTCCACCTACTCAGAGTGCTCTTCCCTCTACTTCTCACAAGGGTTGTTCTCAGACAGCTGTTCTCTGACACATATGGTTTAAATTAGGTCTCCATCCCTTTATTTTCTGGGGTCTCAGCCCCTTGTTTAATTCTTTTATAGTGTTTACTACAACTTATAATTACTTTACTTACTGTATCTTTACTTATTTTGGTCCTCAGCACTATAACGCACATTTGTGAGGGTAGAGACCCTCACAAACAGTGAACATGTTGATCTTGTTCACTGTTGTATACCCAGCAATCGGTACTTAATAAATGTTCCCAGAATAAATAAAAGAGTTACTCCGTAGCTCAGTCCAGATTTGACTCACACGTACCTTTCCCTTCTCAGAATCCTTCTAGCACTTACATTCTGTGCAAGTTGGCAGGATTATGTGTCTCAGGACCAAGTTTAGTTTCCTGTATGGCTAGAGCAATGTGTTTTATCTTTTTGTCAACCATATTCCAAGGTCTTAAAGTCAGGGACCAAATTAATTGTCAAAGTCTAGTGAAGGGCTGGTCACCCAGCCACTTGACTTGAAAAGAGATGCCCCTCCCCTCTTCCTTATCCTTTCCCCTGTTCACCTGTAAGTTCGTGGCTACTTGGGCTCTTTTTAATATCCTCTAAGTTGCTCAGCTGCAAATCCACATTTTCTGAATCACTGTCAGAAGCATAAGGAATCACTACTTCTTCCCAACTACAGATCCTAGGAATAAAGAAGGGATTAGAAAAATTAGTTTTTCAGGACTGCTTCTGTCTCATCCCTCAAGTAAAAGCTTAAATGTCACTTTTTCAAAGGCATTTGCTGATCACCAATCTAGGTTGAGCAGCCTCTCCCTACCCCAGTCCTACAGTGATTTCCTTGGTTTGTTTTTTTTCATAGCACTTAATCATAACCTACAATGATTACTAAGTTAATTTGTGTTGTTTATTGACTGTCTCCCATTAGACTGTTAGCTCCATGAGGGAAGAAATCTTGTCTATGTGGTCATGGTTGTATCCCTAGCACTTAGCATACTGTCAGCCTCACGGGGAGTGAGTGGACAGGTAAGAAATACTACGCCACTGTTAAAAAGAGACTGAGGTATCCCTGGCTGGTGTAGCTCAGTGGACTGAGTGCGGGCTGGGAACCAAAGGGTCCCAGTTCGATTCCCAGTCAGGGCACGTGCCTGGGTTGTGGGCCGGGTCCCCAGTGAGGGCCATGTGAGAGGCAACCATACATTGCTGTTTCTCTCCCTTTCTTTCTTCCTCCCTTCCCCTCTCTCTAAAAATAAATAAATAAATAAAATCTTAAAAAAAAAAAAAGAGAGACTGAGGTAGAAGACCCCCTGCACCTCCCTCAATCCCATTTACCCTTTCTTTTTTTTCTATAGCACATGACACCTTCTAATATATTATTCACTTATTTATGATATTGTTTTGGGGTAATAGTTTTTCAAATACTAGAAAAATGTTTCTTCAAGTTTTTGTGCTATTCACAATGTCAAGTCTATAGACATGACACGTTTTTAAGTTTAATCTCTATCACTGTTTTATCCACCATTAGGTTTAGGCAATAACAAAGCAAAAAACTGTTAACCTAAAAATAAAATGGCCGTTCAAAGTGAGAGGCAAACAAGTATTTATTTGAGATCAGTAAGAACAGCTACTCGGGAATCAATTCAGGTGGAAGCTCAAATCATGTTCCAATTAGGAGACAAAGGCAATGAGTATTTATGAGAAAGGGAAGGGGAACAATTACATTAATAGAAGGAAAGCATTTCTATTGGTGAAGATAATATAGTGACGTTAATGCTAAATAATGTTTTTAATTTTCAGTCAAGTAGTCATCAGTTATAAAAACTGCTCTTTTTGTTATCTTTGCAAAGCTTCATGCAGTGGCAGTATCACAGCCAATGAGGTTTATCTGAGGCATGTTATTGCTAATTGTTATCTTTGCAAACAGTTCTTTGGAGAATAAAGTTATTTAGGCCCAGTGCAAAGGTTATTTTGCTCTGTTTTAATGTTCCAAAGGTTTGAGACACAAGATGGCAAAGCAGTTCCTTTTAAAGTGGATCTTTTTTTTTTCCTTTTTTAGTGAATTGATTAGGAAATGATGAGTTTGCTTTTCTTTCTTTTCAAAATTTTTTATTTATTGATTTTAGGGAGGGGGAGGGAGTAAAGGAGGGAGGGGTGAGAGAGAGAGAGACACTGCTTTGTTGTTCCACTTACTTATGCACTCATTGCTTATTTCTTGCTTGTGCCCTGACAGGGGTTCGAACCTGCAACCTTGGCACATGCGGATGACATTCTAAACAACTGAGCTACCCAGCCAGGGCTGAGTTTGGTTTTCAATATACTTCATTTCATTGTAAGTTTGTATGACTTAATTTTTATACATATCTGCATTTGACAACCAATTTGCAAATTCCTGACAAATTCAAAAATTGACTTTAGCAAACATATGAGATGGCTCCAGCACACTACTGGTTGTCTTACTACCAAATTGAAAGAGTTCTTTATATATTCTAGATCAGTACTGTCCAATAGTACTTTCTGTGATAGTGAAAAATGCTCTATAATTCTGCACTGTCTAAACGATATCCACTAGCCACACGTGACCACTTAAAAATGTGTCTAGTACAAACTGAATTTTTATTTTTAGTTAATTTAAATTCAAATTTAAATATTTACATATAGCCAGTATCTACCATACTTAACAGACCACCAGACATAGCAAGAACTGACTCTCCAGATTTGGGATAATCATATCTGGCACCCTAACAGTGATAATAAGAGTTACCATATTGTACATGCTTCATACATTCATAATAGTTAAAAGTACAGATTATAGAGTCAAACTGAGTTGAATCTTTCAGTTTCCTTCTCTATAAAATGGATAACTGTGTACCTCACAGAATGGTTATAAGGAGTAAATGAAAGAGTGTACGTAGAGCCCTTAGTACACTGTCGGGCTATCCTGTTAACGCTCAGTAAATGGAGTTCGTTATCATTTAGCTCTTAGATCAGTCACTTCCATTTTTGAGCCTGTTATTTCAAAATCTTGTCAACTTCGGCTAATACGTTGTTCAAAGAGTTATTATGAGGAGTCACTGAGTCAACACAAATGCTTTGCAAGTCAGATACAAAGTCCCTCATAGGTCAGTTATTAACAACCAAAACAATCTTTGAAGGAAACTGCCATAATTTTCCAAAGAGAAAAAAGAAAAATCCACCCTCGAATACAGACCGCCCTTCCCACCTGACCCTTCCCAGTGCTTTAAAATTGGCCCGCGGCACTGCCGACTGAGTGACAGGCGACCGACCAACCAGAGGAGGCCCCGTCTCGGGCCCACCCTGAAGCCCCGTCCAATAGCGTCGCGGTAGCTCCCGGAATAGGACCGTTGAAAGGCGGCAGGTTCCAAGTGGGCCCCGGCGCGGGGGGAAGCGGCCCTGTACGCTACGTCTGTGGGGCCCTCTGCGTGCGAGGACTGGCATTCCAGCCGTGGCTACTGGGAGAGGCCCGGCCCCGCCGAACGGCGGGGACTGACCTGTTCCTAGGGTCCATTTCGGCACGCGGAGCCTGCCGCAAGTCCCCGGCGTCCCCTCCGGCGCGGTCCTGAAGCCACTTTCCCGAGCGGAAGTCAGCTTGCGTTTCGGGCCCTTTGGGGACCTGCTCGGAGGAATGGCGCTGCCGGGTAAGGTGTTGCGCATGGCTGGACGGCGGGGCCCCGCGGACGGCACGCCTCGGCGAGTGGGCCGGCGCCCGTGGGAGGCTAGTGTTTGCCACTCGGGAGCCGGCTCTGCGGGGTCCCCGTCCTCTGCGGGACAGGGGCATGGGCTCCCGCACTCCTGGGGTTGAGCGTCTAACGGAGGGTCTGAGCGGGTGGGACTGCCTGGGACCTGAAAAAGGGTGGGGGGTGGGTACGGTGCGGAGCTACGGGTACCCCCGAGGACCAGCCTGGGGACTGCGGCCGTGGTTAACCCTAGGTTTGGCTTCACTCATTCATTTGACTCGCGCGGGCTCCCGGGCCGGGAGGCCTAAGAGTGAGCTTTTGGCCAAATTATCCGTTGGACCATTAGCTTTCATTTTAGTGAAATGAGGTAAACAAACAAACAAACACACCTCTTCAGGGGTTTAGAGAATAAGTAATGAAGTTAGATTCTCCGGGTGCAAACTTGTAGTCCGCCACGTATTCGTTATGTGACCCCACCGCAAGTGACTTAACCCCTCTGCACCTCAGTTTCTCGTCTGTAAAACAGATTAGTCACATTGTCTGCCTCGTAAATTGCTGTGTCCTTCAATGAGATAACCTCCGTGAATAGCTTAGAGCTGTACGAGTCACTAAATTAGCCCTCAGTAAAGTTATTGGCATTGCTAGTTAACGAGTGGCCACTGCAGGATAGAATCTCATGTTGTGTCTCATGTGTACTATTGTTATTTCCACTTGACACACACGGGGGAAGCGGGAGGCCCAAGAAAGGAAGTAACCTGCCCGAGGGAAGAGTGATGTCAGTGGCTTAGCGCTCCATTATTTAAGAAGAGGGTCAGAGAGGTTAAAAACAAACTTTGGATCTAAACTGCTTGCAGTTTGATTCTCAGCTAGTTATGTGTCTTAGGGCAGGTAACTACTTCGGAGTCTCAATATCTTGGTTTGTAAACTGCGCTCACTTGGATGTTGAGGATTTAATGACTAAATGCATGCAAAGTACTTAGCTTAGTATGGGCATACCCGACCTGTATTAAGTGTGCAAATTGTAGCCAAGAAAGTTATTGTTATCATTATTAGGAGGTAGGAAGATTAGGATTCTGACACAGATGCTATGTTAGGGTAATTTACAGTGTAGTTGGGAAAATGCTGGATAGATCTTAGTCATTCACTGGATCTTGATATACTGAGTACATACATGTACACAAGGCACCGGGGATTCATTCAGCACTAGTATCTTGACCCCTCATTTGCTCCCATCTCTAACCATTAGCAGTTCTGGCGTTAACTGTGAATTTTAGCCAGACTTACCACCTCCACTGCTGTCGCTCTGGCTTGGAGCCCCGTCATCTTTCACTTGGATTATGGTAATAGTCTCCTAACTGGTGTCCCTCTTTAGGTCCCTGGTCCTGTCTAGTCTCAACACAGTACTGTTTCTTCTCAGCACAATGATCAGGTTAAAACGTGAGTCCTCTGCTCAAAACTTTCTAGTGGCTCTCATCTTGCTCAGCGAAAGCTGAAGTTCCTTCAGTGACTTACGAGGCCCTCCAGATCTGGCTTCTGATGCCTCTGTCCCCTTGTCCTTCTCACCCTTTGCTTATTCCTCTTTAGCCATGCTGTTCTCCTTGCTAGTGTTAAAAATTAATTAATTAATTAGTTAATTAAAAAGACACATATACACTCCCAATTCAGGATCTTTGAACTTGCTTTTCTTCTCGTGCTTATTTCCCTCCAAGCGTCTTTATGATTTACTCCTTCTTTTCCTTCAAGTCTCCCGCAACGTTTTTATTTCTTACCTGGCCTACCATGTTTGAAATTGAAGCTCTTCTCAGATAATCTTCTGTGCTCTATTTTTCTGCATAGCGTGTTTCACTTTTGAAAAAAGTAATAGTGCATCTGAATAAATAGTGCATCTGAATTATTTTGCATGATATTTTTCTTTTCATACTAGAATGTAAGCTCCATGAGGTTAGAGGTTTTCCTTTGTTCTGTTTCCTGTTGTATCTTTAACACCAAAACAATGCTTGGTGCATATTAGGTATTGAGTAAATATTAGGTGAATGAATACTCCACATTGGGGATCTCTCTAGGTTTTCTTAAAAACAGCTTTCCCATTCTTTAGATTACTTAATACACACAAGGACTTAAATAGAACTGACCTTCATGCCCCAAGGTAGGCATCCTTTCTACATCATTCTCCAAAAAAATAGTGGAGTGTGAACACTATAGTTAGACCTGGACTTGAGTCCAAGATTGGCTATGTGTAAACTACTCTGGTCCTTACTTTTCTTATTTGTAAAATGGATGTAATGATTCCTTTCTTTAGGGGTTCTAGTTCAGACTAAGCTTGACACTCTAGACAAAGGATTTAGGACCATTAATGAGAGCCTTGATTGATGACTGTCACTTGGAGGACAGATGGTTTATGACAACCCATTCAAAAGTGTGTGCGGGTGTTGTAATGAAAAGTAGACTGTATCACTCCTATAACTTCTTCCTGTTCCCTGGGCATAATAGGTGAGGATTAATTTTGTTTCTATTCCTTTGTGCTAGGCAGTGTGTAAGACTTGGAAATACTGGAATGAACAAGAGAAACAGTCTATCCTCATGGAACTTAGAGTGTAGCAGAGGCATGAGATGTTACACTATTAAAGTTGTGAAAAATATTTGATAGAAGTACAGGTTGTTATGAGTGGATATGGCAACAATAACAATTTAGCTAACATTTAGATAGCCCTTACTAAATGTCAGCCACTATTCTAAGACCTTTGTATATTAACGCAGGTAGTGCTCTTAACCCTGAGAGGCAGGTACTATTATTAACCCCTTTTTACACTTGTGAAAACAGAACCGACCACATTGTAATTGCCACAGTAACATTACTAATAGTTGGATTTAAACTTGGCTCCAGAAGCCATGTTCTTTGCTACTTCATAGTACTGGCTTGGGACCTAATCCAACAGAGGGCTATTGGGGGTTTATTAAGGAAGAGATGCTTGAACTAGAATCTGAAAGTAAAAATTAAGCAAAGTTTAAGTAGGGGAAAGCATGAAAAAGTGCTGGGTAGGAAAGAACATGGCTCCTTAGAGGAATAGAGGGGAGGCCAGAGAGCCACAGATAGGGGGAGGAGTGAGGGAAGAGATCTGGTTGAGAAGCCGGCAAAGCCATGATGAGGTTTTAGAGTCGGGTCTGTCCTGAAAGGCATAGGAGTTGCTAACGTACTTGAAACAGGAATGGTGTGATGAGTCCTGTGCTTTGGACACAGAGGCTGCTGGGAGGACTGTCCTTCAGATAGTTGAAAACAGCTCCCATCGCTTCCCAAGGCTTCTCTCGTTTCAGTCCCCCAATTCCCTCACCCTTTCTCACGTGATTTGCTTCCTAGACCTTGGTGGGCATCATCACTGAAACTCTAGAACTTCGGGAGCGTGTCGAGTGTGTTTAATAGTCACTTTCTCCCACGGTTCAGGCACTGTCCTCCTGCTGTCCCTGACAATCACAGCCGGCGCCCTGGCTCTGACGCCCACTCACTACCTCACCAAGCAGGATGTGGAGCGGCTGAAAGCTTCGCTGGACCGCCCTTTCACGAGTTTGGAATCTGCTTTCTACTCCATCGTGGGACTCAGCAGCCTCGGTGCCCGGGTGCCAGACGTAAAGGTGAGGCTTCTTTTGTCTTGTGGCCACTTCCCTTAGCTCTGTTCCTTTTGTGTTTTTCATAACTACCTTTTGCTCACTTGGGGGTAACCAGGGTTAATTCAGTATAATAAATACATCAATCCGACAGATTTGTTTTGAGTACCTAGTGTATGTTTAGGACCTACTCAAGGTGTTTTATTTTATTTATTTATTTATTTTTAGAGAGTGGGGAAGGGAGAGAGAAAGAGAGGGAGAGAAACATCAATGTGTGGTTGCCTCTCACATGGCCCTCACTGGGGTCCTGGCCTGCAACCCAGGCATGTGCCCTACTGGGAATTGAACCAGTGACCCTTTGGTTCGCAGCCTGCCCTCAATCCACTGAGCTACAGTAGCCAGGTCCTTGTCAAGGTGTTTTAGCAGAATATAAAGAAGAACAAGTTGTAGATTCTCTAGAAACTTTTGCTGCAGCTCCTAGTGGGATATACAATACCGTATATACTTGTTCAGTGCCTGTAAGTGTAGTTAATAAGTAACAAAGGATTTCAAGGTCAGGGAGCATTCAGATTTATTAAACAGTCACTGTCTGCATCAGGCAGTTCCAATGTGAACCTTTGATGAAGAAAATACATCATGATTAAAACCTTTCCTTGATTCGAAATAGTCTTAAGTGAATTTACATTTTATTCATTATAGTACAATGGATAGCTAGGGTAGGAAATTAGGGACAGGCCTTCCATATATAAGGCTTGAGTATTAATTTTCTTTGGCTGCCTGACAAATTACCATACGCTTAGCAATTTAACACAACACTCATTTGTTGCAGGCTCATGTACTCAGAGCAGGCTTGGTTGGGCTCTCTGCTTAGTGTCTCAGAGTCAAAATGCAGGTGTTGGTCAGGCGAGCTCTTACTTGGAGCCTTCGGGTTGTTGGCCAAATCCACTGCCTTGTGGTTGTAGGTCTGAGGTTCCCATGTTCTTGTTGGCTTTCAGCTAAGGACTGCTCTCTGCTTCTCAGTGTCACCCCCATTTCCTCTTACGCGAACCCCTCCCCATCTAAATCAGTAATGGCGTGCTGAGTCCTTCTTACTCTTCAGATCTCTAACGGCTCTTCTGCCACCAGCCAGAGAAGCTTTCTCCTATTAAAGGGCTTACCTGTTTGGGTCAGAACTGCCTGGATAATCTCCGAATTTTAAGGTCAGCTGACTTGGGACTTTAATTATACCCGCAGAATCCCTTTGTAGCAGTACTAGGTTAGTGTTTAAATGAATAAGCAGGGGATGGAAATCTAAAGGTGACATCTTTCGAATTCTGCCTGTCCTTTCTGGTATTAGCATAGAAATGACCACAAATCTCAGTGGCTTATGACAAAAGTTTATTTTTGCTCCTATGGTATGGCCATCACGGGTCAGCAGGCGCTTTGTTCCACGTTTCCTAGGTCCAAGGTTTAGCCCGCTGGGGCTTGTGCAGAGGGCACATGAAAGCGTGGCTCTTATGACTTCTGCTCAGGAGAGAGATGTGGCGCTTCTTTTATCTTCCTCATTTTGTTACCTAAAGCAAGTCGCACGGCCGTACCTAGGTTGACAGATCAGGGAGGTATACTTCAGAGAAGGCGTGCATTTTAGTGAGCAGTAGCTCCGGAGCTCCTTTGTGTCCCAGCTGCCCTGCGACCCTCTTGGCTCTGGTCTGCCCTTTGCTTTCTTCAAGGCCAATGGTTCTTTCTCTGAGGAGGGTGCTGAGCACCCTGATCCACTCGATTGCCAGGTGAGCCCACTTCGGCGTGAAGTCCTCACTCGTGGAGCGGTTGTGTACTGAATGCCTGTGCGAGGCCCTGGGCAGCGGTGATGAGCCAGCCGTGCTGCTGCCCTCAGGGAGCCTGCAGTGCAGCGGGAGTTCGAAGCGCAGCAACGCCTGTAGTTCAGCCTTTCTTTATGCAAGTTTCAAACATTCACGAAGTGATGAGAACCTGAAATGAACCTTCTCGTACCATGTGGAAGTTTGAGCATTTATTCACATTTTGCCATTTTTATTACATTTACTCTACCTTTGCCTTTTTATTTTATTTTATTTTTTCCTGGAGTGTTTAAAGCAAATACCAAGCATACCATTTTATTGTATCTCTGATGGGAACCACTTTAACATAATGACAGTCCTTTTATTTTACCTAGCAAGATCGACAGTAATTCTTTAATGTATTTTAACTCCTAGTCTACATTCAGTTATCTAGAGTTATCTCAAAAAGTTTTGATGGTTAGTTGGTTTGAATCAAGGTTTAAACAGGTCCACACATTGCATTCGTTGGTCTCTCTCAAAACCCTTTTCATCTGTAACACTGTCCCCCAACCACAACTTTCACTTGTGGAACAAGCCGGGTCACTTGTCCCAGAGAACCGTCTCCACTGTGCCTTTGATCGTATCCTCGCGCTGTTTTTGAGCGTATCTCCCGATCTCTTGTATTCCTTTAAACTGATAGGTACCTTTTGAGGCTTAATTGTTTTCAGGGTCAGTTTTCTTGGCAGAAATGTTTCATAGGTTTGGTGTATATTTCATATCAATAAATAACACAGTACCTAGTGTTTCACTTGTGAGCTGTGATAAAGTGGGATCAGTAGACTTAGGCGTAGTCAGACTGGTCTCTGTCTGTAAGTGGTGTGTAGTAGGACTTTTCTTTTTAGTCCAGTTTGGCAAGCTCTATTTTTTAATTGAGAAGTTTAGTTTATTTATATTTAATGTAACTATACTTCTGGGTTTAAACCTACCATTTTGTTATTTGGCTTCTATTTGTTTATTTGTTTTTTTCCTCCTCTTTAGATTATTTTTTAATATTCCATTTTATCTTTCTGTTGGCTTTTTGGTTCTAGTTACATAAAACTAAATTTTGCTGTAGAGAGTGTAACATGCACTTTAATGTATCACAATACGCTTTGAACTAGCTGCCACATCATGAATAAGGGAACCTTACAGCAATGTATTTGGTAAAACGCCCATCATTGTGCCGCCGTCGTCGTAAGGGTACTGCCTGTGCTGCCTGTCGTCTAATGTCTCATCTTCATATATTTTTTTCAGTTTTATGGTTGTTTATGGCAGGAGGGCGATTTCAGGGCCTTGAATAGTATCGTGGCCAGAACTGATGGTCCCATTTGGTGTTTCAGCCCATTGTAGTTGTTAATTCTTTGTGATGCTCAAAACGTCCCATTTTTGCTAGCGGGCCAAACTGTCTGTATGTGTGCGTGTGTGTTTTCCTTGTTTTTATGTGAATCAGTCATTGCTATTTTTATTCAGTGCCTTGTTATGTGCCAGGTACACTGAATATTACCTTGCATTAATTGTCTTGATTCTGTATGGTTAGAAATATCCTGTAATAGAGGAGGAAATGGAAGCTCAGAGAAGCTAAGTAAATTAATTGCCCCATGTCTGCCAGCCATCATCTGAATACCATATGGCAAAGGAGTTGACAGATTGTGGCCTCCAAGGTCAAATCCAGGTTGAAGCCTGTTTTTTTGAATGAAGTGTTATTGGGACACAGCCACACCCATATTTCTGTGGCTGCTTTGTACTTTAACAGTAGGGTTGAGTAGTTACTAACGAGGCTGTCTGACCCCAGAAGCCTAAAATATTGACTCTTTGGCCCTTTACAGAAAGTTTGCCAATCCCTGTTCTATGGGACCCATGCACGTTCATATCTCTTCCTGACAGCTATTTCTTGTTCCTACCCAGTGTTCCCCGCCTCTGCATTAAGGAAACAGATTTTTGTCTCATGATCACACTCTTGTAAACTCGGAACGTAAGCAAACACACAGGCTTCAGAGCCGCCCAAGTTTTTAACTCTGGTGCCATCTCTCTGTAAAATGAGAGTTATAGCTTCCTCATTGGATCATTATAAAGTGCATTCATATTATGTTTAGTAAGTAATTGGCCCACAAAAGGTCCTTCAAGTGGTAGCTGTAGTATTATTAATATTAAAATTTTTTTACTTCATGATTTATTTCGGTAGTTCGGACAATGTCTGGCACAGATACTGTACTGCACAGAAGGCCTCCAGTCTCTGCACGTGGCCTGGGGAGTAGGGAGAACAAATTGGGAAAGCAGTGGAATAGTCTTGACTAGTAAAGGTTTTGTTTTAGATTTTTAAAAGATTTTATTTAACTTTATTCTTCTAATGGCTTATGAAATGTGCTGTGGTGATTATGCAGTGTGTGTCTTACAAGTAGTGGAAGGAAGAGAGTGGTACGGTTGTTTCAGAGCTGCTGAGCTTCCTTATCAGACGTGCACAGGGAAAGTCTCCTTTGCCGCCACTTCCGCGGCGTGGGTGTGTCCTGCTTCACTTGTCGCTTTCGGCTGAGTCCTCTGCCCTGCCAGATGCACTGAGTTGGTTGCTCTCACAGATGGGTTCTTAGGGGAGATTTTGGTTGTTTTGTCACAAGAAATTTTAGCAGCAAAACTGGGAAGATTGAGGTTTAATAAGAATATGCGAATAGCAAGCAGCTCTGAGAACAGCAGAATGTGGAATGAGAGCTGATTTTAGA
Source organism: Micronycteris hirsuta (assembly GCA_004026765.1). Classification (NCBI taxonomy): domain Eukaryota; kingdom Metazoa; phylum Chordata; class Mammalia; order Chiroptera; family Phyllostomidae; genus Micronycteris; species Micronycteris hirsuta. The sequence goes on from PVJI01001076.1 coordinate 21,992, forward strand.
GGGAATGACAAATTGTGACCCTTGGGAGTCACATCCAGCTTGAAGCTTAGAGAGTGAAGAGTTATGAAGAGTGAACATTTTCATTTTGATAGTCAGCTACTGTATATGTATGTTTAAAGAAAAAACATAAGCACACCCTGCCTCTGGCTCAGTGGGTTGGGCATCGTCCCACAAGCTGAAAGGTCTCTGGTTCGATTCCTGGTCAGGGCACATGCCTGGGTTGCAGGCCAGGTCCCCTGCTGGGTGTGTGCAAAAAGCAACCAGTGTTTCTGTCACGCGGTGATGTTTCTCCCTCTCTTCCTCCCTTCCCCTCTCTTTAAAAATAAATAAAATCTTTTAAAAAATAAGCATATAAGAGTGGTGATTTTTATAAGTATTATTGCTTAGCTTTTTATGAGACTTAAAAATGATGGGAGCTTTCTATTCATTTTAGTGAAAATATTAAGTAAATGGGATATATACTATGACAACATTGTGATAGTAAATCAGGAAACATTAGACAGTGTTCACAGGTTGTCCGTCAACCCAGCACGTTCCCTTTCTATAAACTAAGGATAGAACAGTACCTACCTGATAGGGTTGTTGTGATGATTAAATGAGATAATAAGTGTCCGGCACATGCTGAGTGCATGTAAAGGTAAGTATATCTGTTTCCCATTCAACAAGTGCTGAGGGCTTGTTGAGGGCCAGGCATTCCCTTGGTTGCTGGGATAGAAAATCACGCATTTTTCAGGCATTAATCATTTATGGAGCATCTGAATGTGCCAGGCATTGTGCTGAGGGCAGAGAAGACAACAGGGCTCATTACCTAGTGAGTGACAGGTACCACTATAGTGAGACCGGGTGCTGAGTACAAAGGGACACATGTAATGTGTGGAAAGTGCCGTGGGAGTCTGGCGGTGGGAGCGGCTCACTCCTCCCTCCTGCTGAGAAAACCTACTCTAAGCCCAGCCTTGTACGGGGCAAGTCGCCATCTCTGCTGGCTGCCGAACAGTTTATTTTGTGCCTTTTTGCTATGTCCTAGGCCTGGTGCTAGGCACTGGATTCAGTGTTGCACAAAAAGTAGAACCTCTGCTCTCTCGGAATATGCACTCAAATAGTGAAGGCAGGGATTGGTCATGTAATCAAATGTATATGTGAATATTTATAACACTATTTGGTAAGTTTTATGAAGGCGAGATAACTGGTGTTACTATATATAGGGGACTTCTATAGGTGTAACATAGGGGACTGTGACCTGGTCAGGGAATGCTTTCCCAAGGAAATCTTGAACTTCAAACTCATTCTGTGTCCACCTAAATTACAGCTTCTGGAGGTCAGAAACTTGGTTCATTTTATGTGCTGTGGATCTCCATCATCTAGAATAGCACCTGGCTTGTGGTGGCCACTCAGGCTGTTTGTTACATAAAGGAAGGTATGGTTGATCTGAATTCTGAAGGGAAGGTAGAGGTTAGCTGGGATACAGGAGGAAGGGATTTCATGCAGAGGGAATAGCGTGTGCAAAGGGCCTGTGCAGGTAGGGAGCAGGTTACGTCTGAGAGACTGAAAGGAGGCCACGTCGAACCGAGAGTGGGGGCACGGAGTGAAGCTATAGAGGAACGCTGGGGCTGACTCTCAGTGTCTTGGTGGCCGTAGGAAAGATTTTGCTCTTTCTCTAAACAGCAGTTGATTTTAAGCAGCAAGTATCAAGATCCAATTTTCATTTTGAAAAGATTTGTCTTCTGCTTTGTGGAAGACAGACTGTGGCGGAGGATACAGTGCAAGATTGAATGCAGAAGGGAGGGTGCAAAGGATAGCACCCCGACTTCTGAGTTTTGCTGCATGGATGGATGGGTAAACCATTCCATAAGATAGGAACACAGGAAGAGAATTAGGTTTGTGCAGGAAAGATCACGAATTTGGTCTTCAATATGTTGAGCTGGAAATGCCTTTGAGTCATGTAAGTGGCCATGGAGAGAAGTCTGGGCTGGGGGTACAAATCTGAGAAGTATCTGCAGTGAGGTTCTGGATGAAGCCATGAGCATTAATGAGATTGCCTGGGGGGATGCCTGGGGGGAGGGAGCAGATGGATGAGAAGTGAGCCTAAGAGTTCAAACTGAGGAGCTGCCAGAGAAGTAGGACGAGAGACAGAAGTGAAGGGGAAGCGGATGTTTGAGAATAGGAAAGTGATCGGTCTGTCTAGTGCAGAGGGAATGAGCACTGGAAGATGTCCCTTGCCTTTTACAGTTTGGCAGCCACTTGTGGCACGATGGGGCAGAAACCATGTTGGAGGGAATGGGTGTGAGGAGATGAAGACTTAAACATAGGCAACTCTCTGGAGAAGTTTGGCTGTATGAGAAAAGAGAAGGTAGAAAAGGATCTGGGGAAGTTTTAAAATGAGCCTTGAGTTTTCTTAATGTGCTACAGGAGTTGCCAGTTGAGTGGGAGAAGCTGAGTCAATGAGATGAACAGGCTTCCAGATGGAGAGAACAACCTGTAGCAAGCCTGGGGCCTTAAAAGTGCTTGTGTTTTAGGGGCAGTGAGTGGGATGTCCAGGGCAGCTGGAGCAGAGGTGTGTGGGGAAGTGTGGTAAGAAGTACACATGGGAAAACCAAGCCTGGTGACAAAGCACCTAGCCTGGGACTGTCACCAGGGTAAGCCTCAATGACAGGACACAGTAACAAAGTCTGGTGAGCCTGCAGAGCCCAGTCTGGGAGGAGACAGGAGTGGTTGGGGGCTGCGAATGGAGATAATGAGGGAGAGGAGAGGGCAGATGAGAGCAAGGTACTGCCTTTCTGTAGGACTTGTTTCTGGTTTGGTTCAGGGAGTTGTGGACAAGAGTGGGTAGAGGAAATCACTGATGTTCTTCACTCAGGAGGATGTTTAGACCATTGGGATGTTAGCATAGGGCACAGAAAGTTGAGGGGAGCTGATAGGAAAATGGGCATTTAGGGGGTGACTTTCAGCTTTCAGTTGGGAAGATGAGTCTGGAGCGTGGGAAGGCAGCTGGAGGCGGAGTTCCATGTTCTCAGGAGCCGTGTGCAGGGCCCTCCTGACCGGCCCTCACTCTTGGTGCCAGCTTCTCTACCACACCCCCATCTCAGGCTGGGCTGCCGAGTTCAGAGAGGGTTTGTCAGGTCCTGTCCCACTTCTGCTGCTGTTGAAACTGTGCTGCTGTCAACATCGTGAACTTTGAAGCCACTGACTGCTGGAACCGTTCACCTTGAATTTGTCTGTGCAAAGAATTAGAGTGGGCATGATGCTGGTTTTACTTCAGAACAGATCGTTTTTCATGGTCACTTGAGAGGTAGAGGTTGTATAGCTCAGACTCTGGAGCCAGGCTGCTGGGGTTAGTTCGAATTCTAGCTCCTCTATTAAGAGCTGAGTGATCTCGGACAAGTTCCTTTGCCTCTCAGGCCTCAGTTTTCTTTTCTGTAAGCGTAAGATAATAAGAGGACTGTCTTGAGTGGGTAGCTCAGTTGGTTAGAGCTTCATTCCAATCACCAAAGTGGGTTGGATCCCCGGTGAGGGTACATATAGGAAGCAACCAAAGAATAAATCAATGGAACAACAAATTGATGTGTCTCTTTCTCTCTCCCTACCTTCCTTTCTCTCTAAAATCAACTTTAAAACATTTTTAGAAAGATAATAAGAGGATCTAATGCATAGATCCTTTTATTAAATGAGAAATGCACGTAATGCACTAGAACGGTGCTTGACACATTTCAGGTGCTCAAAAAGTGGTAGCAGTGCAGGAATTGTTTGGGGCCTCAGTGCTGTCGTTTCACTGTTGAACACCAGGTGGCAGTAAAGCACAGGTCTTAAGCTTACCCACAATTCTACCCAAAGGACTCCTTGAATAGATTTTCCTTTTCGGATCCCTAGTGCAGTGTGAAGCATTTGTTTCTTTCCTTTCTCTCTTTGGTTTCTTTCAGACTTCTGGTTGAAGCACATTTGTTTTGAGACGTTAAATTTTATTCATAAAAAATTTTTAAAGCTTTTTTTTTTGGTTGTTAAAGTAGCACACACAGTAAAATGCCAGGTAATGCAGAACACTATTAGTGAAAAGCAGCAGTCCATTGTATGGCTCACCTTGCCTTACTCCCTGTCCTACTCCCCAGAAGCAGCCACTTTTAACTATTTTTATTATCATTTAATTTTGAATAGTTGAATTTTATGTTACCTCAACAAAAATATTAACGATATAACTATTAAACAGTATTGCTTGGAGTTTGATATAGTAGAAATAGCATGGATTTTATTATGTGCCTGCTCTGTGCCAGGCACTGTGATGGGGGTTCATCAGGTTTCTGCTCTCAGGTAACTTAGTCATGGGCGGAGGTCATCGGTACAGTATGGTGAGTGCTTTGGGGGAGCACTTAGGAGGGAGGGCAGCTAGCCTGTCCAGGAATGGGTAAAGGCTTTCTAGAATCACTGGAAGAGGTGACATCTGAGCAGAGATGAAGATAAGACCGGCTTTAGCAGACAAGTAGGACGAGAGAGGTGCCCCTGGCAGCGGGAGTAGCAGGGTCAGAAGCATAACGGTGAGAGCATAGTGTATCTGAGGAGCCGCAGTGGTCTGGCAGGTCAGATTTTGGGGTTGGAGATGGGGATGTGATGAAGCTGGCACAGGGAGTAAGGGTCAGTCATGAGCACATTTTATGCTATATTAGAAATGTCTGTCTGGTTCTGAGGGTAATCATAAGGAACTCCCCAAGGGTTTTAACGGAAAAGTAAGGTGGTAACGTTTGTACAGTATTTGGTAAAGGTCACGCTTGAAGCAGCATGCAGGGTAGATTGTGTGGCTTGAGACCAGTTAGAAGATGATTGTAACAATGTGGTGATGAATGGCAAGGGCCTGAAATAAGGCAATGGAAGAACGAGAGGGTGGGGGTTGGGTCTGAGAAACAAAGAGCAGACAGACTCACTAGGGTTGGAGGGCAGGGAGAAGTCAGGACTGAACCCCAGCTTGCTGTTTTAGGTGATTGGTGTATGGCGGTGCCCATGCGTGAGCAGGACAGTCCAGGTGAAGAAAGGAAGGTTTCAAGCTCACTTCAGATGTGTTCAGCCTGACTTAGCTTTGTAGACGTCCACGTGGAGGACCCCGTACAGTTGGAATCAAAGGAGCCATTCTGTCACCGATTAGCTTTGTCACCTTCATTGGATTCCTTACCAACTCAAGGCCTCAGCTTCCTTTTTTGTTAAGTTGGGGTGATACTGTCTACCCAAAGTCCTTGTGTTCATTCGAAGGAGTAGCATCTTAAACGCCCAGCACAGGTTATAACCAGAGCAGGTGATTGGTGGAAATGATTTCTTTCCTCCCTTTCTAGGTCTCACAAGGACTAGAGTGCCATCAGGTTTGTCATTCTTTCTTTGAAGGCAGCAATTTTGGGTAACACAGTGTTCTGTGGAAAATGTTTAAAAAATGAAATCTTGTGTAGCTCATACTTTAAGCCATCATAGATTACTTAGAATTTTGTCATCCAAAAAACACAGATGCTTTTTCCAATCACCATGTGATAATACCACTTATCGCTGACTTTTTCCTCTTTTTAGAAAGCGTGCGCCTTCATTAAATCAAACCTTGATCCCAGCAATGTGGACTCCCTGTTCTACGCAGCCCAGTCCAGCCAGGCCCTCTCAGGCTGTGAGGTGAGTCCAGCTTCCTACATTTATATTTACCTTAAACTGTAAAGTATGTTTTTAAAAGAGGAGGATCATGTCAGGTTTTTTTTAACAATAAAAATTCATTAGTGAGAGCAGGAAATCCATTTTTTTCTTTTAAGGAACTATAGTTTATTTTTCCCCTGAGTTCTCATTTTTCACTAATTTTAAATAACTTTTTCCTGTAGTTGCCTCTCTTCTGGGAAGCCTTGCTTTTTCTTTCCATCTCCCTTTAACATTTAAAAATGTTCAAAGTAGGGAAAGAATGCCCCATGCCAGATTTCTGGAAATCAATTTTATTGAACATAGAAAGCCATATAAGTAGACAAGTGACTTGCAGAATATTCTCCAGTGTTGTGTTAAGGTTTTAAAAACATTTGATTCTGGTGTCTGAGAAGTTGAGGGGGATGACCGTGTGCCAGGAGGGTAGAGTGATCTGGGCAGTTGCCTTGTGTGCCACCTTTGGTACGCCGGCCACTGATTGCCAGCACCTGTCCTAAAACTGTGTCTGCCAATCCTTTCTCAGATCTCTATTTCCAATGAGACCAAAGACCTGCTTCTGGCAGCTGTCAGCGAAGACTCGTCTGTTTCCCAGATCTACCACGCGGTCGCAGCCCTGAGTGGCTTCGGCCTTCCCTTGGCTTCCCAGGAAGCACTCAGCGCCCTTACTGCTCGCCTCAGCAAGGAGGAGACCGTGCTAGCGTGAGTCCTCGTCTCGAGTGCCCCTCGGGCTTCCTGTGTGTCGGGCTCATCCTGCGGGGGTTCAGCCATTGGCTCAGCAGATACTTTCCGGGCAACTATTGTGTGTGCCAGGTGCTCCGCTAGGCACTGCTAGGTGTACTCTTGCACTAAGACAGGTAAGGGCCCTGTCCGCATGCAGCTCACCTAGACGCAGTCTTCTCCATGCCGCTCAGGCAGAAAGCAGATACTGAGTCAGAGTAAAACCACGCTGCCACACGGAGACCAAGTTGCCTTCTGAGGTTAGAGGCTGAAGCAAGGGTAGGTGATGACTGAGGGACAGTGAAGCCAGTGAGCCACGTGGGAGTGGGGGTGTCTCCTGTTGTTTTGAGGCTCTGTCAGGGCACAGTGAGCTAGGCAGTGGGATGCTGCACTGAAGGAGGGCTTATGGGACCCCTTGAAGTTATGAGAGACAGCACCTGGTGGAAGAGGTGGGTACTCAGAGGGGAGAGTGTTCTAGAAATCCAATTCTTCTGCTCTGCAAACGGCTTAGGTGAAACAGAATCACCTTATGGGAAAAGAACTCTGAGCAACTTTCCTGTTTATTATAAATTTAAATATTGTAACTGATAAGACACTTACTAAACTTAAAAGTGATAAAATACTGAAGCTCCTCATTTAGAATAGTATGTGTATTTTTGTTTTCTATTTTCCCCCATTTAATTGCAGCCCCTGAAAGAGCGGAGTGCTGGGATCCCTGTTAATTATTTAGCAAGAGGTTGTGACACAAATTCCCTATGGTAGAGTAGTTCAGTTGTTTCCCAAGGTTTTTTTTCTTTTTTCTGAGAACCAGAATGTTTCTAAATTTGAAGCTCTGTTGAGGGCAGGGTTCACAGCCAGTTGATGTTCTCTCTGTCACTCTCACACCCTATTTATATTCACATGGCCAGTAATCAGTGACTTTGGGGCTCATACTTTTCCTACGGCTGACATTTTATACACATTATCTTTCCATTTCCCTCTGAGCAAAAGGAAACTCTCCTTAAAACCGCAGAACAGGAAAAAGTACAGAGAAAATACATCCATTTTGGAGTCAGTTATACTCGGGTTTGAACATAATTTTTGTTCTTTTCCTTGCTGTGTAACTTTGGGCAAGTTGCTAACCTTGCTGAGCTTCATATGTAAAATGATAGCAATAATCCTTACATCACAGAATGAAGGTCAAGAGTAGATAACGTATGAAGAGCCTAGTGCAGTTCCTGGTTTGTGGTGGTCGTGCAGCAAATGGAGCTCCTTCTCTTCCTGAGCACTTCCTTCTTGGGTCCCTTTCTTAGGGAGCTGGTCCCTTCCTGGGTCGTAGTGTAGATGTTTCTGTATTAGACTGTGAGCTTCTTTATTTGCAGTGCTCATTGAGCCTGGTGCATAGTAGGTGTCCAACAAAGAGTTATTGGAGGCCGGAACGACACTTTTTTGTCTTGACTGTCTTGTAGAAAGCTTGCAAGTAGGAAGAACACACACTTGGGCTTAGATAGAGCTGCGTTCAAATCCAGGCTCTTCTATTTAATACCCCTGTGACTGTGAGCAGGCTGTGCCCTCCCACTCCCAAACATCAGTGTTTTCATATGTAAAACAGAGAGGATGATCTCTGTCTCATAGGGTTACTGTGAAAATCCAACCGGCAGGGTGCCTTATATAATATTACTACTAATTTGCCCTATTTATTGAAGTCTGATATAAATTAGGACTTTTTTAAATGGGCCTTCTACATTTGAGTGGACATATTCTAGAAAATGAATGTTCATAAACTTGTCTAGAATGGGAAAAAAATTATAGGTTTGAATGAACCACCTGAAAAGATGCCACCGTGTTCTCCCATAACCCGTTTTCTCTGGATCATCTGCTGAAGCAGGGTCTACATGCTTAGTGCCTGAATATAGTGCTCCAGAGAGAAAGAAATTACTACTGCCTGGGGAATAAGCAATTAAAGCCAGTGACAAAACTTTTCAAATGCTAAGTGGATTAATTTCATTCTGGAAACTTATGAGGTTGTTACCAGCATGATGCTCGCTTATTCCAAAGAAAAGTGATATTTTAATTGAAAAGTTCTTTCTAGGGTATCCTAACAGTTTTATCTGGGCTCAGCATTTGTCATGGGAAGATAAGCTCAGGTTTCATTTTCTCAAGTGCGTTACAGCAACAGGCGTCCCATAGGAGTTGTTGAGTACTCCAGAGGTTCCCTCTCCGTGAATTGTGACTCCTCTGCTTTCCAGATTGTCATCCTAATGGAATTAGTCTTCCATGGAGGGAATCGAAATTGTTAAGATTTTGATGAAAGCAGACAAGTTCTCTGCATTCCCTAACGCACTGATTTAATAAATGGTGCTTGTACGGAGGCCCAGTCCTCTCTTGGGAATTAGGGAGCCATTCCTGGGGTGAGCAGCAGTCTGCTTAACCACCGGGGGTTCTCAGCTTTTCTTCTTTCCACCCAAAAAAGCACCATTTATATTTTCTAGTTATTTGCAATAAGAGAATAGAATCTAATAAAAAATCTTATGTGCACATACCTACCTTAAAAAGTATATCTTTTTTTTTTTTAAAGATTTTGTTTATTTATTTTCAGAGAGAGGAGAAGGGAGGGAGAAAGAACAATGTGTGGTTGCCTCTCACAATGGCCCTCACCGGGGACCCGGCCCGCAACCCAGGCATCTGCCCCGACTGGGAATCGAACCGGGACCCTCTGGTTCCCAGTCTGCACTCAATCCACTGAGCTACACCCTTTTTATTAGCCGATGTCACCCCAATAAATTTAATTTTAGAAAAGTTTATCTTACAGAAATACACTCATAAGCAGATAAAAATACATGAATTAGCCTTAATAAAATGATGAAATACTAACATACAATACAACATGATGAGCCTTGAAAACAAATTGAGTGAAAGAAGCCAAACACAGAAGAGCAAATATTGTGTGATTCTACTTATATGAAATATCCAGAATAGGTAAATTGATAGAGACAGAACACAGATTGGTTGGCAGTTGCCGGGGGCTGGAGCGGGAAAGAAACTGCCTCATGGGCACAGGGTTTTGTTTGGCGTAGCGGGAATGTTGTGGGGCTAGAGCGAGGTGGTGCTTGCGCGACCTTGTGAAGTGCACGAAATGACCCCGAATTCACTGTCAGGTGGCTGGCGTTGCTGCGTGGGTTTCACTTCCGTTTTTAGGTGTGTGTGTGTGTATATATATATGTATATATATGCACATACACACATATTAGTAAGGGTTATCAGTTAACAGCATTATATGATGTAGCAAAACATTTGTTGCTTATCATTTGGACATACCTGTAGTACAGCTAAGCAGTGAAGTGCTATGTCATTGTTAATAAGAATGAAGTACATTTATGTGTGCTCATGGAAGGATGTATACGATATATTAATAAGTTAAATTTGGAGAATAGTTATCTTTGAGGGGTAGAATTTTAACTATTTTCATAAGTAGTGTGTTGTTTCATTTTTTATAAAAATGTGCTTTTGTCATCAGAAGTAAATGGTAGGAAAGGAAAAGAGACTAGACTGGTTTTGGAGCCAAGTCTTTTATTCACCTAATCTTATTTACTGCTTGGAGGAGGAGTGGCTGTCGGTCTCCCCGCAGGACACGCGCCATGCAGCGTGTGTTTACTGAACACGCCTGCTCTTGTTGCATTACTGTGATTTCAGGAAAGTTGCTCCCAGTTCTACCCAGCAATGTACATATGTCGATTCTACACTATTTCTTTGGTCTTAGAGTAAGAAATGTAGAAAATTAATAGGCAGTCAACTTCTGCCCAGCAGACCTTGCATTGAATCCCGTTCTCCCTCGGAGTATCTCTCTTTTGAACCTAATCTAGTCCCAGTTCTGTAAGCGATGCCGTTAGGGGCAAGCCAGATTTTCAGACGGGGAGAAACCTGTGTCCGCAGTACTTCCTGTGGGTCCTGGTGCGCAGACTGCCTTCTCTCTCGTTGTAATGGTCTTCACCACGTACTGGTCTTTGTCACATCTTTCCCAATGAGATTGTAAATAAGCTCCGTAAAGGCTGAGACTGTAGTATGCTTCTGAAGAGTAAGAATGGGATATTTGTGAAGGTGTCTCAATGCAAGAAGGGGTGAGTAAATGAAAGGAGACTTGCTATTCATTTGGGTTCTACTCTTTACCTTCCAGAACAGTCCAGGCTCTGCAGACGGCATCTCACCTGTCCCAGCAGGCTGACCTGAGGAGTATCGTGGAGGAGATTGAGGTGTAAATTTATTTTGCCAAAGGAAATTTCTAGCTCCTGTTTGAAACCTTTAGAAGAGCCTTGTAGATAGACGTGCACGATTTGTTACAGCCGGTTGCATTTCTTTTCATATTCATGGCACACTTTATGTTCTGTGTATCACAGCAGCGTCCTAGGGAGTGCTTGTTAGGCTAGTATAGTTACCACATCACTTAGACAACAAAATACTTTTCCAGCCCCTTGTAGTTATAGTTTCACAGGCTACAGATTTTTTTAGAGCCTAAAAAACGTGAGATTCAAAAATTTTTTCTGCCTCTTACTATTTTGTAATCTCAGGCAACTTATTTAATGTCTGAGCCTCGTTTCCTTCTATGCTGGTTATAGGAACGGGTGAGTTTCTAAAGTGCCTGGTACATAATAGGTGCTCGGCCTGTGGTCACCATGGTTTTGTACCATGACCCCGTGCTCTCCAGGGCCCAGGACCTCCCGCTGTTCAGAGACTGCTCTCAGGGACTGCGGAGCAGTGACGACAGGCAGTCCAGACGGTGTGGTCACTGAGTGCTCCATGGGCACAGTAGCTGCCTCATCGTGTTGCCCAGGAGAGCAGTAGGTCTCTCCTCATCCTTAGAGCATTGAGTAAGGAAGAGAAATGCTCATCTCTCTCGTGTATCCAAATGGATGGGCACGGAGTCCACCTGTGTCTCGGTGCTTCCTGGGTGCACTGCAGCCTGGCCCACTGGCCTCCTGCCCAGAGCAGCTGGTGCCTTCAGTGCCGTGACTCCTGGGCTTGGACTTGAGGACAAGGGTCAGGGAGGCACACTCTCAGAGCTGCAGAAGACACTGTTCTCTTCGAACGCTTGTTCAATATCCTTTACTCTCCACCTAAGCACCTTTTTTTTTTTTTTTTTTTTTTGAGAAATACTAAGTGACCAAGGTGGTCTCCAGATTTAGATTGCGATTTCTCAAAACTGTCTGCACTGGGGTGATGGGTTTGTGCATCTCCTCTTTGTTATCACGTGACTCCCAACCTGCTTTCGTTTTGTTGTGGCAGGACCTTGTCGCTCGCCTGGACGAACTGGGAGGCTTGTATCTTCAGTTTGAAGAGGGACTGGAAACAACAGCATTATTCGTGGCTGCCACCTACAAGCTCATGGACCATGTGGGGACTGAGCCGTCAATTAAGGAGGTGCCCGTCTAACAGTTCTCAGGAGGGAATCCCAAAAGGATTGTTGACTTCTTCCGCTCGGGGCAGCTTTTCTCCGAGAGGGCTGTTAGTTAGCCTTGGGTATAGTCACTCGGTGTCTTAGGTTAGGCGTTGAGAATGAGAAGTAGGAAGGTGGGAAAGACAGGTGAACAGACTGTTACACCTGCTTTCCACGAGGCACGAACACATCATGAGGTAGCCACAAGCAGGCCAAGTGTATTGCCCTTGTTTCACTTGCCTTTTTTTCCTGCCGACTTCTGCTTGTCCCATAAATGCTTTCCACGTTGGTGGCCCATGCAAACCCTCGTTCTCTTGAGAAGTGCCCTGTACTTCAAAATTGCCTGTTCTCCCTGCCCCCTCATTTAGCAGTGGCTAAGTCTTAGCTGCTCTTTGTTGATTGACATAGTTTACGGGGAAGCCTGTGTGTCGACCAGACTTCCACCAGAAGTTCATTCTTTTTTTCTTTTTCAAGAGGCGCTTGTCAGCCTGAGAGAACCTTTAGTTGGAATGCGTGTGGGAAGTCTTCGGGGCAGGGCCCTCTTTGTGCTCCTCGTTTGTGGGAAGGTGCCGCCCTCAATCTGTAGGACTTAAAGGACGAGCTGCTGCTGTGTTCATTTTGGGAGAAGAGATTTGGGTTTCAAGTTAGAACTTCCATTTCTTTTGTGCATTAGGAGTTTTGTGCTGAGTTTCTTCAGGTAAACAGTAAATGCTTATCTGTCTTGGGTAATGTGAATTAATTTCATACTTTCTGCAGAGGACATGATCTAATAATTTATTCATGTATTGACATTCTTATGTTGTCCTTTCCTTCATCCTAAGTGTAGGGGGTCTAGAGAGACCATGGTATCTTTTAATTTCTGTTTTGGGTTAAAGTGCAGGAATGTGGGTCTTAGGATACAAATCTTTTAGGGACTCTTCTACACAGTATGTTAGACAAATTGTATTTTCCTTATATAACTTAAACTTTTTCTTGCTTTATTCCCAAGCGTCTAGTTACCAGGTATTTGGATGGAGTGATTTTGCTGCTTTTGCCATAAGCGTTCTGCTGAACAGTCACCCGTTTTAACATGCCATCAGCCTAGTGATGGAAACATGTAATTGGTACAATTAAAGAAAATCATTTCATGTCGACTGCAAATAACACTGTTGGGAACAAGGGAGCTTTTTTGTTAGATGGTAGATTTTAAAAAACAAAACTGATTGAAATGGAAAATGCTTCCTCCTAAGTAAACAACCTCCAGGATTTTAATAATGCCATTTAGCTTTTGCTTTTTAAAAATGCCATTTAGGTTTCGCTTTTTTAAAAATTGCTTTCAGTTTTCTCCTCTAAGCAGCCCATTAGTTCTTAATGGAGAGTTATTTTAGTTTCTCTCTAGTGTATATTTTGGCTATAAGGCTTGGTCTTGTAAATACAGACTTAACTCCAGGGTTCTGCTTGGAGGCGGGCCGAGAGGGGAGGTGACTGGGAGGGGAGAGGAATCAGGAAAGAACGTGTTTTACTGATGGAAGAACTTTGGAGACAAACAGACTTACATGTGAATTTTTTTCCCTGTTATAACTTGTAGGAGTTACTTAACCTCCTTTAGACTCAGTTTCCTCGTTTGCAAAACATTGATAATATCAGTGTTTTTAGGTTTTTTGTCAAGATTTGAGCTAATGCACATAAAGCATCCGTCACAGTGCCTGGCATGTATAGACATTTAACAACTGGCTACTGTTACATGTATTTCATAATATATTTTCTTATCTCAGTAGTTATCTGGAAGTATCTTGCTTTTGTCTAGTAAGCATTCAGTAAATGGTTGGGAAATAAATGCATGAATTTCACTTTATACCAGGAGATGGAAAAAACAGACAAATGACCAAATCCAAGTTTTAAACTTAAATGCAGAATATTTGCTTCTTCCCTGTCCATCAGCTTGGATTAATGGCTAAATGACCTTCCCTGTGAATACGTAGAAACATAAGGAATGACGTGAGCCAGGTGGGGAGGGAGGGGTGGCTCGCCCACCTTCCCACCAGAGGAAGGTCTCAAGCTGCATCTCCCCTCTCTTGCAGGACCAGGTCATCCAGCTAATGAACACGATCTTCAGCAAGAAGAACTTCGACTCACTCTCGGAGGCCTTCAGCGTGGCCTCTGCTGCCGCTGCGCTCTCCCAGAACCGCTACCACGTGCCGGTTGTGGTCGTGTCCCAGGGCTCTCCTTCCGACGCTCAGGAACAGGCGATCCTGCGGGTACGACCCCCGTGCCCAAAACGGACTGCCCTGGTTGCCGTTTCCAGTGTAGGGTTTTCGGAAATCGGCAGACTGCGGCACAGCATTGTCACCCCATGAGGCCATCACCATTCACGTAGAGCAGGGCTCATTCCCTTCGCCTGGAAATGGGACATGACTACGGGGAGGCTAGTCACAAAACCCCTCAAATCTATCAAAAAGTGTGCTTTTTTTTTTTGTAGGCAATTTTAAATAATAAGGCTTTCAATAAATTAAGTGCAAGAAAATTGCATTTCTGGGTTCATAACTCCAGATGTATAGATAAGTCTTGCTTCTAAAATGCGTTTTTCAGTACCAAACTTTCTAAATACATTAAGCAGCTACTTAAATTCCTGAGTAATTTTGGTACATATAGTTGTTAAAATAAATGTCGGGTCTCTTCCTCGCTGGTGTTAACTGTATTTTTCTGTCTTTTCATTGCAGAGCCCTCCCTCTCCCTCAGCAGTAATCATAGACTTCTCTTTTGTGCTAACTCTGAACGGAGCAAATGCATCCTTCTTAAATTTGCTTAGAGGTTTCTGCTCAAATGAGACTTTTGTTGCTGTCATTTGGAAATCATTGATAAGCTAAGCTCTTTATAACAAATGAAGCATTTTGCCCTGGCTGGTGTGGCTTAGTTGGTTGGAATGTTGTCCAGTAACTGGAAGGCTGTGGGTTTGATTCCTGGTCAGGGCACATGCCTAGGTTGCAGTTCAGTTGGTCCCAGGTCCAGGCGCGTACAGTCCCCAGCCTGGGTGTGTGCAGGGTGTGGGCACCTGGGGGTGTACCCAGGCCAGGCGCCTACAGGTGGCAACCAATGGATGTTTCTCACATTAGCATTTCTCTTTCCCATCAGTGTTTCTCTCTCCTTTCCTCTCTAAAAAGCAGTGAAAAAATGTTCTCGGATGAGGATATAAAAAAGAAGAAACAAAAGAAATGAAGCATTTTATGTCTAAACCTTGGGGTTCCACCCACATAAGACCATCTGTCCCATCAGCTCTACTTTAGTGGCTCCTGTGGATATATTCTTGAGGAAGTGCCCTGTACTTCAGATTGCCTCTCTTCTCACTACTTATAACCTGCATCCCCTCAGCAAAGACAGGGGTGAGAAATAACTTAATTAACATAATTCACCATGAAGCAAGGAGTGCTAATAGAGCAACGGAGAAAAGGTACTGGTTTTGAAGATAGGCTGGGGTTTGAGTCCTAGACCAGTGATTTATTTTTAAGATTTTATTTGTTTACTGAGAGAGGAAGGGGGGGGAGGGAGAGAGGAGAGAAACATCAATGTGAGAGACAAATATCACCTGGTCGCCTCCTACACGCTCCCTGACCAGGGACCAAACTCGAAACTCAGGCATTTACCCTGACTGGGAATTAACTGGCAACCCCTCACTTTGCAGAACAACACACAACCAACTGGTGTCCTGGAAGAATTTTTAAAACATGCAAAAACTGACTATTTAATCAGGGGCACTGACCTCTTTTCCCTTAGATTATCAAGTAAAAAATGACAACAGACAACAATAGCTATCCACTGTGAATGAATCAAAATCATATCTTTTTTTTTTTTGGTCAGATTGGCAAAAAATAGAATATATTGTTTGGTGCACTGCAGAGTTTTAGTAATTAGTTCATGTGTGTCATGAGATGAAAAAGGTTGAAAATCACTGTCATAGACCAACTGCTTAACTGGCAGTGTGGCCTTGGGCAGTCCCTTCACCTCCCATGGCGTCACTTGCTTCATCTGTGAAACAGATATGCTGTCTATTACTGATGGTCGACGGGAGGGTAGATGTAAAGGACCTGACCTCATCTCTGGCAGAGAGCTGACTTTCAACAAATGGTGGTTATTAATGTATCTATATTTCTTCAATTTTCTGAAGTATTTCTCTTGCTAATTTTTAAAATTTTTAATTATTATTTTTTTTCATCTTCACATGAGGACATGCTTATTGATTTTAGAGAAAGGGGAAGAGAGGGAGAGAAAGAGAGGGAAAGAAACATCGATGTGAGAGAGTAACATCTATCAGTTGCCCCTTATACATGCCCCAACCAGGAACCTAGGCCTGTGTCCTGACTGGGAATTGAACCTGTGACCTTTTGGTTTATGGGACAACATGCCAACTAACTGAGTCACATCAGTCAGGGCTAAATTTTTTTTTGAAAGATACTTGAGTACAGTGGATAGAACAGGGAACAGAGAGAAGGGACTATAACTGCCAGTCATTCTCTTTCTCGGGGCTCTAGTTTTCTTCTCTGAAAAATGAGATCATGGGGCACGGTCGTCATTTTTTCCCCCCCCTCTTCTATACAGCTCGCTCCCTTTAGATAGAGCACCCAGAGCAAACTTCTGTTTTCCCTCAGCCTTGGTTGCTAGAGATAACTTTAAAATTTGTTTCCAGTTACAGGTCACCAATGTTCTGTCCCAGCCTCTGACTCAGGCAGCCGTTAAACTGGAGCATGCTAAGTCCGTTGCTTCCAGAGCCACTTTCCTCCAGAAGACCTCTTTCACCCCCGTAGGGTAAGTCCTGGGCACGTTTTTATCAGGCGCCAGAAAACTTGTTTTGGAAAGTTAGCTTGTAGCCAGTATAACCCAGATTAATGTGGCCATTACCAACATCATGAAACCAAACTTACCTGAACTTTGATCGGGTAAATTGGACTTGCTGGTATCAAAATCCCGTATTTGTCTCTATCTTGTTATTGTTATGTAGGTAGCCAGTTTTTAATTTAATATTTTTGATTTTTTTTCTGATGTGTAGTATGTGTTTATTATAGGAAAAAATGTGGAAAAGCACAAAAAAGAAAATATAACTTACCTGTAATTCTACCACTTAGAAATAACTGCTGTTAACATTTTATCTTTTTTGTCAGCTTTTTTCCTGTGCATATAAAATAATTTTAAAAATTGAATTAAGATTATGCTTTATTTATAACAATGCATCATGACTTCCCCCTAGGATTAAATACTCTTTTACAGTGTTATTTCTAATGGCTATTTATTATTATGTAAATTAAAAAAAATTAAAGGTCAGTTTTATGTGAAACTGTTAAATGTTAAATTAGTAAGTTAATGAGATCAGGAACTTTGAGTTTTAGAAGATGCATTTCTTAGTCAACCATAAAGATATATAGATGATACGTGAACTAAAAAAGCAAAATAATTTTTAGGAATGACCAGTGGAATGGTAAAAGATGTTGGAGATTTTGCTGTGTAGTGAGAGTTAAGAGTCTCCCTCCCCTCCCCTTCTTTTTTAACACAATGGGACTCAATACTGTAGGCTCATTTGTTTGGTATTTAATTGTGGAGGGCTGCCCCAGGGAGATGGGATTTTAGGAGCTGAGAGGGGAAACAAAGGGTAAGAAGACTCTTGAGACTTGAAAGAGTTGATTTTTTTATTGTTTTGAAGTTTTCCCATTATAATCAAAAGGACCATCTCCAGGAGTCCCTCCCTTTGCAGCCAGCCCGCTCGTTCTATTCGTGACTTCCCCTTGTGAGTGCTTGTTAACGCCGCTGTCATTCCTAACAGGGATGTTTTTGAACTAAACTTCATGAATGTCAAGTTGTCCAGTGGTTATTATGACTTCTCTGTCAAAGTTGAAGGTGACAGCCGCTACATTGCAAATAGTGTGGAGGTAAGAGCTTTTCTTGTCATCCTGTTGCCATATTAACGTATCCGAAGAAATGACGGCACAGGCACGTGGCACTAAGTGGGTGGTGGACTGACTTCACTCTAGGACCAAATTAATGTGACTGAGTTAGAAGAGGGCTGGGTTCGCAAATTGCCGTTTGACGGACTTGGCCAAGAATTTGATTGTAGCATGTTTTCTTTTATTTATAAATTATTAACTTTCTATTGTAACTTAGCATTACTACTTTACGTAAAATTTGGGAAGTAGAAAAAATAAAAACCACCCGTAGTTCCACTGAGGCGTAAGTATTCTTAAAAGATGCTGTGCGGCGGGCCTTGGCAGGCTTAGAGCAGCGGTGTTTGGTGCTTACTAGGCGGTGGGAAGCATGAAGTGGCGGCGCTGTGGTGAGCTTTTGGGAAGAAGTACAAAAGAAAATCAGTAACCTCTCATAACGAAATGTGCTTCAGACGCCAGTTGTGTTAAAGATCCAAGTGGTTCCAGGGTGGAAAGCTATGCTTCATTTATCTGACGCTTCGTGGAAATGAGGTAGTTCACAGTAGTGGTTTTCTTAGCTAATTGAGGTTTACCCCTTCAGGCACTGGGGCTGTCATTTTAACCTTTGTGGATAGACGTTTACAGTGAATTATGCCTTTTCCTACTTTCTTAAATGATGTGATGTGGTTTAGCCTTTCCTTATTCTGAATTAAGATCATTAGTAAATGCTTTATTGAATGCCTGTGACATGAAAAGCACAGTTCTATGTGCTTTTTTTGTACATTGTTTTATTCTCACACTAGCCCCAAGAGTTGGGTGGAGCCATCTTTATTTCATAGGTGAGGCCCAAAGGACAGAGTAACTTGTCCAAGGTCATCCAGCCTATGCTTGGGTGGATCCACTGCACAGTACCGGTTTAGTTAGTGTGCCCCGGCGAACAGAGAGCGGGGCTGGAGCCTACAGACTCCTGCGTGGCTCCCGCAGCTGGCCTTTTCATGACACTGCTTTCTTCTTTCAGCTTTCGTTTCTCGGTGTTTCTGCCTCTGTTCTTTGCTGCTTCTGCTTGACTGCATTGTCCTGCACTGTGTTGGGTCAGGGGAACTTTGAGTGGTACTGTGCCTTTCCCGAGCAGTTAAATAGATGCCGTTTATGACGGCTCTTTTCTTTACTATCATTTTCTACTCACTTTTTTAAATTAAAATTTTTCATTTTTTATTTGGAAGTAATTTGAGTCATAAGTTGCAAAAATAGTGTGAATGATTGCCATATACCTTGTATCCAGGTTCCCCAACTTAACATCTTACAGGAGTAATATGATTATCAATACCAGGAAGTTTATACTGACAAAGTACTATTAATTAGTCCATGGGCTTTCATTACTATTCCACCAGTTACCCCACTAATGTCCCTAGGATTCACCCTAGGGTCACGTAGTTCTTCAGTTGTCACGTCCCTTGAGCCTTCTCCACATTAGGGTCGTTTGTCTCTCAGAACTTGGACACTTTTTGAGGGTACTGGCTACTTACTTTGTAGAATGTCCTTCACTTTGGGTTTGTCTGAAGTTTCCTCATAATTAAATTCAGCTCATACACTTTTTGCAAGAATACTCCAAAAGTGATTGTGGTGAAGGTGGTGTCTGCTAGGTTTCTCCACTGTAAAGTTGCTGTTTTTCTGCTTCTTAATTAAGTATATGATGGAGTGATACTTTGATCTTGCAAATATCCTGATGATCTTGCCTGCAACAGTTATTATTGGAATATGGTACCTGCCAAAAGGTGCTTTTCTCTTTCTTTTATTTCTTTTACATTTATTAATTAGAATTCCATTGTAAGAGAAAGTTGTCTTCCCATTTACTTATTTATTCAATTATTTACAACACTTTGGACTCCTAGATATTTATTTCACTCTGTAGATTATGATCCACTCCTGCCATTTATTCTGTTGCTCACGTTTTCCCAGATTTGGCCTTTGGAGAGCTCCTCCGGCTGGTCCCTGTGACAGTTTTTTTAGTGATAGGACAAGGCAGCTGGAAAGTTGGACCTTTGCCGAAGTGGGCATTACTTATCATCGGTAGATCACACACTTATATTTAAAGTTTGGCAGAAAGGAAGATATTTTCTGAACTCTAGTCTCTGTCTTTTCTCTACCGCACGTCCAACCTTTTTGGGCATGAGACATCTGATCCCAGTTCATTCACCAACCCAAAATTTGGATAGGAACTATTGTAGTATGTACCTTTAACCTTTAAAATCCAGATTCCTCCTTAGGGGGCCTTCCTGGCAATTGAATACATTAAAAGGCAAACTTTTTCTTTTTTGTCTGAAAGCTCTTTTTTCTTCCACCTCTACAGTCTTGACAATAACATATCCAGTTGACCATCCATTGCAGTCGTTTCAGCCTCTTCCTTTCTTTCCACTCTGACTTCCCGTCAGTCACCAAGCCTGTTCATTTCATCTTTGAATATTCTTTGCACGGACTCTTTGTTCTTCAGTCCCAGTGTTCCTACTCGAGTAGAGCCCCGTGTTCTCTGTTTAGACTGATAAGTAGTTTCTAACTAGTTTCATTGTCTTTGATGTCTGCCCCTTTCTTTAATTTCCCGTAAGTGTCACTAGAATGGTAAAATCACGTTGTCCCTCTGTTTAAACATTTCTTTGGTTTCCTGTAATCTATGAGTGAGGTCTAGGCTCCTCAGCGTGACTAGAAGGTTCTCCACAAGGCCCGTGCGTGCTTCAGTGTGGGTGTGTCCCCGTACGCTCAGCTCTCGCGGCTCGTGACTGCAGACTGGTCCTCACATGCACTCCTGCCTTTGGACTTCTCTAGTTTCTCCTCCCGTGCTCTTCCCCTGCCTTGCTCATTTGCAGAACTGTTTATCCCGCAAGGTCCCGTTTAAATGTTGTCCCTTCATCTGTGCAGCCATAGAACTTAATTTTGATTTTGTTTTTTAGTATGCACTATTTTAAATACACAGAAAAGAGCAGAGAATAATACCATGAATCCTCATTTACTTCCTGGCCTCTCATCTCTTTCAAACCCTAACATTTTCCTGTATTTGCTCCTTTTTTATTTTTGAAGAAATAAAACCCCTATGGATTAAATTTAAGGTCTGTGTATTCCTCAAACACTTTCTTCCCTATTTCCCGAGATTTGGGGTTTATTGTTCCAGTGCCAGTTTTGACATTTCTGCTACATATATTGTATGTTTTTTTAAACAATATATGGCAATCATTTGCGTTTTCTCAAAATTTATATATTGCATTTTACTTTGTTCCTTTTGCAATTTGATTATTTTCACTCAATATTTTATGACAGCCATATTTATGCACGTAGAACTAGAGCTATATGCATAAATATGGTAATTATCATAAAAATAATCCTTTTTGTGAATAAATCAGATTTTATTCATTAATTTTCCTGTTATCAGACACTTAGATTTTCTCTGTTACAAACAGTGCTGTGTGAACATTACTAGTGCATTTGTCCTTCGGTCTCTTTTATCTGGAGAGTGGTTTTCAGTCCTTTTCATCCCATGGCACACATGCACTGATTACTAAAATTCTGCGCACACCAGTAAAATATATTTTTTACCATTCTGACAAAAAAATAAGTATAATTTTGGTTCATTCACACCAGACGTCTATAATTGTACTGACTATTTTCTTTTTTCTTTTTCGACAATCTAAGGGAAAAGAGGTTCGGTGCCCCTGAGTAAAATAGGCAGGTATTGCATGTTTTAATAATTCTTACGACACACCGTTGAAAAATCACTGATCTTGAGCGAAGTTATGGGATGATAGGGTGTGCTCATCTTCCAGCTTTATCAAGTATTGCCAAATTGCTCTTTTCTTCATATTCTTACCAATATTTGGTATTAAGAGTTGTTGGTGATTTAGCTGTGAAAAGGTATTTTGTTTTAATGTTTTTCCCTGGTTACTGGTGAGATTGAAGATCTTGTGTTTATTGGACATTTGGGTTTCCTTTGTCTGTTTTTCTTTTGGTTTACTAGTCTTTTTCTTCATATTCCTATTTTAGGAGCTGTATACATTCTGAACACTAACCCTTAGCTACGCGCATCAGATGCCTCCCTTCACTGTGTCGCTTTACGGCATCTTTTGATGCACGAAAGTTAATTTCATTGAAGCCTAATTTAAAAGTATTTTTTTCCCCTATATTTTTTGTGTCTTCTTTTAAAAAATCCTATGCTGCTTCCAGGTCAAAAAGATATTCTCCAATATTTTTTCAAATTTATTTTTAATTATATTTTTTCCCATTACCATTGATGCCCCTTATACCCACCGCCCGCCGCAGTCACCACGCTGTTGTTCATGTCCATGCCTCCGCTGTATTCTTCCAACAGTGTTTAAGTTGTTTTCACTTCACAAAGTTTCTTTTCCTGCCGTAGTTTTTACACCCTGTCTGTAATTCTTTTTGCATTGTATTACCATGTTTGCTTCTGAGTTGCTCCTTCATTGCACTGGGAACTCCTTGTGGGCAGAGACCACGTTTGCTTTTTCTCACATTCCCCTCTAACTGTGGCAACTCGTCATCCAGGGCTGAGCCTTTTCCCTGCACGAAGTGGTTTGGCTTTTTTTTTTTTTTAATAGCTTTACCAAGGATATAATTGTGCAACCATCACCACTGTCTAATTCCAGAACATTTTCATCACCCCAGAAAGCAACTTCAGGTCTAGTAGGTACTCCTCTATAGGAATATATGCTCCTCCTAGTCTGGCAACTACTAATCTACTTTTTGTCCCCACGGTTTGCCTGTTGGGGACATTTCCTATAAATGGAATCATACAATATGGAGCCTTTTGTGTCTGGCTTTTTGTACTTAGCATACTATTTGTAAGGTTAATGTTACAGCATTTATCAGTACTTTATTCCTCTTTATGGCTGAATAACATTCCATTATATGGATGTGTCATATTTTATTTATCCATTCATTAGTTGGTGGACATTTAGAATATTTCTACTTTTTGGGTAATAAATATTGATGTTATGAGCATTCATGTACAAGTTTTTGTTTAATTACCTGTTTTCGGTTGGTTTAGGTATATGCCTAGGATTGGAATTACTGGGTCATATGATAACTGTGTTTTACTTTTTGAGGAACTGACAAACTGTTTCAAAGGAGCTGCAACATTTTACATTCTCTCCAGTAATGTAGGGAGGTTCTGCTTCTCTCCATCCGTACAAACACTTAACTGTCTTTTTTTTTTTTTCCCCATTCTGGCCATCCTAAGTGTGAAGTAGTATCTTATTGTGATTTTGATTTGTATTCCCCTGGTAACGAATGATACTGAGCATCTTTTCATATGCTTCTTGGTAATTTGTATATCTTTGGGGAAATGTCTATTCAGATCCTTCATCCATTAAAAAGATTTTTTTGGTCTTTTTATTTCTTCCTTCCTGATATGTACACCTCTTACATTTTTTCTGATTACATTATTTGTCTTTATATTCTTATGACGTCTTTTTATTTTCTGGGTATAAGTCTCTTATGAAATACATGATTTGCAAATACTTTCTCACAATCCATAGGCTGTCTTTTCCCTTGTTTTCTTTTGAAGCATGAAGAGTTTTAATTTTGATGAAGTCCAATTTCTTTATTTTTCTTACACTGCTTGTGCTTTGTGTTCTATCTAAGAAACTATTGCCTGATCCAAGCTCATAAAGATTTACTTCTGTTTTCTTGTAAGAATTTTATAGTTTTAGCTCTTGCAATTAGGTTTCTGGTCCATTTTGAGTTAATTTTTTTTAAGATTTCATTTATTTATTTTAGACACAGGGGAGGAGAGCAAGAGAGGGAGAGAAACATCAGTGTGTGGTCGCCTCTCATGCACCCCTCACTGGGGACCTGGCCTGCCCCGCAACCCAGGCGTGTGCCCTGACTGGGAACTGAACTGACGACTCTTTGGTTTGCAGGCCTGCGCTCAATCCACTGAGCTACACCAGCCAGGGCTGAGTTAATTTTTATATATGGTGTGAGGCATGGGTCTAACTTTCTTCTTTTGCATGTGGATAGCCAACCAGCTGTCCCAGTTGTACCAATTGTTAAAAAAATTCTTCTCTCCCTATTGAATTGCCTTTGTGTCTTTGTCAAAAAACAGTTGACTAAACTAAAAGAGTTAATTTCTAAACTTGCAATTCTGTTTCATTAGTCTGTATTTTTATGCTGTCCTTGATTACTATAACAGCTTGGCTTTTTCCACAAACATCACGTCTGGTGTTTAAGTGCTTCTGTGGTTGTTGGGGAAATTATCTAAGGACAAAATAGGAGAAATGGTTAATAGCTGTTATTCATGCAATGAAATAAGCCCCATGGAAGCCCTTGCTGCCCATTTACTTCACAGCGATGAAGTATACATTACACAGTCTCCTCTTCCTCTTCATGGCGTTAGAGCTTTGTATATGTGTCTGTGTGCATGCGTGCTCTGACCTCTTGCTCACATGCAACTTTACGGTGTCATTTCAGCAATAGTCACATTTATAACCTTAGAGTGGCTCAGCAGGTCCTGTGTACTCTCCTGAGGAACACTTGACATTGGTCAGAGTGCACTAATGGTAGATCGGTGTGGAAGGCCTGTAATAACAGTCGTTGACATTGGACTTGCCTGTCATGGGGACCATGGGTTTTAGAACTATCTTTAGCATTAATTGCCCCTAATGCACCATCATTTTTGACAGTAATGAGCTAAACAGGGGATTATTACTCAGTAGAAAGACTGCATTTCCTGGAGTTAAAACATTTTTTGAGGTGTATGTGGCATGCAGCGCAGGCAAAGAAAGGACTTAGCATGACTCACTGTAAAACAGACTTAGCTACATTTAAAGTAAACAATCCCCTTTGCTATTATAAAAACTAATCTTGCAGTGTTCATTTAAAGGAAGAAGCAGCTAACCAACAGGGATCCTACCCTGAACCTTTTACAACAGAGCTTTGAAAAAAATTTCAATGATTTTATTTCTCAGTTTGCTTTAAAAGCATAAAAATGCTTTTCTTTTCAATGTTTTCAGAGACCCATTTGTAGTAAGATTTTAGGAGCAGAAGGACTTGTTTTAAACTGCTCCCTATTTAAGGACAGCCCTGCAGTGTTTCTTTATTAAGCAAGCTGCAGCTTAGGGGGCCTTTTAAAATTAGGGCAGAGAGCAAACCCAAAACACCTCGACTTCACAGCAGTTTGCCATTCCATGTATCTGTGTTGTTTAGGAGTGCTTACGATGTTTTTAGAGCAAACACACAATTGAATCTTGATTAGCAAGCCTTAGTGACCATGTTATTGTTGCAAGTTTATAGTCAGGATTCTAAATAAAAACCTGAGGAGCCTTACACAAATTTTTAAACATCAGTTTGTGTATGTCTGTCTGCTGAAAGGGAGAGTATTTTTAAAATCATATATATTGGGTGGTACTTTTTAATACAAAAATGTTTATAAAGAAGAAGGTACCTAGCACACAATCTCATCGCTCAGGTAATCCCTCCTTTTTAAAAAAACAGGAGTAAAATATGCATGTAGTTAAAATTTCAAGGTACCAAAAGGTAGATAATGGCACATGAGAGCCATCTCTTAAACCTCCAGTCCAGCCCTCCTCAGAGGGAGTCCACTGTGAACAGTTAACATGTATCAGTGACTGTCTGCATGGCCTCTCCTACTGACACAAAGGGATCATTCTGTAAGCAGTTGTATTTTTTGCTTTCTTCGCTGTTGTCACAAAGTAGAAGCTCCCAGCTTTCCGCTTGGGGGTCAGTTCAACTTGATGGCCCTCCCACTCCACACACTCCCACAGTAATTCACCCAGTTGCTTAGACTTGGTGATAAGCAGTGATGTTAAATATAATTCTGCCAATAGATGGTTGTGTACTCAAAAGTAGGAGTCCACAGACACTTGTTCTTTTGAATTGCTCCATAGTAATTCATAGTGTACATGTACCATTATTTTTTTACCTTGTCTCCTGTTTATGGACATTTAGGTGGGACGATGATTTTAAGATCACATTTATAAATTAAATGAGTGAGTCCTTAAAAGAATGAGTGACAGGAGTGAAGAGGAAATTACTTAGTTAATATTGATGAAGAATGCAGAGTAATTAACTATGAAGACAGATTATTATTATTTAATAGCATGGGGGATTGCTAAATTCCTACCTCTCCCAGAACTGCCGCAGGGCTCCTTCCACACATGTCGTGCTCCCTAGCCAGGGATACCCCAAGGCCAAATGGGTCACAGTCCTTTTCCTGTGCTTCCGTAGCACTTTGCACATCCCTCATTAGAGCAGTGGCCTGATCTCTTTTAATTTAGCTTTGCATATATGCTTCCCTTTAGGACAGGAAGTACATTTTGCCATCTCTGTATATCCCCTGTACCTAGGTGCTCCTTATTATGCTCTAGGTGGATGTAGGGAAAGTGGTCTCAGGGGTTGTCTTGCTAAATAAAAGTCAGTAGCCTGATCAGAGCTCTTTGACAACCTTTTTTTTTTTTTTTAAAGTGTATTTATTTATTTTTAGAGAGAGGGTAAGGGAAGGAGACAGAGAGGGAGAGAAACATTGATCGGTTGCCTCTTGCATGTACCCGTGCTGGGGACTGAACCTGCAACCCAGGCATGTATGTGCCCTGACCAGGAACCGCACCAGAGGCCTTTAGCGGAACGATGCCCAACCAATGGAGCCACATGGTCAGGGCTCTTTGGCTACTTCTTTGCTTGAACCTTCCACTGCAGTTTTTCTTCAGATGGAAGTGGTATCAGTGCCTCTCTGGGTTGAGCTGTATGTAGCAAAGACTGCTCTGTTTTGAGCCCTGTATGAGTTGTGAAGCTTTTTGCTCAGCAGAGAGCCCAAAGAGCTAAAATGGAGGCTCCCAGCTCTCTCCTTGTGGAATCATTCAACTCGAAGGCTAACTGTTCTCCCCCACTGCCACAATTCACTCAGTTGTCTAGAGCCAGTGACAAGCAGTGACGCTAAATATAATTCTGCCAACAGGTGGCTGTGTATTCAGAAAGTTGGACATAATATCTTTACAGCTTCTGGTAATAAATCTTTTCAGGGTTTTGTTTTTTTTTTAAAGCACAACAGAACACCCCTTACTCAACCTGATAATAATTGAGACTGTTGTCCCAAAATCGTTATTATCGTATCTTTATCCCTTTTTAATTTTTCTTGATTTGAGGCTGTCACACCTTGATAATACATTTTAGAAAAATGCTGAAACTATCCTTCAATTATTTGCCCAGCCCTCTATCTGTCTATTCCTTGGTCCTGACTTAGTCTATAAGCCAGTGGATTTGGCGAAGATTTCCTTAAGTATTACATTCAAGCTTATCAAATATTGGGAGTCTCACAGATGTTTGCACATAAAAAGTTTCTTGGGTTTGTTTGCATAATTTGCACATTCAGACTTATATTTTAAATTAAGTATTCCTCATGAATAGACTTCTAGCATGTTTTCTGTCTCTTGGAATTTTACACTTATTTTAAATTTGATTTTTAAAATTTGTTTACTGGCATCAACAAACTCCTCTTTGTGAAAATGTTTATAAGGAATGTGCAGAATGCAAACATGGGAAGAGTCAAGATGGACTGGTTTGTGCTTATAATGGGCTCTAAATTTCAGTGCCTTAAAAGCAAAAGTTTTTTTGGCCCGTTCTAGATCTCTTTAGTCTGTCAAATGGGAGCTCTGCTTCATGTTTTTCCTACTCCGGTACCCAGGTTTAAGGAGCAAGCCCCTTTGTCTACTCATTGTCCATATCAGAGGAGAAGGGGACCACACACTGACTCTTACAGCTTTTTCTTGAAAGTGACACACTTCACTCTGCTCACATTGCATTGGACAGAGCAATTCACGTGGCTACACTTGACTCCAGGGGGACAGGGAAGTACAATTCTGTCACATGCTCAGGAGAACCAGAAGTACTTGGTGCGTGTGCAGAACATTGCCTTAGCTTCTTAGGTCTTCATGGGCAGACTTAGTCCACTTGGCACAGACTAAGTGTCCCTGGGAAGGTGGATAGCAAGGTGCCTAAGAACGTGGACTCACTTTCTTCACCTGAAATAGCACTACGTTACAGGGTTGTGAGGGTTAAATGAGATAGTTTTTGTAAAGTCATTGTCTTTCACATAGTAGATGCTCCGTAGACATTAGCTGTAATTAGAATTGAGTACTTATTGGTTTTGATTTAAATTATTTGGAGGGTACTGCTTAAGGATTTTTCCCCTTACTTATTTTAAAGAACACAAGAAAAAATCCACTTTTTTCCCCCTTTCTTTTTTCCTTTTAAACATACACAGTCCAAACAAAGCCAAAGAAGGGATAAGAATCAAGGAGTTACTTTTACGCCTCAGGATGGGAGAAGTGGAAATACTACCTGGCTGGGTCAGTTTTACTAAAATCATTGAAGATTTCCTGTCTTAGGAGTTTTTCGTGCCTCCACTCACCTTTAAGAGAAAAGTTTAGATATGTGTGTTAATTCCTGGCACATCCACCAGTTGACTTGGCCATTTTCTTTTGTTTCACTTTAGCTCAAAGTCAAGATCTCAACTGAAGTTGGCATCACCAACGTTGACCTCTCCACTGTGGATAAGGATCAGAGCATTGCCCCCAAAACCACACGGTAGGTGGGGTGCCTCCTGGGCGTGGAGTCGGGCTTGAGCCAAGCCCCTCTAGATGCCCTTTCTGTGTCAGCAGTGACCCAGCTCACACCACCAGGGAGGCAGGGAAGCCCATTTGTGAGCCCTCTCCCAGATCCTTATTTTGGGGGCCCATCTATACCTCTGGGTATAGTCAAACCCCCAACTTGACTCAGCTGGGTTGGCTATAGATGTCAAAGAAAGTGGAGAACCTTCGAGGCCATTTGGGACGTTACTAGCTAGAGCCTGGAAGGGAAGTGTTCACTTCTTTGATATCCTGTGACAGGGCTGGGCCTTCTGCCTCGGGCTGGGTATTTTCGTGGTGACATTGGAGCTGAGAGCGTTACTGCAGTGGGTTCTGCAATAATGTCTGTGCGAGTGCTTTGCAAAGTGTACTGTGGCATATAGATGAGGAGTTGCTATTGCTCATAAGTAAATACAGAGCCTAAGTATATAATAGAGCCAGGTGTGAGCTCTGTAACCATTTGGCTTGTTCTGTCCCCTGGCCATTTTAACCTAAAATCCCAGGAAATAGCTGTGAAAAGAACAGTTTTCTCATTAAGATGGCCTTTTGAGAAAATGACTTTTTAAAATTCAATTTCAGAGAGGGAAATAAATTGAAACAGTATCTGGGAAAAAATACAGCATTTTTAAAAAAGAAAAGAAAAAGCTATGAGAACCCTTCTTTTCTCTGCGTCTCCCCCTCTTGCTCACACATGGTGCTGACACCGATCATGTGCTTGTTTCTCCTTGTGGTTTTGCCAGCCCAGCTCTTCAGTCCACCTGCGTGCCTGCAGGACACATGAGCCCCGCTGGTTCCTGACTTGGTTGACTTGACATCCTTAGGTCCTGGAAGTAAAAGCCTGGAGCATCTGCACATAGCGTTTTCCCCAGACACTGCTAAAAACTAAGTGCTTTTCTCAGTCCTGGCTTTACGAGTCCAGTTTGCCTCTGGCCACAAACGACTGTCCACTTCAGTCTGTCCACAACAGAACAGTGTTACAGTGAAAGAGGGACAATTAAGCAATGAAGTGAAGTTAGTGTTTTTCACTCTGTTCTTAGATATATGCAGGTCCTTTCCAAAGATTTACTGTATAAATGTCTCTTTCAGGGTGACCTACCCAGCCAAGGCCAAGGGCACGTTCATCGCAGATAGCCACCAGAACTTTGCTTTGTTCTTCCAGCTGGTAGATGTGAACACTGGTGCCGAGCTCACACCTCACCAGGTCAGGAAAAAGCGCAGACATTCTCTTGGCTTGAAACATTACAGCGCACTGGAGTTGTTGATCTGTAGATAACTGACTAGAGAAAATTCCAGATTCCTGCTTTCAGGTTTTCACTCTGAACCCTGATGGTCCATCAGGTTCTCCCACGTGACGCTCCGCCCCCTCTCAGTTGCTGGTTGTGACCCTGAACCTGGAGTACACTCACTCTTCTTTCTAAAAGCTTAGCTAGCAATGAGAAGATACATTTAAGGCAGGTTAGCACTTGAGGATTTTTGTCTTTCTGACCAAAAAAAAAAAAAAAAAACCCAACCAAAAACTATATATTAAAACAATTTTGAAAAAAGGAAAAACCTAGGCAGTGGGCCGGCATATTTTTGTTCTGGTCAAAGCAGATTTTCCATTTGTAGGAATCTGAAAAATAGTCCTTTTTTTAACTTGTGCCTACTTCATATTATGGAAACAATAGACTTCCTTTAATTATTCTTTAAAAGATTTTCCAACCAGGCCCCAGAAACTCTGATAGGGTCTTCTGTCATCTCAGGTACGTCCTCCCTCACCTCTGTCGTCCCCTTTGATTGGAATAACTGCTCTCAGCTCTGCCCATCCATGGTTGTATTGTAAAGGGAGATTCAGATAAATACTCTGAACGCTGAAAGACAGGAAGGACTGTGGGACCAAGTAGCCTCGGTTTAAGTGCTTTGTAGTGATACTTTAGCAAGAGCCGGCAGACCTGTGTTCCCGCTTAAGGGGCGGCTTCAGAGCAGACCTCTGAGGTGGGTGAATTTACTTGGAAATCTTTTGCTTTTCATTTCTTGTAGCTGCAGCAGGTGTGCTTATGCCCAGGCCCCAGAGTGGCTGCCTGCAGGGCCACCACTGTCCTGGCACTGCCCTGTTCCTCTCTCCCTTCCACCCCCGAGCTCCAAAGAGCTTGCGTGGTGCACTCGGTTAGGGCCATGGCTCACCAGCTTTAAGCACTTCAACCTCTTAGCATTTCATGTCTCATCTCAGAATGACATTTACCAACCGAACAGCACCAGGGAAGAAAAAATACAGAGAAAGGAAGTTATAAAACTAAATTGGTGAGCTTTGGCTTTGGGTTTGAGTTAGTGAGGAAATGTAACCTTAACTGAATGCTTGCCTCTTCCAAGAATCTGTTTGGGAAGCCACGGCTTAGAGACCTCCCAGGTAGAGGTGGCGTTGTGCAGATGACCCTAGCTGCCACCTGCACTCGGCTGTGACAGGAGGAAGACCAGGCATCCGGGCTGCTAAATCCCATTCTTGGCCAGGACTCTAGCCAGGATGCCTCTCATCTCTGGGCCCCCTTCCCTAAATACTTGGATGGTTTTTTGTCGCCCAGGTGTAGAGTAAGTAACAAATGAGATTTGTACTTTTTTCTGTGGATCCAGCACTAGCTGTGTGACCATGTAACTCATTTAGTCCATGCGCCTTGTGATCTATAAAATGGAACCAATCCTGTGCTAAATGCTTTGCCTACTGTTATCAGGGATCTTCACACAGATACACTGCATGTTGTAGATAATCTTTTTATCTTAAAGATGAATAAATCCAGGCACAAAAATGTTAAGTAACTTGCCCAGCTAATAAGTAGTAGAACCAAATCTGTCTGTCTTCAGAGCCTGGGCATTCTCGGTGGCACCAGGCTGCTCTGCTTGATTGGAGTGCTGCCTTGCTATCAATCTCCAAGCCTGCTCTACTAAATCTTTAGCTGGAGGCACTAGGAAATTGAAAATGGGCCTCTTACAGTTCCACCTCATTTCCGTTCTTTTTACCCTCTGGTGAAGAAGTTAATTGGGCAGTGAAGTGGCCAGAAGGCTGGCAG
Source organism: Micronycteris hirsuta (assembly GCA_004026765.1). NCBI lineage: Eukaryota > Metazoa > Chordata > Mammalia > Chiroptera > Phyllostomidae > Micronycteris > Micronycteris hirsuta. Next base: position 53,337 of record PVJI01001076.1, read on the forward strand.
GAAGAAGAAATTGCAACAACAGCAAAGGGCTTAAATCATCCACAAACTGGGCATTCAGCCTCCAAGTAGATGAGAATTGGCTGCATCTCTAAGTTAAATTTCTCATACTAGCAAAAGTTATCTCTGCTCCCTGAGCTACAAACCAGGGTGGAATGGCCAGTCCTTGCGCTCTCTCGGGCAGGTCTGGTAGAGCCCCGAGCTCCCACCATGATGAAAGAACTAGCAGTCTGCAGTCTCATTGACGCGATATTGAGCCCAGAGAGAGTTCTGAAATTACCAGATGAAATACAATATTATTGTTCCACCCAGACATTTGTCCGACTTCATAACCAGAAGACTGGCCAGGAAGTGGTGTTTGTTGCTGAGCCGGACAGCAAGAATGTGTACAAGTTTGAGTTGGATACTTCTGAGAGAAAGATTGAATTTGACTCTGCATCTGGCACCTACACGCTCTACCTGATCATAGGAGATGCCACTTTGAAGAACCCAATCCTGTGGAACGTGGTATGTGCCGAAATGCACCTTGACCCAGGCAAGAGTGACTTTGCCAGAGTCAGACCCAGACAGCCCCTCTTCAGGGGTCTGGCTCTTTACCCTAGCCTCGCCTCTCACCACCCATGGGGCAGCGAATACACACTGTGAGGTGAGGGGCTGTGTGCTGTGTCTTAGGGGCATGCACATGGCCTGGTGTATAGTAGGTGCTTAGTAAATAGGGATTGATTGAATGCATGAATGAATGAAGTATATACATTTGCCTTCATGGATGCTTAGAAATTTCTATAAAACAACAGTTTAACAATAGACAGGGGAGAGGGGGGAGGGGACAATGGGGAGAAGAGTTTTCAGGAATCACTGTAGAGGACACATGGACAGAACTAAGAGGGAGGAGGGAGGCTGGGGGGGTGGGACGGGAGGGGAAGGGAGGGGGGAGGGGAGAGGCTGCAAATAACTGTAATTAAACAAAAAAATTAATAAAAAAAAAGAAATTTCTATAAAAGTTATACTGGAAGAAGATTTTCATATTACATCAAAGCATTGCAGGGGATGCATAGATAAAGGCTGTGGCCTTTGAGATATGGTATAGCCTCGTGGGGTTGGGGTGGGGTAAGATTTGAGTTCCAGTAACAATTCAGGATGGTGTGGGACAGTGAATTGTAGGATATACAAAATGCTAATAAACTAACAATCACCATTTGTATATCACGTTATAGCTTATATAGTGCTTTTCACCCACGTATCTCACCTTTGATTGGTGTGACGAGAGAAAATTTCTTGAAAGCCATGGCATTAGAGCTAGAGGGTTGAAGAATTGCAAGGGCTTATCGGAGTAGTGTACAGGGCAGGGGCTGATCACTGGGGAACAGCCTACAGAAAAGCCCGATGTGCGTTCGGTGCATCAGTGTGAGGGGGTCTGTTTCGCTGGCGCACCTGATGAGTCTGGTCAGCAGCAGCCGGCGAAGAGGTTGGAAAGGTGGCAGAGGCCGAATTGCAGTCCTCGAGTGGTGGTTGGCACCCTTGGCAAGACAAAGGGGAAGCTGCGTTTCTGGCGTTGTATTCAGAGCTCCTTTTCTTCTCCTAGACTTCGGGCTGCTTTTTGCATGAGAGCACATTGTCATTTCTTCTTTTTTCTGTGGCTAAATCACACTTCCCAGGGACACAGAGCGTTTTCTGACTGCAGCTGTAACAGCTTGCGTACCGGCTTTGGTTTTTGTATTAAAGCAGCTCTTTGGGGCTCACCAGGCCAGTAGAAAATTGGAACTCTTACTCTAAAAAGTATTTTCAACAAATACTTATTTTGTTCTTGAAATTTTTACTGACTCAATTTGTCAACTAATAGATTGGAAGTGATTAGGCTGCTTGGAGCTTTTTTCAGTTCTGGTCCTGGGTGTGAGGTAGGGGGTGCTACCATACTGATGAGTCTTATTCCCTTCTCTGCCCCTGTGCCTCTAAGAACTGCTCTTAATTTTTCAGGCTGATGTGGTCATCAAGTTCCCTGAGGAAGATGCTCCATCGACTGTCCAGTCTAAGAACCTTTTCACCCCCAAACAAGAAATTCAGGTATATTTCAAGGGGCTTCTCCACTGAGCATGGAGAAGGAATGTGAAATGGGCACAATGACAGGACAACAGACCCCTGGATGGTGGCCTTCTTCACCCTGTTTATATAATGCTTTATAGTTTGGTTCTCGCCACCCTGTGAATTAGGCAGAGCAAAAATGTCCTCGAGCTGAGAAAATAGGCTCAGAGAACACAGTGACCAGCTTCCAGAAAGCAGATAATTGGAGACAGTCTCAGAACCCGAGTCTGTCTTTCCTAAACTTTGGGAGGTATAGCCCTGAGATCACTGCTGAATAGCTGGGTTTGAATAGCTGAATAGCTGGTTACAGCAAAGCTGGGTTTGGCTTTCTCTGTCTCTGTTCCTGCAAAGTCAGGGCTGATGGGGCTAACAAGTGAAACACTCAACTGGATGACAGGGCTTTCCTCCCCGAGGCAAGTCCTTCCTCCTACGGGATTCACCTTCCTTGCACGCAAATGTCAGCCATTCCTGCCCAACCCAGTCCACAGGATTGCTGTGAGGATCAGAGTAGGTAATGGATAAGGCAAGAAAGGCATTGAAAAGTTTCTAAAGCACTTTAAAAAATAAACACTAATTGTTAAACACTTTGAGCCCTGGTTAAGAAAACTGAGGTGGATCCACTCTGAATTATTTTGCATTCATGAGAAAAAAATGTTATTGTAATAATGTGGAATTCCACATGTAAATTAATGTTGAAGTGTTCCAAGCAGAGTACTTACTCTTATTTCACTATTTAAAAAAGGACAAAGGCTGCCCTGGCTGGTATGGCTCAGTGGATTGAGCGCAGGCTGGCGAACCAAAGGGTTGCCAGTTCGATTCCTCATCAGGGCGCATGCCTGAGTTGCGGGCCAGGTCCCTGGTTGGGGGTGTGCAAGAGGCAACCACACATTGATGTTTCTCTCCCTTTCTTCCTCCCTCCCTTCCCCTCTTTAAAAAGAAATACATAAAATCTTTTTTAAAAAGGCCCAAAGGGTATAGTAGTAGGGGTCTGTTAAAGAGAGTGAGGTTAACACCAGTTAGCTGACTTGACTGAGTGAGGGAGCGAGTGTGATAGATGGTGCCACTCTAGGAACCCGGAAGCATTGTGAAATCCCAGAGTCCTGCCTTGGATGTGTCACTTGGGTCATCCATACACCTGGGCGCTCTCTTTGATCCTGGCAAATGCCACTTGATGGATTGTGTATCCCCAACCTCTAAATGGCAGTTAGTCTTTGAAGGGATAAAGCAGGTTGGCCAAGTAGTGAGCTGGGACTAGTGTAGTGTCTTTGAAACTAGGAGACGTCTGGGATCAGAAGCCAGCATTGAGAAGATCAAAAGGCCAGGTGACCACTCATTGCCAAGGGCTTTTAGCATCTGGGACGCAGTTCCTCATCTTGACTGTTACCGGCATTTTGGTCCCTGGTCAACATGGCAGCCCTTCTGGGAAGGGCATGTTCGTAAATATTCTCGCTGTGACTTCTTTTGGCAGCACCTGTTCCGTGAGCCTGAGAAGAGGCCCCCCACAGCGGTGTCTAATACATTCACCGCCCTCACCCTCTCGCCCTTGCTCCTGCTCTGTGCTCTGGTGAGTAGCTGTAATTAGCATGGGCAGCGTGTGTCTGGCGCCAGACTCAGCAGATGTAGTTGCTCCAAAGGAGGCTTTGTGCTCTGGCCTCAGCGCAGCTCCAGAGGGGTCCAGCAGCTGTGGCCTGCACTGATGGCCAAAAAACTTTAGAACAACTAAAATTCCCCACTGTACGGAGCAGCCAGATAAACCATTCCATTAACATGGGGCATGAGAAAGTACCTACTGGCCATTAAAAATGATAAAAGTGTATGGACTGGGATGCTTTCTATAGGAATGTTCAGATGAGGTTAAGTGTGAAAGAACCAGGGGCTAATTACTGTGGCTATATACAAATAGAATACAGAGACCCTGCATTTCAGTGCCGTTTGGAGCGTAAAACTAAGCAAATTACGGTCCTCATAAAAGCAAGTGTCGAATAAATTATTGTATATCCAAACGATGGAATATTATATAGTTTATTAAAAGAATGGATAGGTTTATGCACTGATATGACAAGATTGCCAGGGTGTCTTACTGAGTGACGAAGGCAAGGGGTAGAATAGTATGTTTAGTATGATCATCTTTGTGTAAAGACCTTGAAAAGGCATTGTTTATTAGTGTTGGTCATCTCTAAGGAGAGGACTTTTTAAGGAGTTGAGAGAAAGGAACATTCTACCTTTTACATTTTAAAGTACTATTTGAAATTTTTTTTTACCAAGTGATTTTTTTCTTTCTTTTTAAAAATTGTAAACATAGGTGCATATCATTAAAGTTCAGGGAATTTTGAGAACTCTATGGAAAACTCATGAGATCTTACTTTTAGAAAATTGCCTGTATTCCTGATTCATTCATTGATTCTAATAAAAGAATTACTGGCCAATCCAAATCTGAAAGGCATGCAGACAAGCTTTCAGAAGTCAGACACTAGGGTATGGGCGCCTGTTTGAGTGATCAGAATTTTCAAAAGGCCTGGAACCCACAGAAAGAACATGCACCCTGCCAGCTGTGAGTAAGTTATCTTACCAATACGTAGAGAAACTAGCAGCGGTGCCAGTTAACTTCACACTTTCTAACTCTTCAGCTTCATGGATCCACCCGTTTTTAAATAAAAAATTTTGCTGTAATTAAAAATGATGTTCAGGTTTGAGTTACCCAAGCACATTTGAGAGCTGGCGTTGGAATGCCTTTCTGAAGAAAAGAGGGGACAAGTTTTGGACTTAGAATGCAGTAGTTGTCACTTGGACAAATTCCCTGTCCATCAAGTATGCATGAACTTTTAAGCCCTTAGGGCTATTCATTGGACTGGCATTGACTTGCCATGTGTTGCCTCCCTTTGAAGTTCTAACGCCTTTTTAATTTATTTCTCCCCATCATTTAGTGGATCCGGATTGGTGCCAATGTCTCCAACTTCACTTTTGCTCCTAGCACGATAATCTTTCACCTGGGACATGCTGGTAAGCGCTCCCGGCTGCAAATTCCGTTTAACTTCCTCTGACGTTTAGCCCGCTCACACAAACACCCTGTAAAGTAGATCCACAACCTATTAACTATAATGACTTAATAGTATAACATTTCCCTCTTCCTCCTGGCCTTTCAGGACAGTTAATATGATGATAAACCTGTTTGGCCCGCCAGCTGAGAACAGCTGTCATTAGATTGGGTTTCATTGTACGAGGCCACTGTTGGCAGGCCATTTACCCCCCTTTAATAGCCCTGTTCGTTTCCAGAGATTACTCACTTACTGTAGCTTTACATAGAGCCATCTTCCTGGATGGAGAGCATTAATGCCGTTTCCAAAGGTTATCTTTCCCCACCGTATCGATCTTCACATTTGCTGGCGGCTGTATCTGGGCAGTAATAGAAAACAGTTGCTTCTACAGTCAGACACACTGTCCTGCATTGTTCTCTTGAGAACTCAGGACCTAAACGTAACAACACAGGCCGTTTGCAAATCAGGTAAGCCTTTCAGAGCCTTTGGACACCATTGGCTCAGTGGTGCCTTGCATTTCACTAAGACTTCAATATTCTTTTCTAATTTCTTTGACTCTTTCAGGGGTCACCCTCTTGTGTCCACAGCGTGCGGCTTCTGTAGGGGTCCGCAGATGAATCCCTTGAAATTACAGGCAAATGTGTGTCTGTTCCTCTCTGGGGAAGATAGAATCTGTAACTGATCAGATTTTCACAGTGGCCCATGACCTCGAAAATGGTTAAGAACCCCCGCTGAAGTTCATCTGTCATCCTTCTGGGCACAATTGACAGGATGACCTTTCTCTTTAGCCCAGTTCCTGGATTCGAGTGATAGCCCTCCTGGGTCAGGCTCAGAGCTAACCCTGAGATGAATGTGTTTGCAGCCAGGGCTTTTCTTGCCTGAGTGCTTTGTGTGCACATCCCCTGCTTGACTCTCATCGAGCCCTCGTGGGGGTGCCCGGGGCTGTGATCCATGCGTGACGGCTGAGAGGGTTAAGGCTCAGCAAAATTAAGTGGCCGGAAGGGCAGAGCCTGGACCAGAACCCTGGGCTTCCAGTGCCCAGGCTGGAGCCCTTGTCACTGACCCTCTCTCCTCAGTCCTCCTTCTTTCCTTCCTGGTCACAGTGGCAAATTATCCCTGAAATTTTTTTAATAAAAGGAAATTATTTATTTAATCCAGTATACTTTTATTCAGAATTTGAAAAATAAAATGAGTCCAAAATGTAACATGACAGTAACATTAAAAAAAAAAAAAAAACAAAATTAAAAAACCTGCATTAAAGAAAACAGATATGAGCCGGAATGTGGAATGAGACAGATAAAATAGCTGAGGTCTAGCTTTTACCTGTGGATTTCTTGGTAGCCAAGGCTTAGAGGCGAGAATATTGAGTTACCTGTATTTTGGTGTTGGACAAAAGGCATAGAACAAGCTGGTCTAGAAACGGCAGGCGTTTTTAGGATCCAGCAGTGACCGCTCCCTGCTGTCCCCTGCCCCAGCGCCGTCACTGTTGCATTCGCTCAGCCATCGTGGCGCTGTTTTGCAGCTATGCTGGGCCTCATGTACATCTACTGGACTCAGCTCAACATGTTCCAGACCCTGAAGTACCTGGCCATCTTGGGCAGTGTGACGTTTCTGGCTGGCAACCGGATGCTGGCCCATCAGGCGATCAAAAGGTAAGGCCAGGGGTGGGCCATGGCCCCAGAGTGGGATTAGAAATATTTTTGTCCGCTGTGCTCCCCCAACTCTCTGAATGACGGCACGTGGCAAAAGATTTGTATCCTTAGGGGCATGTGCGACACGTTGTCCAGCCTGATACAGAAGACTTTTTAAGTCAGAAAAGGGTCTTGGTGGTCAGCTTTAAATGTTTTAAAACCACATTAGAACAAGAGAAGAATATAATTACTTTATGAAGATTAAAATGGATTAGAACGTGTCAGAAGATCGTTGTTAATGTGCTGGCTGTATAAAAACGTTCTGCCGCCGCTGAGAGCGCTGCCCCCTCCCCTGCTCCGGGGAGCTTCTCCTCTGTGACCTCCTCCAGGCCCCCAGGGCTGTGCCTCCGGAGCACGAGGTCCATGCGCTTCCCCACTGCTCAGTGGGCAGTGCCATGTGCCTGCGAACCAGACGGTCTCAATCTTAGGTTCACACAACAGTCAGATCTTCATGAGATGGCAGCCTGACTCTCGGACCTGGATTAGAGACAGATTTGTATGTCTCGTAGGTGTTTGTCATTGATTTGACTTGGGCAATTTGAGGCACGTAAAGGTCAGTAAGAAAAGGTCAGGTTTGCTTTCACCTTTGGAAGGTAGCATTTTCAGATGTGCCCTGCTTTCTCCCTCTAGGACTTTTGCAGGGAGAATGTAATTCAGTGATACACCCTCCAGCAAGGCTGCCGATTAAGTTGCTCAGATCAGGGAGACGCTTCCTCAGAGACTGTTAGTGGGTGGGAGAGCCACACGTTTCATCCCTGCCCTGCCCGGGCCTCCCTCGTGAGCTTTCTGAGTGCCTCACTGAGGAGTCCCGCCCCGACGTGCTCCTGGACTTCCTGTAGTAATCCGGATTCCACTAGAGCTTCCCTTAGCACCGGCAGTGGCAGCTGGTTCATTCTGCTGCCCCTCCAGCAGCGTCACCTTGGCAGCTCCACATTGCGTCTGAGAAAGGGCCAAGGCCTCGGCTGTTGTTTCTAAGCAGAGCCCTGTTCCCTTGAGCAACCGTTCTAGGCTCCAGGGAGCCATGCTCTGCCGGGTTCTCTCTCTTCTGGAGTTGCCCGCACAAGACGAACAAAATCAAGGGGAGACAAGGGTGGAAAACATTTGATTTAGATCCTGCTTGTCATGAATTCCTAGTCTGCAGTCCTGGAATTGTGTCTGTTTTCTGGGGAAGGAGACCGCGGTTCTCATCTCCTCCCTTCCTCCTGCACACACCCATACAGAAAGGTAAAGCCCAGTCTGTGCGAATCCTAGAACAAACGCTGCCACTGGCAAAGTCAGTGACCCTAACGGAAGCTCTGGTCGGGTGTTTGCCGTTTCTTTCCTCAGCTTATTTCTCTTCTCACTGTCCTTTCTTGATTCTCAATCCCTCTTTCCTTTGGCAGGATCGCTGCAGAGCAGAGCAGTAGATTGGCAAAATATAGGACATTACGGTAACGACGAAGGGCGGTCTCGTCCCAGAAGCAGGGCCCCTTTCCCATCTTGCCTGCCTCATGCATGTCAGTTACTTCTCTAAGTGGCAGCCCACTCAGCCCTCCCCACCCCTCCCTCAGCCAAAGGTGAACTCTGAGGCCATTTTCCCGCTTCCTGGCCCAGGTGGCGACAGGCCTCAGGCAAAAGCCAAAGCTTAGCCCAGCTGCTGCGGTAACTTTGCAGCAGGGCAACCTTGAGCTGGCTTACACTACAGGACTCCATCTTCCCTTATGTCCCAGGGGGTACTTTTTAGACAGCAGCCCCTCTCTCTGTGTTTATAGGTGAACAGAGATGAGGGTAAGACAGGCCCAGCCTTGGACTTCTTAAAAGGGAGCCCCATCTGGAACGTCTGAATTCATTACATGGTGGTCTGATGACAAATCCTGGCACACCTCGTCACTGTTTCCAGGCCTTTTGGTAACACTGATTTTTGATTGGGCCAAACAGTGTGGTTTGGTGAGACTAAATCACAGACTGACGGCCACAGACAAAGCCAGCATCAGAACCCAGGCTCCTCGAGCTCAGGGTGCGGGTCAGGGCTGCTCCCTGTGTGACTGCGGCGGCATGCGAAACACCACCATTCTCCACGCAGGCATCCGTCCTAGGACGAGGACGGAGGCGGAAGCGAGGCGAAGGGAGGGAAGGAGGGAGTGTCTAATGCTTTGCTGATCAGCTCCTCTAGACCAGGGATTGGCAGAAGTTTTCTGGAAGGAGCCAGATAGCTCTTCAGGCTTCGCAGGCCGTGCAGTCTCCGTTAGAACTACTTGGCTCTGCCACCCGACGTGAGAACATCACGGACTGTGAGAACAAACGAGCGTGGCTGTGTGCCAGTAAAACTTAAGAAAACAGGCAGTAAGCTGGATCTGGCCTGTGGCTGGTAGACTTCTTTATTAGACCCACAGAGAGGAGGGTGTGCTCTCACTGATGGGACTCAGTGGGTTGAGCTCCAGCCAGCCTGCAAACCAGAAGGTCGCCGGTTCAATTCCCAGTCAGGGCACATTCCCCGGTTGGGGCCCAGGTCCCTGGGGGTGTGCAAGAGGCAACCGATCAGTGTTTCTCACATCGGTGTTTCTCTCCTCTTTGTCCCTCCCTTCCCCTCTCTCTAGAAACAAATAAATAAATGAAGTCTTTTTAAAAAAGAGGAGGGAAGTATTTGAATTTTCTAGTCATGTTCCCTCTCATCCCTTCCTGTGGCAGTGGCTTTCCCTGCTAGAGCAACGAAGCCATCTAATTTTTAATCCTCTGAAAATAAGAAAAATCAACAAAAGCATAGACTGTAGAGCCTTTCACTGATGTGTGAGCATAAATTGGAACGTCTAGTCCTCAGCACGGAAGAGACTACATTTGGTTTGGAGGTTTTTCTTTAGGTTTAATTTATATACAGTAACATTCATCCTTTTTAGTGTACAATTTTGTGACTTTTACAAACTAACACAGTAGTATAAATACCACCTCAGTCGAGATACAGACAATTTCCACATCCTCAAAAGTGCCCCGTGACCCTTCTTAGTCCCTCCTTCCCACCCTCCTTTCCAGGCTGTTTCCATTTGGTTTTGTCCTAAATTATACTTGCTCTGTCTGATTTGCTTTCAGAACTGGTCCTTTCTGCTAAATACTGAGCTCTTTAATTCTTTACACTAACTTGGGATTGATTTTGTTTTTCTTGATTTTTAGATAGTCCGCCCCACCTGGTTACCCCCAAGTCATACTGCTTGAAAGAGAGGAAAGTCACTTGATTATTTGGATGCTTAGGACTTTCTGAAGTTGGGACCTAGGATTGTAAAGGCGGTTTTGATTTGAGGACAGACATTGATTTGATCAGGCATAACTTCTTAGCCAAGATAGAGGTTTGCGGGCCACTGCCTCCCAGCTCTTCCTATTTCCTGCTCAGACTGCCTCCATGTGCACATTTTGGAATGCACATTTTAAGGAACCTGGGAACCTCCGAGTGTTGGTAGGGAATCAAGGGCACTCACTGCAGCCCTCAGGGTTGGTTCTGGGCCTGTGCGTGGCCCTCAGGGCTGCTGAAGAGGACTGAAGCCAGCCCTTCTGCAAGGCTGTGTCGCCACGCTGGCTCTCGGCCCTGGCTCCAACCGCCTGCCAAGGACGGTGTCAGCAGCCTGCTTCTGCTGGCCAGGGCCGCCCGAGCACGGACTTGCTGCCGTCACCCTCCTGGTTGCCGTGCTGAGATTGTCATCTTCACTCTCGTGTTTCCCCATTACTTCTTGGAGTCTAGGGAAAGGCAACCTTGGGAAAGAAGGAGTAAAGAGATCGAGTGTTGTTTTTCTGCTCCGCTCTTAAAATTTTTCTGTGAGCTGAGTCCCAGTTTTGAGAATCATTCTTACCTAGGTTTAGATGCAGATTCTGACCATTGGCAAGAAAGGTGACTGCATGCAGGTTTCTGTGCTGAGTGATCAGAACGCTGTCTTCTAAGCTCCATGAGGGCCAGGTGTGGGTTGGCGGACCTGGAGTCTGAGAAATTGAAGATGAGCATTCTTGACACCGTCCTTTCTGTTCACCTGCTCAAAATTTACACTGCCTTTTCAGCCTTGCACTGTGAGAGGTGTGCCTGGATTACCTCATCTCCTTCCATTTCCACCCACCACTTTCTTTCTTAGTCATCGTCAGGTTGGTTGCATTGTTTTTATTTAAGTTGTCATCAGCTTCGGTTTAGCTGTCTTACACTCTTTTGTGAAATGAGATGGGGCATAAATAAATAGAATTATTAGAAAAAGGGTTATTCCTTTATCAGTGGGATCTTATAGTGGGAGAATACCTTGGCCTCTCTGTTGACCAGTTAGGAACTGTAACAGTGAATTGAAACCTTCAATAATTTTGTATTTGTCTTCGATTTCTTTCAGAACAGCGCATTAGTCCCAGAAGAAGAAAGGAAAGTCTGAAACCTGAAATGAATGTCAAGAAGAGGAGTCAAGAACAATTCAGTTTGAAAGGGGGAATGAAAAAATTACTGTATTTATAAAGAAGAAAGTTGAAATTGTGGTTACACTTTGCTTGTTTTTCTATTGCCCCACACAGAGCCAGAGGAGCCCAGATACTCTGTTTCTTTGGCAGGATGCCCTAGCAGGATGCTGTGAATACTCCTAACTTACCCCAGTGTTGCATTGGAAAAGTTGAAGTCTGTAATAAGTCTGTTTTGGAATAAAGAGAATAACAGGACAAAGGCCCGAGTGAGAGCTTATTGTACTTTCGGACTGGTGGGACTCCTGGGGCGCATGCGTGAGGGTGTAGGTCACCAGCTCCGCACGAGCCCTGTTGGTGTCTGAGGGCTCTCCTCTTTTGCGTTGAAAGTTTGGTCTCAGCATGCAGTGGGGAAGGGAAGGGATTGTCTTAGAAGAAAGCTAACCCCACGAGTGACCTTGGGCTTTTAGAGGACCACACACATCTCAAGAACGCCTCTTGTGAGGTTGCGCCCAGGACCACCATCACATGGGGGTGGCGCCACTTAGAGAAGTGATACTGAATAGTATGGGTGAGTGTACAGACTTCAGTGTTAGGCGCCTGCTGTCACCACTTACTAGGATGAGGGACTCTGGGCAGTGGCTTTGCTTCCCTAGGCCTCCTTTTTTTCTTCAGTAAAAGAGAGAGAATGACCTCATCTGACTGAAGAAGTTTCGTGCACCTGAAGCACTTGGCTCAGTCCTTGGCATCTTTCCAAACTGGCCCAAAGTTACGTACTTGGGCTCATTGCTCCTAATTCTTTTAATTGAAACATAACCAATACATTTAGATAACTTTTGAAACGCAGCTGATCCTAATAGCATTGCATTGGGGGTAGAGGTTATTTTATTCAGATTGCGTTCCGAGCTGGACTTCCCCACAGGGAGAAATTGGAGTGTTGATTGGGGGAAAGCAAATAGAGACACTGAAACTCTGAGCTACTTCTGAATGGGCTTCTGCAGGCAAGAGGGCTGCCTCCAAGCTGGGAAGGAGGACGCAGGTTCCCAGAGGGTGCAAGCTGGTGGCCCGTAGATAAGCTGTATTTGACCCAGGGTTTTTTTTTTCCTTATTAGTAGCTAACATTTACAAATAGAGAAAGTTTGTATAAAAGTCTAGGTTTGGAGTATTGGATTCAGAGTTGGCAACAGTCAGCTGCACCCGAATAGCAGCTCCTCCCTCCGGAGGAGCCCCGCCCCTCACAGGTTGTCAGTCCTCATACCACACGTGCTGTGCCACCTGCCAGCTTCACTCCTGTGGACAGAGGACTGGGAGCCTTGCTTTTAAAAAATGTTTAGCTTATCCCACCTCTCTAGTGTCCCTTATGTTTGCTGGGACCTCGGCTGAGTGGTGTGGGAGGGATGAGAGCAGGGGCAGCACCCCCGCAATGCTGGTTGCACCTGTAGACTTCTGGAAGACAGACCAGAGGAGGCCTGATGGCCAGTGGTGCAGAGAAGGGGAACTGGGGTCTGATGACAGAAGCGCAGTGGCCGGAGGGAAGGAAGTCAGGAGACAGCTTCCTGGAGAAGGGACTGGCGAGGCTAAGGAGCGCCAGGGCTGGTGTGGGGCTGGCCTGCAGACTCGGAGCTGGAGAATCACGCCACAGCAGACCTTGGCTCCGTACCAGGCTTGGTGCTGTGTCCAGAGCCAGAGCAGTGAGCAAGACAGATAGACTCCCTGCCCTTGGTCCCCTTAGAACCTGGAGGAGACAGGGAAAGGAGCAAAGTGATTACAAAAGTTAGAAGGGCTTCAAAGGAAGCCGTGTTTACCTAGAGGGGTTGGGAAAGCTAAGCCAATGCCCCAGGGACAAGCCTTTGCGGAGCTGGGAAGAGGACTACAGGCAGAGAATTAACATGCAAAGGTTCTGAGGCAAGATCTTGACATAGTTGAGCTGAAATTGGGCCAGTGCAACTAGGGTGTAGCTAGCAAGGAGGAGCATACCTTCAAAAGCCTGAACACATCTGGCTTTTAAGGGCTGTGGTGAAGGGAATAGATTTTACTGTAGGACCGATGACAAGTTTTAGGAAACTTGAATATGATGCTGGAGTATAGCAAAGGCAAAAGGTTGACCTCATGTGCTTGCGGTCTGGCCCACCCACCAAGTGAAACTTCTAGGAGAGTACTTAGCTCCGCCCCCAGCAAGGCTCGGGGGAGAATCTGGGAAGCCCTCGCTGACAGCAGCCCTGGCACCTGTAGCTGCTTGAAAGCCACTGGATTTGTTGCTCATGTTGTTCACTACTGACAAAGATTCTTTGCTTAGCCAAACGTCAGTCAGGCTCCCAGACCTTCTAGGCACATTTGTGCACTTCTTGTAAAATCTAGCTTTAGCGAGAACCCTGCCGAGTCCATCTAACCGGAACCCGCCACACCCCTCCCCCTCCAGCTCTGATCACCTTGATATCTGATGGGGAGCCTCAGCCTCCACCATTCCCCAGGTGACATCTGATCGTCCTGGCCTGCCTTCAGCAAGAATCCTGTTTGGTGGGTTTAGCCTGAATCCCACTGATCTTCGATACTTCTCTGTACGTTTTCATCCTCTGACCCCACCCGGCGCCTCGACTCTAAACTCTGACTTGCCTGTACAGCGCTGGGGATTGAGCCACCCCCGACACTGAGGTCTCTTCCCCTGTTGCAAGAGTCCTGAATGAAATCTGTTTTCACCACTTTACTGTGTGTCTCTGAGTTATCTTTGACACCACAGTTGCACTGGGCCGTCTCTAAGGGGTACTCGGCACAGCAGTTTAGAGTCCAACTGACCTGCTCTGAATTCCCTAATTTGTTGTGTGTCATTAGGCATCTCTCTGAGCCTCAGTTTCCTATCAGTAAAAATGGGGATAGTATTACCTCTGAGGGCTTTCTATGGATGAAATGAGCTCACACCCAAAGCACATAGCACAGTCCCTGGCACTTAACATGGACTCACTTCACTCTGATTAGTGTAGATATCATTATTATTTCCTGTGTGTTGTCAGCAGGAGCCCAGGAAACAGTTCATCCCAGTCCATGTGTGTTTGCTCTTTTAATTTACTTGATTGCCCAGCTTGCATTTCCTGAGGGAAGGCCTGGAGTCTTGGAATCAGGACTCACTTCCCCACTTCGCTCCTTCCAGTGTAGGACCTGGCTGAGTCACCTGACCTCTCACCCCTGTGGGAGGCCAGCACCCTGCTCCGCCTTTCTGCAGAGGGCTGTGGAGGGGAGCAGGTAAAGGAACACAGGGGAAACCTCTTTGTGAACTTTAAAACAAACAAAAGGAGTTGTTATTAAAAGTGACGAGCCCGGCTGGTGTGGCTCGGTGGATTGAGCGCAGGCTGGGAACCATAAGGGTGCCGGATCGATTCCCGGTTGGGGCGCGTGCCTGGGTTGCGGGCTGGGTCCCCGTGGGGGCCATGTGAGAGGCAGCCATGCATTGCTGTTTCTCTGCCTCTCTTTCTCCTTCCATTCCCCTCTCTCTAAAAATAAATAAATAAAATCTTAAAAAAAAAAAAAAAAAGTGACGAGTCCCCCATTGATTAGAGCATTTCTTTAGGGAGGAAAAATAGCGCTTGGTTGTAAGTAGGACCCCCAGGGGATGGGACGCTCTCAGCACCTCTGTGGGGAGGGATTAAGCCTTTTAAGACTCCATTAGTGTCATCGTTAATGGTGATGAAGCACCGGAATTGTTGCCATTATGGTTTCTGCCTTTATAATTACATTCACCTCGAAAACCATAAGTAGCAGCGGTCCCGGTGGTCGTTATTTCATTTGAAAAACTAATTGGAAGTGGAGAGAGCCTTCAGTATTTGCTTTTGTGGGGATAGGC
This sequence comes from Micronycteris hirsuta, assembly GCA_004026765.1. Classification (NCBI taxonomy): domain Eukaryota; kingdom Metazoa; phylum Chordata; class Mammalia; order Chiroptera; family Phyllostomidae; genus Micronycteris; species Micronycteris hirsuta. The sequence continues at coordinate 68,363 of PVJI01001076.1, forward strand.
AGAGGAAAGAGATGAGCGGGTGGGTCTGGGGGATGGAGCAGGCCTGCGCACCCCATTCAGCGGTCCCCTCCTCGGTTCCTTGGCAGGTTCTCAGTGACCCGTGTCTCTTGGTTGAAGTGGACTGCCTGCCTTCAATGGCGGGCCTTCTCCTCTGGAGGGGGCTTTTGTTTCCCCGTTGTTCCTGCTGTCTCCTCCACCTACCGCCCCAGAGGCCCCCTGTTGAGCCTTTCCCACAATTCACATCCTTTCTTGGAAGGTAAACGGGGCTCCCAGGGAGAGCAGGTGGTCTGAACCCTGTGACGAACTGAGGTGGCTTTCTGTCCTGGTGCTGGGAGACAGGTCCCTGGGTCTGTGTGTCCCAGCTGGAAAATGACGGGGTTGGTGCTGCCCATCTGAGTCCCCCCCAACTCTAAGCTGCTGTGACTCCTGCTTTTCATCAAACTAGACATTTTATCATCCAGACTTTTCATCTTTTTTTAAAAAAAAGATTTAATTTACTTCCAGTAAAATGTACAAATCTTAAGTGTGCAGCTCCATGAATTCTGACATGTAACGACACTGGTGTAACCATTATCCAACTCAAAATACAGAGCATTTTGATTCCCCTTGCAGGTTCACAGGTTCTAATGAGAGACACAGGTGGGCTTGGTGACATGGGGGCATGGCTGGCCCAGGGGAAACGGTTCACCAATAGAAAAAGGTGAGTAATCGCTGACATAGCTACCTCTGGTCAGTCACTTCCGTTCTCAGCTTCCTTTTACAGCAAAAATCAAAAGACATCTCTACCAAAGATTTTACATTTTCTAATAACTACAATAAAAAAGTAAAAGAGAAACAGGTAGAATTATTTTTTATGTTATTTAACCCAATATATCCAAACTATTATTTTATCATGTAATAAATACAAAAATTTTTTTGAGAGATTTTATATCCTTTTTTCGTATTGTCTTTGAAACCCAGTGCTGTGTTACACTTGACGCGTACTAGCCACATTTCAAGGGTGCGGTAGCCACCTGTGGCTAGTGGCCACTATATTGACTGATACACAGGTCGATACACATCAGCTTGGACGCCTCTCCTACTATTTGCTCTTGAACCCACTCATGTCAGACTTTTGCCTTCACCACTCCCCCCAATTTGTTCTCGCCAAGGTCATCAGTGGCTTCCATGGTCACGTCTGTGGTCGGCTCTCAAGTGACTTGACCCATCAGCAGCACTTGGTATAGCAGGTCACTCCCTTCTTCCTGAAACACTTTTTTTTCAGTTGGCTTCTGGAATTTCTCTCTCTTACAGTTTTCCTAACAGCTCACTGCCTGCTCCTTCTCAGTCTTCTTTGCTGGCTCCTCATCTCTCTTCCAAACTTCCAGTGTGGGGGTGCCCCAGGGTCAGTCCTTGGGCCTCTTCTCTACTCTTTGTGTACTTATTCCCTGGTGACCTCGCTCACTTTTCTGGATGGTGACAGCTGCCAAACCAAACTGGCTGCCCAGACTGTTCTCTTGACTCCAGTCTCCAGAGTCTGTAAACCCAGGTGCCTGCTCGGCAGCCTCACTCGGACCTTTAATAGCAGCTCAGACTCCGTACGTCTAACCCGCCTCCTAATTCTTCCCCCATCCCCAAAGCGCCTAAACGACAACTCCATCCTCCAGTAGCTCAGGCCGAAACTTTTGGAGTCTTTCTTGACTCCTCTCCAATCCCCACACCCCATCATCCATCAGCAAATGAGTTCTACCCTAAAAATGTACCCAGAACTTGACCCTACCTCGGAGCGGTGTTACAGAAGTGAGATCACGTCGTTCCTTTACTCAAACTCGGGGATGACTCCTCTCACCAAGGATGAGGCCCCAAGTTCTTCCCATGGCCTTCCGGGGTCCTCACGAGCTGGCCCCCTGCTCTGAGGCCAATGCGTTGGCCTTTGCGTTGGGTTTTCACTCTGCATGGAATGTTCTTTACCCAGATAGTCACAAGGCTAATGCCCTGCTTCCCTCAGGCCCTTACTCAAATGTTACCTTACCATGGAGGCCTTCCCTGAGCACTACACAGCACAAACATACATTATAGATAAAAGAACGCCCTCCAGCGCTCCCTATCTCCTTAAACTGTTTTTTTAGTGCTCATCTGAGGATGCGTTTTTATTGATTTTAGAGAGAGAGGAAAGGAGAGAGAGAGACCTGGGGTCAAACCCACAACCTGAGTACGTGCCCTGATCGGGAATTGAACCCACACGCTTTTGGCGCATGGGACAATGCTCCAACCAATTGAGCCACCTGGCCTGGGCTCCACCCCCTTAAATTTGTATCCTTTGTAATTGCCACTACCTGGCACATTCTGTATTTACTCGTTTTTTGGTTACTCTTCCCCTAATTTGAAGATAAGCTCTATGAGGTCAGGGGCTTTGTCTGTTTGCTCACGACTGTATTCCCAGTGCCTGGCACATAGTGGGTACTCTATAAATATTTGTTGAGTGAATAAGTGGTTTTGCTCATAGACAACAAGTCATCAATGGACAAAGGATGAGTCTGGTGCAGAGTAGGAGAATATGGTTCAGAGGCTGGTCCTGGGCTGGACTTGCCTCAGTTTGAATCCCAGCCCTCTCCGTGTTGGCTGTGCCCCTGGCAATCCAGGTAACCTTTCTGTGCCTCGGTTCCTTGTCTGTGAAATGAGAAGGATGCCAGTTCCTCCCATTGGGCTGTGTGAGGAGTATATGAGATTCCAGGCATGAAGCTGCCCAGCTGGTACTCTGAGTGCCCAATGAATGTTAGCTATTTTTTCTTACGCGTGTAATACCCCTTTGGGAAATGTAACTATGTAAACCATGTAAAAAAATTAGGCTGAAGATAAAAGAAAACTGAACTGCAGGCCAGCATAGGGGAATTTTATTGTATTTACAAAGGAAAAAGTAGGTCAAAAATTAAATAGGATTAAGTGGCTGCAGTTGCGTGTTGGCTGCAGGCAGCGTCAGACACGGGCAGACTCTTCATCCTTGGGAATTCCTGCTGCGGAAAGAAAGAAAAGGCGCCGTCAGGGGACCGAGGAAAGGGCGAGTTGGGGCAGGAACACTTGGAACCAGGGTGATGGACGCTCCCGGATCAGGACTGGCTGTCTGGGTCCCCAGAGAACCTCATTCTTGAACAGAGAACACTGGTGCTCTGTTGGTGGGACCGTAAATTGGCGCAGTCACTGTGTTAAACAGTGCAGAGGGTCCTCAAAACATTAAAAGTAGAACTACCCCATGACTCAGCAATCCCACTCCTGGGTCTTTACCTGAAGAAATCCAAAACACTAACTCGAAAAGATATATGCACCCCTCTGTTCGCTGCAGCATTGTTTACAATAGCCAAGGTACGGAAGCAACGTAAGTGCCCATCAATAGGCGAGTGGATAAAGAAGACAGATACAGAGAGCAAATCACTGGTTGCCGGATGGGAGGAGGTTTGGGGGGCGGGAGAAAAAGGTAAAGGGATGAAGAAGTACAAATTGCCAGTTAGAAAAACAGTCACGGGACTGTGAGGTTCAGCGTAGAGGAGACAGTTTACCAGATGGGTACTAGACTTATCGGGGCGATCGCTTCATAAGCTCTATAAACGTCTAATCACGATGTTGGACAACAGAAACTAGTGTAACATTGTACGTCAACTGTGGTTGAAAATTTTTTAAATTATAATAATAACAAGAACCTCATTCTCAGCCCCAGTTCTGAGATCGCAGGCTGGTCACTTCCCCTGAAGTCACCTCTAATCCCCAGACAGGGTTAGATTAGGTTATGCCTTCGGGTACACATCCTCACCACACCCATCACGTCTCTTACCATTTATCACAAGTTCAATAACCTACACCGTACAAGTACTCCTTTAAGTTTTGTCTGCCTCGGTGCATCGTGAGCATGGCCATGCGAGCAGGGACCACTGCTGCACCCTCAGCCCAGAGCTTGGCACATAAAAGCCGCGGGATGACTTTTAAGAGGCAGGAGGATAGACAGATCCGAACCTCAGTTACGACACAGGGCTGTTAGGTGCACAGGAGCGTCGTGGGTGCAGAAGTGTGCCATCTGGCAAATCATTGGTCCCTGCGTCACCAAGGTGCAAGAATGCACTCTTAGCTTCTGTTTGCCCAGCTCTCCAGGGACATCCGGTGGAATGGCATTTGCAGCAGTGGAGCTGAAGGGGTGACAATGTGCTGGAACAGCCTCCAGACCCTTTCCTACTGTTCTGTGACTTTGAGCCCTGTGAAGCCTGTGGCTTTTAACCTGCAGGAACAGAGCCTGCCTTCTTAGGAGATGGCCCTCCTTGGGGTCACTGCACCCCACCGATGCCTGGCAGGAGCCACGAAGCAGGTGAATGACGACCTAATCCCAGCGTGAGAGGCACAGGGTAGGCATTACACTTAGAGGCATCAGGGACCTTAGACATGGTCGGGGCTAATCCCCTGCTTTCACGGGGGAGGAAACTAGGAAACCTGCTTGTTGTAGACAGCGAAGTGGCCCAGGTGTGTGTCCTGCACCCCCAGGCTGGTTTTCGCCCCTCCGGCAGCCTGCTGCTTGCTGCTTGTATCTCCACAGGCCTGTAGCTGGTGAGATCTCCGAACTCTTGGTGTCTAATTAGGTTGGGAAGAAGGTGAGGGAGCACATGGGGAGCTCTGCTGGGAACTGGATTTGCCTAATGGGCCCAAAAGTGCCTGGCAGAGTCATGCTGGGACACGTTTGGGCTCATGGTTGAAAATTGGCCTGAAAACTATAGCAGAGCTCCTCCAGTCATGCCGTTCCTGGGAAACTTTGTCTGTGACATGGACTTCCTGTGAAGGAGCTTCAGAGAGGCAGAGCAGGCCTGGTTGGGCCTGCCAGCCCTTGACTTGAAGCCAGCTGCTGCCCCTTCTTTGCCTCAGTGTCCCTCCTCTGTAAAATGGGAAAACTCATTCCTGATCTTCCCTGACTCCCCGTGAGAACGTGAGAGTCACTGAGACTCTCAATGACTGTCGTTCCACTTCTTCCTCCTGTGAGTGCTGCTCTCACTGGTCTACCTGAGGGTGTTGGGAGCGGCCGGTCTTCCTTCGGCATTATAGTTCTGTGAACTTGGCAGGGGACCCAGGGCACGCCTCTCAGATCCTCCCCAGCAGAACCCCTGGGACACTTGTGAAAATTCAGGTTCCTGGGTCCTATCCCAGAACGATTGAGTCAGGACAGCTTTTGGCCACAGATGCTGAGCCTGACCTCTTGCTGCACAAGATTTTTATCTCAGATTTTCTCCTCTTGTTCCAGTTCTTGATGTGGGCAAGGACAGGGGGCAGGGCCGCATGCCTTTGGAGAGGAGGCGATTCCTTCATTTTCCTGCTGACCTTCAGGGAAGGAAGCCTCTGAGCTCCCTAAATATACACATGCACACGTGTCATGCATGCCCCCCACATATATATGTACATATACATATATGTATATGCACACACACATATATACACAGTTACACATATTCCTACCTGTGCTTCCTCAGCAGGGCCACCAGGATGCTCTCCAATGCCGCCTGCTTTTGGTCTTCCCACATGCTGTCCACCTGACGGACAAGCCTTGCCTTTGCTCCTTGCTCCTGGTTTCTCTCTCTGATTAGAAAGAGAGAAAATGTTGAAGTTTCTCTTTGGGTAGGACGTGGAGAGGCCTGGGAAAAGCCAAGCAAGGCAAAGCGAGCGGAGCAGGGCATGTCCCTGTGCCTATTCTGATACCTGGTTATGCATGCTTCCACCCAACTGAGTCAGATTCAACAACAGGCAGGAAGGCAGTACATGTGAGTATGTAGTGAATAGAATAGGCTCTGAAAGAGCCATTTGCAAAATACCTCCCCACAGAGTAATTATTAAGGACAAAGGGAAAAGTATTCATTTACAGAGGAGAAATCTGGCAGACGCCACATTAACCAAGCGATCAAAGTTACTATTCCCAACAATGAGACAAACTGAGCTCGTGTGCCGCCTGGCACAACGCACTGAGAACACACGGCACCGCTTCTGTCGTGTGGCCTGGATCCGCCGTGAGGACGCATCAGGCAACTCCAGTACGAGGACGTTCTATAAACAACTGGCCTTTGCCAAACGGGATGACAACGGCATGAGTGACTGAGGAATGGTTCCAGGGTAGGAGAAACTGGAGAGACATGACAACTGGTGCAGGAGCAGAAATGATTGTTATAAAGGACATTTTGGGACAACTGCTGAAATCCAAATAGGGACTCCAAGTGATAATTATCCTGTGGTTATGTAAGACAATGTCCTTTCGTTAGATATTGGGAGATACCTGCAGTAGTATTGAAGGGTAAAGGGTCAAGGTGACTGCGATTTACTCTCAAATAGTTTAGCAAAATAATAATAATATTAATAAGTGTGTACATGTGTATGTATAGATCTATATCTAGGTGTGATATAGAGTAAGCAAATATGATAAAATATTAGGAATTGTTGAACATAGGGAAGTGTATGTGGAAGCCCTTCGTACCATTGATGCAAATTCTCTGTAAGTTCGGAATTTTTCAAAATGAAACTGAAAAATGTGCAGGCTGTGGAGTTAGGCTCTGCCACTCTTTGGTGTGTATCCTTTAGAAGCTATTAATGGCTCTGGTCAACGGCGTAAGAATCCTGCTTTATAGGCTTGTTAGGAAGAGCAAATAAGAAATGAAGAATAATGTCTAACACTACCAAGAGCTCACTGTGCCCAGCACTGTGCCAGGGGCATGCAAGGGTCCTAAGGCACAGCCTTTGTTTCTGGCACAGAGTCCCGCTCAGCTGGTCACTACCCTCAGTATTGTTACTGTTGGATCCTAGCATAGGGAGAGGCACGTCATAGGCGTTCAATGATCATTTAATAGCGAGAGGTAAGCTGAGCTTTGATGACGGGGTCCTTCTGCTCTGCCAAGTCTGAGAACACACGGCGTCCATCAGAATGGACGGATGTTGGGCAGAGGAAGAGGCCAAACTCGGTCCCTCCCGACTGATGCACTTGCAGTGTAGAAAGCAATCCCAAGAGCCTCTGCTCACCCCTGCTGCCTGCTCGGGGCGTCCTGGAGCAGCTTGCGGGCAAACAGCTGGCCCAGCAACTTCCGGTAGCCGTTGGTGAAGAGGGCGTCGGCATACCGTGGCATCCTATGTGGGAGGAGTCAAAGGTCAAAGGATGGTAGGGTGGGCCCCGGTGAGGGGACCAAGGTGTCTCTGTAAGCCCTTGTGTTGCCCTTGGCCCTGCTTATCCCCAGAGAGAGATGGAAGCTGGGCTGGATGGCCTCCTTGGACAAGCTCAGAGTCTGGCCCCCACCCAGTGATGGGCGGTGGGGGCTGCCTGGGGAGGTGGCTGAGGCCAGCCAATGGCTTGATTCTGCATCCTCCTAGCACCCCTCCTCCAGCAGGGATGGTTTTGGGGCGGCAGAAACCCAAGCCCTGTTGGCAGGACTGCTTACCTGAGGGTCGGGGAGGGCGAGGAGCAGTGGGAACCACTGCTGAAGGTCAGGATCATGAGGAAGAACACCCAGAGCAGCATCCTTCGCCCTCGTGGTGGCACCTGGATCAACGGCAGGAGGAAAGGCCAGCTGTAGCCATAGCCACAGAGAAGCCCTCTGCTGGCTGGGCGGGCCCAGCCCTGGACTGGGCTCCGTGCAAGCTGTGGTCCTTTGTCCTTCGGAAGCGTGGGGTGGGAAAAAGAGCCCAGCCTCTGGAAGTCAGGTAGACCTGGGTTCTATCCAGTTCTGCCTCTGCTAGTCACACGCTTTGACCTCATCTTCTCCATCTGTAAAATGGGCATGGTAAAGCTACCCTGCTACTTCATAGGGTTGAACAGGAAATTAAAGATAATGGTGAAACTGCCCCTTCCTGTGAGGCATCACACATGGAATTCAGGCCTCAGTGAGGAGGAGGGCAGGAGCAAGCACCTTTCTCTCCCGACCTCGTGTGGCATCGACAGTCCTGAGCAGGGCTAACAGCTCAGGCCCTGAGTCAGACAAACCCGAGTCCACAGTCAGGCTCTGCCATCCCCGGCTGTGCGTCCCAGGACAAGTGGCTTCTCCTTTCTGGGCCCCAGTTTAGTTTCCCCATCCATAAAATGGAATCGATGAGTATGTCTACTGCAGCGGACCCTCACGAGCATTAGATGAAATGAAGCGCCTGTAGTTTGGCACGTGGGGAATGCCCCACCAACTTTTGCTGTGATGATCTGATATTAGACCTGCTCGAGTAGTCACATTAGTCAGGAGCTGTTTTAGCATTGTGTGAAGTCGGAGGGAAGGGAAGGCTATAAATCTTGCTCCAGACGCTTAGGTTTCACCAAAGAATTTGCGTCCTGGAAGAGACAAGGGAACCTGGGGAGCTCATACAGCAGAATTATCTCCTAGATCACATAATTACCCTTAATTGGGGCCTGCTGACAGCACTCTGCAATTAGAGGAAGAACAGACAACAGGGAAAGAGCCCTCCTGTGCTGGGGAGGTGCCTCTGCTGTCAGCGCAGACCTGCCCTGGTGTGACTCAGCCACCTGGGAACTGACCGGGTCTTCCCGTTTCCCATGCTCCCCACCAGCTTCAGCAGGATATCCACTCCATGGGGATACAGACCTGTCCAGAAGCCCCGCCAGTCCCAGACAGGGTCAGACCCTCCCCCCTTTCCCAAAGGAGTGGAGCACCCCTCATTGCTCCACTTCCCGCCCTGGTCCTGCTGAGGAGGGATTCCTGGCCAGCAGAATCAGCGTGGGCAGAATCCACCTTCTCTTCCTGGGCTCACCTGCTCTCTCAGGGCATCACCCTGCTTCTTCGGGACACTGAGTCTGACCCAGGGATGCCTTGAGACCCAAGGAAGCACACATAGGGCAGCTCAATGCCGGTGCAACCCCCACACTTCCAGAGCTGGAGGGAGCCACCACCCGGGCCTCAGCCATCAGCCCCTCCTTGATGTGCACCCTCCCTCCACCCTACCGCCAGTCAATCCTTCAGTTCCTGCTCCAATGGTTGTTGCCAGTGAATGACAGGGAGCTCACTACCTCAAGCAGGTCTGTCTTATTTCCAGGCAGCTCTTCTTATTAGGAAGCTTTTCTCATTGTGTCAAGTCCAAGTGCCCTTATCCTGCAAATACTTGTTCAGCTTCTGGTAAGGGCTGGACTAGAGACCAGATGAGTATGTGGTATCTGCCCCCGAGGGCTGCCGCTTTGGCATTCACCTGTCATGGTGCCCAGAGCTCCTGCACCTTCATCCACACGACAGGCTGTGTTTTCATCTAGCTTAGGTCTTTGATGCCCAAACCGAGGCCCTTCAGTCTTCCGTCCTCCTCATCATACCGTATCACAAGTGGCTCCCCTTTCCTGATGGGGCCGCCGCCAGAGTTTCCTAAGCAGGGAGATCTTTGGAGGCAAGGAGGACCCCTGACACAGTCACACCGTTTTCTGTCTCCCAGCTGCAGCTCAGACTTTCTCATCCTCTTGGTGGCTGATCTTTTAAAGGCCTGAGCACATCTAGGCCCCTAATCATCCCACTTGCTTGCTCAGAAGCTCTTGGCCCCCCAACCCCTCCAGAATGAAGCCAAAACCCCTGCTCTTGGTCTAAGCCCTCCCTTGGCCTCCCCACCTCCTGCACCTTCTCTGGGGGCTGGCACAAGGGATTCCCAGCCCCTTTGCCCTCCTGGCCCACACAGCCCACCCTCACACTCGCCCTCGGGGGCAGGAAACGAGCCCAGAGACAGGGGCCTTTTCCCATGGTCCTCCATCAAATTAGTTATGGAGCACGCACTTCAGAATGGGCCACGCAATTCCCAGGCCAGCCAACTTCCTCCTGCTCCGTGCAGCAGCCTCCCAGATACAATACGCTATTCACAGCGCTCCCCATTCATGGGGCGCTTCAGAATTCATCACCTGCACGTGGGAAACGGGTCTGGGGAGCTGAAAGCTTTTGCTCTTTGTTGCTGGGCCTCTGGGGAAGACAGAAGGGGGACAAACAGGAACACCTGCTTGGTTGGTGCATCCCTACGCACACGCAGTGGTTTAGGGAGTTGAAAATAACCTGGTAAGAGGGCAGATCTGGGGAGCAAGTCTTAGTAAATCCAGGAACCCCCTGCTCATTCAGAACGACGCTGAGCAACTACGTAGTCTGGTCAACCAGGAGGCGCAGCATTTGCCATAAACCAAGTGCCCCAGGGATGGGTTGGGCACCACTGCGACCTTTGGGCCGAAAGAACCACATCCGGGGGTTGGAAATTCCCACTGGACAAAGACGGGAAACAATAAGAATTGTCCAGCTGATGCTATGACTAGAATGATGTTGCGTCACCAAGGACAAAGAGCTGTTGACAGACACCTTCCACGTGACCCGTCTAAGGAGCTAGAATTCGCTGCTTTCAGTGTAGCACAGACCCAAACAGCATCATCGACAACTCCTGGATGGCTCCGGTGGCATTTTAGGGTTTTTTTAAATCCGTCACTATGGGGAGCATTTATCTTTCTGTGGTGCTCACATACTAGTTCTGTGATTAGATATATGTGAGGTCATCTGGATTCGGGGTAAGTGGGCACTTGATCTACACCAGCTGACACCTTCGCCAGCCTTCAGGCCAAAAGTGCCACGAGAATTCTGAGGATGTGCTAATGACAGAGGTCAGGTCTCAAGTGCCCAAACTATCGAGTCCTCTTTTGAACACTCAAGGAGAAAAATCCTTTACCTTTCTCACATATTCCGCTTTCTAAATTAAGGACCCCAGTCCCCGTTTATAAACTGTTTTGCCAATAGTGTTCCAAGTCTCAGGAGATCTAAGTTTTGAATGAGGAATTGTCTTGAATTGTCACTCAAGAGACTGACACCTCATCTCCTTCCAGTCCGGGGTTGAGGCAGCTCGTGATGAAAGACACAAACACTTCAAGACCATTAAAGTAAGGACGAGGAAACACGCGTGGGGCGAATGGAACGCTCCAAGGGCAGGTAATTGTGTCTAAAACCTAGATGGATGAGTGCAGCTGCAATTGAGCAAGAAAGCGAAATGTTATCAATTTCCAGGCAATTACGTTGAATCGGGTCTCCGCGATCGATGCGCGGTATTGATTTGCACAGCCGCCTGGCCCCTTTCCAATCCATGGCAGGATCCCGTTGTCAATAGGAGAATCTAGCCAGCCCACGTCTCGCCCCGGAAGCCTGCCTGCGCATGTTGGAGGGAGCACTGAGACCTCACCCGCCTCCCGCAGACACCTGCGAGACGCCTATCTGCCTGCCGCTTCTCCGTGGGCTGGGGCCACATGCCCCCGACAAGCTCAATATGGCACCAACCATGAGAAAGCATGTTGCAGAGCCCCTAACGAGGGGCCGAAATGTACTCACCAGTCCACGGGCACAGAGGACGGTAGTGGGCCTCTCTGACTTGGTGTTTCCGAGTCGGCGAGAAGGTCACCTCTCTTGCCCCCTCTCACCTGCGATGTGGCGGGTCTCCCTCCGCTACGAGGCGCTGCTCCAGTCCCGCGGACCTCAGGCTGGCGTTTGCTTCGGTGGCTGCGCGGCGCTGCCACCATTTATACCTTCATTTCCCTAAGTGTTGTCAGCGTCAGAGACTCAATTACTCACAAGTCAACCAGCGGGCCATTTTTAGCATCACACTGACAAGCCCGAACAGGGGAAAGAGGTTTGCCCCTCACAAATGGAGATGTGTATTGGACCACCCCTTTATCTTTGAGGGAGTGGACAGAGGACAACGTTCTAATATTATTCCAAGAAGCACAGAGAGTATAACACGGCAACTCTGATCATGGGGGTGACCCTCGCTGTGAAAACACCAAGGGTTCCTTTCCTCTCTGAGACCGACGTGTCCTTAAAAAAGTTCGTATCATTTGCCTGGCTGGTGTAGCTCAGTGGATTGAGCATGGGCTGGGAACCAAAAGGTCCTGGTTCAGTTCCCAGTTGGGGCACATGCCTGGGTTGTAGGCCAGGTCCCCAGTGGGGGCCGTGTGAGAGGCAACCATACATTGCTCTTTCTCCCGCCCTTCTCCTCTCTTTAAAAATAAATAAATAAAATCTTTTTAAAAAAATGTACTGCCCTTAAAATAAAAAAAAAGTTCATATAATTTTGTCCGCGTGCAACTCTATTTCACTCTAGGGGGAGTCAATATACAGATAAGCGTTTTTCTCTCCTTTGTAGGAAAGTTGTTCGCCGTCTCCCTTCTTGATCCAATTATCAAGATTCTCCTCTGTTTGATTTACACCTGCTGTGGTCCCAGGCTGGTGCAGGCAGCTTGCCCGGGGAGCTTCCATCGACACGTGTTCAGGCAGCCAACTTGGTAGTTGTGCCAGAGACGTGTGAGGTGAGAGGGAAGAGATGGAAAACCCTGGGAGCGTTGTCATGCTTCCGGATTTCTCTAGCCTGTCGCTAAAAGATCCCCAAGAAATGGCATGAAAGTGTGCGAAGCAGAAACTCTGTTTTCCCATTTGGCCGTTGTGGAGGGGTGGGAAAGAGCTCTCAGCTTCAAGTCCAGATACCTGCCACCCCTCCTGGGTCTGGCAGTCATAACACCTGTGATCCTGAGCAAGTCACTCCCACCCTTCGGACCTCAGTTTCTGTACCTGGAAAGTCAAGAGTTGGCAGAGAACAACAGCTTTCAAACTTTTAAAAAAGTGGCATGCCCCTTTCTTTGGAAATCTTCTATAGAACTGCTGTGTATAAAACAGACTTTAAAAATGAACTGGGCTGTCGTGGTGGAAGAGGGAGGAGGGGAGACTCCCGTGGCCTGTACCTGAGGCACCTCTCTGGGTCCGTTAGAACCAGTGCTTTCCGAAGGAGCCTCCCAGCGACGATATTTTATGACACTGCTTCTTAGTCTTCGCCGAGCCGTGTTTTTGGCACAGAGCAAACGTGGGATGTTCCCATACAAGCAGGGACTGAGTGGCATGTCACCCTGCCAGCCTGGACACGAAGTGGTCTGGCCAGAACCCCAGGGGTTAAGCGTGGGCTGACGGGTCACAGCAGCCGGTGGCAGGTGGAATAGCTGGGAGCCCCCAGGCCAATGGGCTCTCATACAGTCGGGAGCTGTGGGGTTATCTCGACAGATGCAAGGTGGAAACCACATAGACCCGGGCAGCCAGGGTGGACATCGGACCACAGCGCAGATGTAGGACCCACAGAGTTGCATGGGGATCAGAATTTGATCCCAGCTGAAGCTCTGTGCCAGGCATTACACTAAGGACTTCACGCCTGGTCTCAGTTTCCTCAATGATGAAATGGGCTTTTGAGTGAGGATTAAATGTAACAGTGCATATAGCACGGGCCTGGCACAGAGTCAGTCTCATAAACTAGGTCTTACCATTGCTATTATTGTTGTTGTTATAAATGAGGCACAGAGAGGTTACCCGCTTATCCACAGTCACACAGCTGGGCAGTGGGAGAGCCAGGACTCAAAAGTTTTGACTTCCGATTCAGTGCCCCACCCCAACCTGATGATCTTCTAAGGCCCTTCCATGGTCACTAGCTTTTCTTTTTAAAGGAACTGTAACAGTTATATTAAAGTATAATTCTCATACCATAAAAGTCACCGTTCAATGAGTTTTCACAAGTTTACACAGTTGCGCCATCATCACCCCATCCTGTCTTTAGAACATCTTCCATCGCCCCAAAAGTTCTCTTCAGCCAATCTGCTGTCAATTCCCACCCCTGGCCCAGCCTCAGGCAACCATTGACCTGCTTTTTGTTTCTGTAGCTTTTCCTTTGCTGGAAGGTTCGCAGAAACAGAATCCTATAACATGTATTTTTGGTATTAGACTTCTTTCATGCAGCCTAATTTTTCTGAGATCCAGCCATGTTGACCCATATGTCAGTAGTCAGTTCCTTTTCATGGCCGAGTAGTATTCCATTGTATGGATGTACCACTGTTTTTTACCCATTTGCCTTGCTGGACATTTAGGTTGATTCCAGTGTGGAGCTCTCACGAATAATGCTGCTAAGAACATGCGTGTACTTTGTGCAAACATATGCTGTCTTTGCTTTTGGGTAGGTACCTAGAAGTGGAATTGCTGGGTCATATGGTAAGATTTAACTTTTTAAGAAACTGCCAAAATATTTTCTGAAGTGGCAGTACCATTTACATTTCCAGGAATAGTTCTGGAGACCTCCTCGACCAGTTCTGAAAGAAGAATTTATTTCCTCACCCCACAAACACCTATTAAAAGCACCTAGTTAGGCTCACACAGAGCTGGCTGGATTAGCAGTCCATCTCTAGCAGTCCTGGCCCCATTTCTGCCATTAGGAGAGTGGGGTGGCCCTTTCTCTCCCCAGAATGGCATTTTCTTGGGTGCTAAGAGGAAAGTGGCACGTGCTTGATTTCAGAGAGCTGCAGGAGGCAGGCATGAGAGGAGCTGGGGAATTTCCTCAGGCAGGTAGACCCAGACAGGGACATACAGAATGGAGGGAAGAGTGAAGTTACACAGGGAAGCTGGGAGAGCATCAGACAGGAGCAGAGACAGACCTAAAACAGGAGACGTGAGTTTGGGTGGCAAATGGGGTTGGATTTGAAACCCAGTTCTGTCTCTTGCAAGCTGTTTGATTCTGGCAAGGTGTTTAATCTCTCTGAGCCTCTGTTACAGCATCCCTGCAGTGGGGTGAGGATCCCCGCCTCCCCAGGTTGTTGTGAGGATCAGAAACCGCATGTAAAGTGTCTGCTACACTTGGCAAGCGGCAGCTGTTATTCCAGTTCTTATTATCAGAGCTGAGCTCTGAAAGCCAGGAGGGGTGGTGGGAAGAGAGCTGGCAGCCATCTTGGGTGACAAGCTTTATTTGCAGCCCATTCTCAAACCCGTGGAGGAAGAGGATGGCAGGAGGAGGCCAGAAGGGGCCTTGAGAGCAAGAGCCCCGCCCCGCCCCCCCCCCCTTGAATTCCTGCTGCTGCTGCTGTGTCCTTATCCTCTGACAGGTGGTGTGGGAATGCCTCGCCTCACTTGCCACCCAGCTCTCATCTCAGGACGGGGTTTTAACCCAGCGTTAATTAGTGATCCTGCCTGCATCTAGGGGCCCGGGACTGGAGTGATGGAAAAAAAAGCACCCAGAGAAAGGCAGGCTTTAAAAGGTCGCACAAGGGCTAGGGCAGTCGGGCTCCATGGAGAGAAACAAGCTGAGCATTTGTGTTGCAAATTTCCAGTCCATCAGAGCCAGCCATTCAAACAGGATGATGCCAAAGGCAGTGGGCATGGGGGGTGGGGGTGGGCAGAGGAAGTTGACAAAGGGGGCCTGTCTGAGGGCCTCAGACCCTGCTTTGTAAAAGCTGCTTTCATCCCCCTCCCCTGGAGGATGGCAGCTTTCCCAGCCCGAAGCCACTGTGCAGGGAAGGGGAGGCCTAGACCCCAGACTCCCAGATTCCCTTGGCCCCGCCTTCCAGGCCCGTTTTTATGGAGTCCGCAGCAGCAGCAGTCACAGGAGTGCTCAGGAGTGCTCTGTAGAGGGAGGGACCAGGGTCCAAGTGGTTGGCCTGACTAGGTGGCCTCAGGCAAAATCACTTGACTTCCCTGAGCCTTAGTCTCCTCTTCTGTAAAATGGGACTGGCGGGCTCCTTTCTCCTACTTCACATCCTACCCAAGCACAAGGGTCTGTGATTGGATGGTGATTCAGAAGTTCATTCCTTTCCGGAAAAGTCTGATTGGTGAAGGTCTTTAGAAGAACTCTTTTTAAAAGATGAGGTTGATTGTCCAAGACTTAGCCGATCAGTTACGTGGCTCTGGGTGGACTGGAAACGTTGGGCCCACGTTTTGAACAGGCACCCTGCTTGGCATCTTGGGGCGACACAGAGTCAGTCACTGCCAGTGCTAACCACGCTGTTTTCGTGGGCTGGGAGACGTGGCTCAGGGGCCAGGCAGCTGGCACAGAACGCCTGTCCCCAGCTGATCCTTCGGGCAACCTCTCTCTGGTGAAGATCCTCTTGGATCCCACCTCTCCAAGAAGCACCCCCGCACCTGCTCCTCCCACCTGGCCTTGCCTGTGGTTGACTGATTTGACACGGGGAGAGGTGTCCACTTTCCTGAGACCCGGGGGTCTCTGAGACCAGATCTGACTTATCTGTGAGCCCTCTACACCTTCCTTCCCCCCAGCTTTATTGAGATGTAATTTGTTAGAAGTGCAGACTCCGGGGCTCCAACCCCAGACGGAGGGAATTAGAGGCCAAACCCTGTTAGTTCCAGGCTTCCAAAGCAGCGATTTTCAAACTGTGTGCCACAAGAATTTTTAAAACACGCAATGCCTGTCTATGCAGCCAGGGGCGTTGACCTCTTTTCCCTTCTGTTGTCAAATTAAAAACAAACAAACAAACAAACAATAGCCAGCACAACAATAGCCATCTGCTGTGAATGAATCAAAACTATACCTATTTTTTTGGTCAGATTGGCAAAAAATATAATATTTTTTGGTGTGCTGCAGAATTTTAGCAATTAGTTTATGTGTGCTGTGAGATAAAATGAGGTTGAAAATCGCTGTTCTAAAGGCATCGGGCATCGAAGACGGGTCTCTGAAAGCCGTGGTTCTGAGACCAGGGAGGAGGGCCGTGGCGGCAGGAAGCCAGCAGATGTCGCTGTTCCCCAGACATTGGCGATCTCGCGCTTCGCTCAGGCTTTGTTCGCTGTGAAGTCCTGGGGAACATCGAGAGGTCCGGGTCCGTTATGTCTATCAGGCCACCCCCTCCTCTGCAACCCAGGCCCCCCATTCTCCCTCTGCCCAGTTCCTGCCTTGGGTCCTCAGCTATGTCTCCAAGTAGGAGAGGCTGTGTGATCCCCCGGATCTCCAGGAGAGACTCAGTGAACGGAGCCTCCCTCTCGCCTGGCTCATCAGGCAGGACCATGGCCTGGTGAGGAGGGGGCATCTGTTGAGAGGCCCCTTCCCAGTTGGACTCTGAGTTGGAGGATTGAGTGACGACGGGATCTGCAGACACAGGGAGAGGAAGTTCCCATTATTTGAACGTCTTACAGGAAAAACCCAAGGGCTGCCCGGGACTCCAGTTTCCATTTTCCTATCTAAAATGGGAGCCCAGTGTCAGAGGCCAGGTTATGGCTTCACTTCCCCTCTGCAGCTATGGTGCAGCTAAAGCTGCTCCGTTAGCCATGGAGGCAGCAAACATGGGCTCCAGAGTCCGGGGCAAAGAGCCCTCACTCCAAACTGGAAGCAGAGTCCCTGGGGTTTCCCTCCAGGGCCGAGGCTCCCGTCCAGCCACATCCTTCCAGCTGCCTGCCACCCTGCATTTTTTGGTCCTAGAACACCTAGACCGCAAAGCAGAATGAAGATTAGCTCCTACACTCAGTCCCACCCGGGAGCAGGAAGTCTCCTCTAAACCCCAGAATCCATCCCTAATCCACGGCTGAGACCTGGTTTCCTGCCTAACTGCTGTCACTCCCAACTCCCGGGTCAGCCCCAGGCCGCACCACCCAGTGGCTTACAGGATTCTACTTGTCCTGGTCACAGCAGTAGAGCAGTAACATTTCCAGATGATGACTGTGTGCTAGTCAATAGCATATGTGATCTCAGTCAGTCGCTGTGAAGGTGAGGAGCACGAGGTGATCTCTTCTTACGGGGAGAGAAGCTGAGCGTCAGAGCCATTGGGTAACTTGTCCAATCTCGTGCAGATGGTAAACAGGGAAGCCAGGGGAGAAGGGGCACTGACTGTCTGCCTCTGGACAAGCCCTACCGCCCTGGAACAGCGCTGCCCCTGCCCCAGCCTCAGAGTCTTAAAGCTGATTTCTGCCAGCTCCTCGCAACGGGCATCAGATTTCCCTTTGAGCACTCTCAGTAGGGTCTCTGTGGACCCCGCAAGGTGAAGTGTCACCTGTAATAAGAGAGGAAGGAGTTCCCCTGGCTGGTGACAGAGAAATTGTGCGGCAAGGTGGCGCTGTGCTTTTCACATGCACTCATCATGGCAATAGCGCCATTGCTAATTACCGTCGGAACTTTGGGGATTTCGCCAGTGAATCTGGAACCCAAGGTCCCAGGCTCATGTCTGACCCAATTCACACATCCTTCAGGTTAGAGATAGTCTCAGGCATGCACAACATTAAGCAATGATGAACTATTGGTCGATGATGAAAATTCATCATTAATTTATTTGCCTTTCATCATTCATTCACATTTTCATCCATCCATCAGATATCAATGTAATGACACCTGTTGGGTGCCGAGCATTAGGTTTAGTATCCAGGAGCCAAGAGGTGGTAAGATACGATTCAAATTAGTTGATATTTATCGAGTGCCTGCTGTGTGCCGTGCACTGTGCTGGGGACTCCAGGCAGTCTGCGGACTTGCTTTGGTGCAGCTGCCATTCTAGCTAGGAAGGCGTGCAGGCAAACATAATTACACGCAGTGTAATTAATGTACGCGGTCTATAATGGAGCCGTGTGCTGGGTGCTGTAGGAGCGGAGTGGGTGGGGAACTCGTTCTGCCAAGGAACAGGCAAGGCTTTGCAGAGGAGATGACATTTAAGCTGCGCCTTGAAGAAAGGGGAAACATTAGTAGAACCTCTGCAGGGGCCTGGAGGCCTAATCAGTGCACGGTAATGTGTTAGGTGTGGCCATGCCAAGGGTCTCAGGCCTTTGTGCACATTGGTCCTGGACCCCCAGATTCACTCGTCTGCAGGAGGGCCCAGGGTTCTGCATTTTTAAAATTCAATTTAGCATTTTTTAAAATTTTATTTTTCAATCACAGTTGTCTTTCAGTATTATTTTTTATTCGCTTCGGGTACACAACATAGTGGTTAGACAATTATATAATTCACAAAGTGATCCCCTTGATAAGTCCAATAACTGCCTGGCACTGTACATAGTTATTAAAATATTATTGACTGTATTCCCTATGCTGAACTTTACATCCCTGGAACTACTTTGTAACTACCAATTTGTACTTTTTCATCCCTTCACCTTTTTCACTCATCTCCCGACCTCCTTCCCTTTGGGCAACCATCAGTTTATTCTCTGCATCTGTGAGTCCATTTCTGTTTTGTTTATTTTGTTCTTAAGACTACACATATCTGTGAAATCATAGGCGATTTGTCTTTCTCTGTCTGACTTATTTCACTTAGCATAATACCCTCTAGGTCCATCCATGTTGTTGCGAATGGTAAGATTTCATTCTTTTTTATGGCTGTATTCCATTGTGCATATATATGTATACCCCACAGATTTTTTATCCACTCGTCTATTGATGGGCACTTGGGTTGCTTCCATATCTTGGTGATTGTACATAATGCCGCAATGAACATAGGGGTGCATCTATCTTTTTGAATTACTGTTTTGGATTTCTTCGAATATATACCCAGGAGTGGAATCATTGGGTCACAGGTAGTTCTATTTTTAACTTTTCTTAGAACAAATTGCTTTCCATCGTGTTTGCACCAATCTGCACTCCCACCCACAGTGCACGAGGGCTCCCTTTTCTCCACATCCTCACCAGTACTTGTTTGTTGATTTATTGATGACAGCCATTCTGACAGGTGTGAAGTAATATCTCATTGTGGCTTTTTTTTTTTAAGATTTTATTTATTTACTTTCAGAGACAGAGGAAGGGAGGGAGAAAGAGAGAGAGAGAAACATCGATGAGTGAAAGAAACATCAATTGGTTGCCTCTCACGTGGTCCCCAACAACCTAGACATGTGCCCTGGCTGGGAATCAAACCGGCAACACCTTGGTTTGCAGGCCGGTGCTCAAGCCACTGAACCACACCAGCTGGGGCTCATTGTGGTTTTAATTTGCATTTCTCTGATGATTTGTAACATTGAGCATCTTTTCATATGTCTGTTGGCCACCTGCATGTCTCTGGATAGGTGTCTATTTAGGTCCTCTGCCCATATTTTTAATTGAATTTTTTGTTTTGTTGGTGTTGAGGTGTATGTTCTTTATAAAGTTTGGATATTAACCCCTTAGGAAATGTATATTTGGCCAATATCTTCTCCCATTCATTTGGTTTCTTTTCATTTTGTTGATGCTTTCCACGGTTGTGCAAAAACCTTTTAGTTTCATGTAGACCAGGGTCCTGCATTTGTAACCCAGACCCCAGGTGATTCTGCTGGAGGTGAGAGACCACAGTCTGAGAAACCCGGGCCTGGGGCCTCATCGGCAGGAAATGCAGAAGATGATCTGGAACAAGACATGAAGGCCAAGCTGTGCAGGGTGCTAAATGCTGTGTGAAGGGATTTGGGTCTTTCTCTTCTCAGTGGAGAAAGCCCATAGGAGGTTTTCAAGCCCAGAGTGGCGGTTTCGGAAGCAGTTTTGTCAGCAGCCTGGAGAGGGTAGTGGAAAGTGGAGTGGCCTGTTATGAAGCTTCTACGGCTGTCCAGGCCATGGGCCTGAGGGCCTGACCCAAGGTCCACCAGGGAAGTAGCAGGAGCTCCTGGGGATGGATTTGAGCGGGCTCTGAAAGATGGGGCCATGGACCTGGGGTAGATGGGATGAAGGCAGTGGAGAGGAGGGAGATGTTGACATCAAGCTGACATTTCCAGATGGGGGCCTTAAGAGGGGACCAGATACTTTGGTGGGGGACAGGCTGGGAAGAGGAGCAATGAGTTCTGATTTACATGTGGTGGGTTTTAGGACTCGTGGGACCTCCAGCAGGAGGTGGGTAGCAAACAGTTGGATCCAGGCTGGGCCAAGGCCCAGAGGAGGTGGTTGAAGCTGTGGGAGGAGCTTTTGAAGAGCACAGGGGCATGGGTGGAACCTTGGAGAGTGTGCACATTTTCAGGGCAGGTGGAGGCAGAATGAGAAAGAAAAGTGGGCAAGAAGAACGAACTGGAAAAGCGGGCTGTTTGTTGTCGATTTCCCGTCTTCACTCTGCAGATGGGACAAGCAGGGCTAAGACACGTAAACGGTTTCTTCTCAGTCACTGCGCTTGTCCATGTGGAGCTGGAATTTTGGACACAAGCCCCTTTGGCTCCAGTCCCCATACTCTTGTCTCTGCTGAGACTCCAGGAGGCAAATCCCATCCCCAGATACAAAATCAACAGACTTCCTAGGTTGGGATGGGGGGGGGTGGAGCTGGGGGAGATGCAGCAAAAAGAACTTGGAAGAGGAAGGCAGCGGAGAACGTGCGTGAAGGAAGCATATTTCTCTTTACTTCTCCCCACCGGAATAATTTGAAGCAAATCCCAGACTCCGTATCATTTCATCCATAAACATTTCAGTATGTGTCTCAAAAAGATATGGCTCTTTCTTTAACATAGTCACACTACCATTATCACAGCTAAAAAAAAAAATCTAACAATCATTCCTATTCAGTCAACCTATTGAGGGCAATTTGACAAGACCTCTCCATGGAAGCCCGACTTGCTTATCTTGAGCTGGTATTGTCACAAGGCCATGATAAGGAATTCAAATTTTCCCAAGATAATTACGTTGAAGGGGAACAGAGGATTATAAACGCAGGAGCTTTGAAAAGCTTGTCAGGGCCCAGGGAAGGAAATGTTATAAAGAGGAAAAAAAAAGTCTGGAAAGGTTGACAGAGTATGAAAGAAAAGAATCTTCTTCTTGACTTCCCTTTTCCTCACCCAAGGGCCCTTAGTCATAACTGTGAAATGGGAACCGGGTCTAAACTGAAACCAAAGGGGTAAAAATAACACAGTGAGTAGCAGCTAAATGCAACAAAACAGATTCACGGGGCGCCCCTCCACTCCCCCACCCCCGCCCCACCCCCTCCCCAGCTCTACAGGCTGCTGACTCCGCAGGCCAGGACTATGAGGTGGCCGCTGTTGAGAATGGCAGGTTCCTGGTGGGTCCTGTGTGTCGATTATTAACTGGTTTAGTAACTGGACCCTGCCCTTCCCCTGAGCATCAGGAAACCTGGCTCCTAGGTGCTATTCCTCTTGTTCTGTGGCCTTGGAAAAGCTATGTCACCTCTCTGAGCTGATCTGCAGCGTGAAGATGCGTAGACCGCAAGATCTCAAAGTTCCCTTTACGTTCTGAATTCTCTGATTCAACGAACACCTAATGAAACGGTGCTCATCCTCTGGGGGTGCAATAGTGTTACCAGGATTTGGTTTGGTGTTGCCCCATGTCTGCAGGATGCTTGGATAACCGAGATGAAGGATGACCTGGAGATGCCCCGCATCTATTATGCAGGTTTCTGCCTCAGAATCACCTGGGGTGGCACTTGGCTGAAGCCCCGGAGGAAATCCAAAGGCAGCTCCATGTAAGCTCGCGGGAAACCAGCGGTGGATGGACAGCAGATGGAAAATGTACAGAGCCATCCACAGATGGAGCCGGTTGCCTGAGGCCCAGGAAGCAAACTGTAGAAAGTTTACATGACAGCCCCATGTGTGTGTTTGTGTGCGTGAGTGTTAACGGCAGGTAAAGGGGTTGACGGATGGATGGCCACCAGGGATTTGGGGCTGAAATGGAGCTAACGGAAGGGGCTGCGAGGCGCTGTCAGATCCTGTTGCTAGGATTCTGGGCCTCGGCCCAGGGAGCTGCATTCGGATAGAATCTTAAGCACTAGGCTTGGAGGGGAGCCAGAGGAAGGCGCACAAGAATGTGACCAGAAAGCGTAGGGAAGAGACAAAACATACCCCGTCCAGGGGCAGAAGAGCAGTCCTTCCCACAAACCCTGCCCCTGACCAGCTCTTCACCGTCAGGCTGGGAAGGAGAGGATGTGGTGGCTCTCGGTTCCGACTGCCGTGATTTCTTTTTTTCAGTTCCCATAACAGAGCTTTTTCTGGAGCTGTGTCCTCTGCCTGCGAGGCAACTCTCCTCTCCTGGTCGACTTCTGCTCAGACCTTGGCTCAAACCTGCCACCTCCAGGAAGCCCTCCTTGGCCTCCCTATCTAAGCCATACCATTCCATTTTTAGGTCCTTATACCATTACACATTAAAAAATAAAATAAAATAACACTCCTCACTGGCATAGTTTTTCATGTTTTTGTGTGATTCTTTTTTAATTTGTAATTTTGAAAAAAATTAAGCTTTCAGAAAAGTTGCAAGAATGATACAAAAAACTCCCACATACGCTTTGCCCAGATTCAACAGTTATTAACATTTTGTCACATTCTCTCTATATAGGTGTATATAAAACATAGGTTATAAAGCATACATACGTAGGTAATATAATATGATGTGTTATACAGGATTGTTATTTTTCTGAACTACTTGAGAATAAGTTGCAGACATCTTGCCCCTTTCCCCCTAAATACTTAAGCACTATTTCCTAAGAACAAGATCATTCAGTTACATAACCACAGCGTAATTAAATTGTATGATTCTTTGAGTAATGTCTGTCTCCTTTTTCTTAAATGCCGGCTCCGTGAGGGCAGGGCCCGCTCCTGCTTACCGCCCCATGTGTGCATCGCCTGGCGCAGCGTCTGGCACGTTGTTGGTGCTCATATTTGTTGAATGCATAGGAAATCCTGACTTTGGAGGGCCTTGTCATTACTGTTGCATTCTGCCCCAGATCTGAGCTTTCTCGCTCAGCGTGCAGGGTGTGTCGGATGGGGTTGGGTGTTTGGAAGTGCCTGCCTGTCTCCATTTCCATGGGGAATCAGGATCCCATTGCGGTAAATTATAGAGTCTGAAGATTTGGCTTCTGTTGTTTTCAAATCCTTTCCAGCCAGCTCTGCCAGTCTTGACTGGCAGCTGCCTTTTTCTGGCCCAGTGGCACCTGTTGGTCATCACACCCAGTTAATTGGCCCCACAAGAGAGTTCTGGCAGAGACAGCCAGAATGTTGGCCAAGCTTCCCATGTAATTGCTTCTAGGAGGCATGGGCCTCTGCCTCGGAAACTGCCTTGTAAGCCCTTGGCCCACCAGGTGCTTTGGGCTACCTCGCAACTCACCTCTGGCCCTCTGTCAGGACATTGCAGTTGCTTAGTTAACAGAGAAGCTGACGGAGGGGATGGATGTGCTCAGGGCAAGTGGAAGTTGAAGCCCACAGCTCACAGAATCCAGATTTGGAGAGGAGTTCAGAGGTCATTTACAATGGTGTTTCTTCAAATGTGGTCCCCAAATTGCAGTATCCACAACCTCTGGGAACCTTTAAGAGATGCCCCACCCATATTCCTACTGAGTCGGAATCTCTGGGGATGGGCACAGCCGTCTGTGTTTTAACCAGCCCTCCAGGTGACTGGAAACACGCTCAGGCTTGCAACCTTCTGCTCTGGGCTGACCCCACCAGTTTTCGCAGGGGCACCTCAAGCTCCAGGACGGTCACCCTGAGGCCTCCTCTCATGCTCTCTAACACTTTCTCTGCTCATTGCTGCTTGCTGGTGTTTTTTTTTTTTAATGTTCTCAGGATCATAAATAAGCTTATCACAGTCGATTGCATTACCATGGCAACCTGGCAGCTGGCTAGAAAGCAGCAGGTAGCACAACTGCCTTGGGGTCTCCATGACGCTAAAGACATGGTGGGTTTTCTCTGTTGGTCATTCTACTTATGCCTGGCCTCTTTGTCTCTCTTCTCTTTTCCTCTTCGTTTTTCCTTTTTTCTTCTCTGGCCCTCATGCCTCCATGGTCTCATTAAGAGCATCATGTGTTCTAATTGTTTCAGATTTCCCAAGGGCTGCCAAATCTGACCTCTCTCCTTTGAAACTAACAATAACGCTACACGGTGGGTGGACGTGAGCAGGTCTGCATTTTTATCCTCAGCAAATGTTGTATTAAAATTTTCATGAATTAACTGGCCTATCTTTCAAGAAGGTACATGCGCAGGGTACAAAATGGCACACATTGAGAGTAAGTCTCCCTGTGACCCTCAGAGTTTAGGTCCTCTCTGGAGGGGACCTGTCTCTTGGGCAGCTTTGCAGAGATAGCCCACTCCTGTATGAGCATGCTCCTTTATCTCCTTTCGTCTTTTTTATTGACACGATTGGCAGCATTCCATACCCAACGCTCTGCACCTTGCTCTTTCACTCAATGTATCTTAGGGACACTTCTGCAGCGTTAGGAGTTGCCTTGTGCTTTTTCATAGCTGCACATTCCATGGCGTGGATTTGCCATTACTTCTTTAAGCAGTTCCTGTTGATGGACATTTGTGTTGCTTACAGTCTTTTTCTATTTTCATTCCCATTTTACAGCTGGGGCAGCTGTGATTCAGAGAGGGCAGTGATATGTAGCAATTCCCAAAGCAATGCTGGCAAATGCCTAGACATTGCTTAGCTATGAAATCTAAAAAAGAAAAGAAAGAGTTGACTGGCCTCTGAATTATAGAAAAGGACCATTTAGAGACCTGGTTTCATTTCTTGCCCCGTTACTGTCTTATTTAGTTCAGTCAAATTCTGCCAACATTGCCTGATGTGTAATTAAATAATTGTTTGTGGAGATATTTTTAAATCTGTCTTCCCCGCTAGATGATAATCTTTGTTAGAGCAGGAGCCATGTTTGCCTCACTACTGCATCCCTAGCAAGTACTGAGTATACAGTAGGCACTCAGTAAATACTTGTTGGTTGAATGAATGGGCCAGAATTGTGTGTGCTTAAGGCAATAGGCTTGGAGGCCTGGATTTGAATGCTGATTATAATGCTTTTTAGTTGTGTAATCCAAGGCTCTCCACTCAATTCCTCTATGCCTCAGTTTCCTTAGCTGTGAAATGGAAACACTCCCTCGGGGTTGGGCAGGATCAAGTGAAAGAATGCAAGTCAGGTACCCGTCAAGGGGCCCTGGATGCAGAAAGGACTCAGCTATCTCTCTCAGCTCTTTCACTGCCGTGTCCTGCTGGGAAATTTGGATGGGGGAATTGAAAAATCTTTAAAGAGAAGGTCATCTGAGCTGAGTCCTGAAGCGGGAGTTAGATTCTAGCGTCTGCGGCTTGGGCCAGATCTCTTTACTGAGTTCATCCAACTGCAAAACGGAGATGACGACACCCAGCTTCTACCTCCCCCTGGGAAACGGTCCCGCTTAAACTCCCTCAAGAGGAAGATACCACCCAATTAAAAGGCACCGTAATTATTCAGCTGGAAAAGTGCCTTCACAGGACAAGTGAACTAATCTCTGCCAAATACAATTCTGCTTGTGCTGTGTTTAATTGAATATTTAGTGTGGATTTAACCCAGGGAGACAACTGTCTGTCGGTTAGAGTCAAGTTTAATGGAGCACTTGATAAATATGGAGGTAATTAATACCATCCAGATGCTGGATGCGTATAAAGTTTGTGCTGTTTCCATGACTGAAGCATTTCAGAGAGATAACGTTCTGACTTTCTCCTCTGGGGGAACTGAAAGTGTGAGCCCTGGCCTGGGCCTTTGCTTCCGCTGTAATCTTCTCCTGGAGATTGAAGGTCACCTATTCTGGAAAGCCTTCCATGATTGCCAAAGGCTGAATCTGATGCTTCTCCTGGGTTCTTATGTCACTCTGCACACACTTCTTAGAACTCAAAAGATCCTATTGTTTTAGTTTGTTTCTATGGGTCTCTCCTACCAGAGTCTAAGGTCTTGTCCCTGGTGTTTACCTGACATACAGCTGGCATTCAGTGAATGTCTGCTGGATGAAGCTGTTCAGGTTTCAGAACTCTGGGAGATTTAGGGTCTCAAGGACAAGTGAGGGCGTTTGGATTTTCCTGGGAAAGGCAGACCCTTTGTGGTACTGACCTGTAATCTCTTTTCAGATCAGTTCTGTTTGATGTACTTTAGAATGAGCCCAGCGTAGACATGCGAACCTGTCCTCCTCTGTAGCAGAATAGGCACTGTGTATGGACAGACGCTGAGAGTACATTCCAGCCCTGAGCCCACACCGTGTAGAAAGC
The DNA here is from genome assembly GCA_004026765.1 of Micronycteris hirsuta. NCBI lineage: Eukaryota > Metazoa > Chordata > Mammalia > Chiroptera > Phyllostomidae > Micronycteris > Micronycteris hirsuta. The sequence continues at coordinate 95,009 of PVJI01001076.1, forward strand.
AGGAGAAGAACAGGCCTTGAACAGTCGAAGTTGTTTATCTGCTCTTAGGTTCCCGGAGGCCCAGGGAAAAAGGCCGGGATAGGATGAGTCTCCAGGAGACAGAAACTGTCTCTATCACCTGGGGGAAAGTGACCCCTTGTTTCAATCCGGCATTCTTGGTTTCACACCTGAGCTGAACCTGGGGCAGAGGAGGAATCGGTGGAACCACCCAAAGCGAGATGTGGCCAAGGTCCTGCCCCAAGAACCACCTGCTCTGAACGAGGGCCTGGACTCAGCTCACCCTTGTAGCGGGCATTTCTGCCTTCAGATTCAGAGTCCAGAATGGGGGCTTCTGGTTAGGTCCAGCAGCCATACTCTAGGAGGGAATGAGGAGAGGGCGTGTCTACCCCATGTATTTGCTGTAGTGGGTGAGGGAGCTGTCTCTTTCTACTTCTTGGGATTCCTACCGACAGGGGCTCAGATGTTGGGCAGCCCAAGTGACAAATACCAGCTTTCCCCCAGCTCTGTGAAGTTCATTCTCTTCTGAAAGGGCTCCGTCTCCTGGTCTCAGTCACGTTACCTACAAATACTGAGCAGTGTGCTAGGTGCTAAGAGACAGGAGCCAACAAAGAAAATGGAGATTACACTCTACTGGGGGAGAGACTGATAATAAATAAGTAAGCAAAAAAGACGATTATAGATGCGGTAATGCTATAAAAGAAATGGGCAGGGAGCTGCGAAAGAACGTAAGGGAAGTCTACTTACAGAGTTTCTGTAATCTATACCCCAAAACTTAGTGGCTCACAACACTTGTATTTAGCTTGTGATTTTGCAGGCTGGGGATTTGGGAAAGGAGGGGTTGGGCAGTTCATGTCTGCTCCATGCGGTGTTAGTTGAGGTGCCTGGGGCTGAAGAATCCACTTCCAGGATGGTTTATTGTTTGCCCCAAATTCTGTAGCGAAAAATGTCAAATATACCAAAAAAAAAAATCAATAGACTTATATAGCAAACACTGTACGTACCCCCCCAGATTCTACACTTGACAGTATACTGTCTTATCACACACCTGTGCGTCTCTCCACCTGTCCAAGGTGTCTTTTTCACTCCTGGGTCATGTGGCTTGGGTTTCTCACAGCTCGGTGATCTCAGGCTAGTCACACTTCTTACAAGGTGACTGACTTCCAGGCCAGTTAGCTGCCATGTCTGGAAGTGACACAGTGTCTCTTCCATGGAATGCTATTGGTCAAAGCAGGCACGGGGTGGAAGAGTGTGTGGCACGGAGCCATCTTTAGAAACAACAATCAGCCAGAAAGAGTGCTCAGGGAAGCCCTTTCCAAAGAAGCGGTGTTTGGGCTGAGCCCCAAGAGATGAGAACAGTCTTTCTTGTGAAGATCCAGGAGAGGAGAGCATTCTGGGCAAAGAGTCTGACAAAGGCAAAAGGCTCAGAGGTGGAAAAGTAAATCTTTCTACTCTGCTTTCCTTTTCCATGTCCAAATCCAAACTATCATCCAGAAACTACATCAAGCCACCTCCTTCATGAAGCCTTCCCAGATAGCTCAGGCCTTGCTGATCTTTTCCTCTTCTTAGAGCACTCATGCCTGGAGTGCTCGCCTGGCTTGCAAAAGTTGGCTGGATAGTGCAGTGGTTACATACACAGTCTCTGTGAGGCTTTGGGGAAGTTGTTTACCTTCACCAGCCCTAGGTTCTTCACCTGTAAGTGGGAATAGTAACACCTACCATATAGGATGGCTGGGAGGAAACTATTAACATGTGTAAAGTGCTTGGCACCTAGTGAATATTCAATAAATTAATAATTACAAACCAGTTCACCCCATCACATGCTAATCTAGTTTAGAATTTTTTTTCAGAGCAGAGACCATGCCTTTTTCAACTTTTTCTCTTTCCCACTGCAAGCAGTGTGCCTCGCGTAGATATTATGCTTTGGAACAAGCATGCCACAGAGCTCTCCACCGTGCTGTGGTGCTAATGGAGCCATGCAGGGCACAGAGATGAGCGAGACTCAGCTGGAACCCTTCAGAAGCTTCCAGAGAATGAGAAAGTAGCTGTGCCTGCAGCAGCCACACTGAGGACCTTTTACATTTGGATACAGACTAACAGCTTTCAAAGCACCTGCACATCTGTATTAATTTGCTAGGGCTGCCGTAATACAAACTCGGTAGCTTACACAACAGATACTTTCTCACAATTCTGGAGGCCAGGAGTCTGAAATGAAGGTGTCTGTCAGCACCTGCTGAGGGCTGCAAGGAAGAATCTGTTCCACGGCTTTCCTCTAGGTTGTGGCGGTTTGCTGGCAATCTTTGGCATTCGTTGGTTTTTAGAAGCATCGCCCTGATCTCTGTCTTCCTCTTCATATGGCATTCTCTCTATGTGGGCACGTGTGATAAAATTTCATTCTTTAATAAGGCCACCAATCCTGTTGGATTAAGGTCCACCCCAATGACCTCATTTTAACTTGATTGCCTCTGCAAAGACCTTATCTGTATATGATCACGTTCTGTGGGAGTGGGGTGCGACTCCAACTTCTCCTTTTGGGTGGCACAATTCAACACATAAAACACCTCCGTCTCCTCTGATCCTTCTCACCCACACCTCACAGTGGGCCCCTTCAGGGCAAGTACCAAGTCTTGTCCTAAATATCTGTATCTTTCAGGCCTCAGCGTCTCCCTGCTTCTTATGCTCCAAGCTTTTCCACTTCCCATTATGCTCTTTCTTCTCTTTGGCTGGCAAATCCCTCTCCATTCTTCATTTCATAGCGTCAATGTTACCCCCACAAAGAGGGCTTCCCTGATCACCTTCTCTTGATTGTACCTCCCATGTTATTTATTCTCATAGTTTCCTCTTCTTTCTTCCAAAACATCTCATGGTGCATTAGTATATCTTTCTCTGTGTGATTGATTAATGGAGCTGTCAGTCATTAACTCCTTGTCTGTAAGCACAGTGAGGGGAGGGACCCACCTACTCATCCTTGTCTTCTTAGTTGCATAGCACATGATCCAGAATAGCAACTCCATAAATATTTGTTGAATGAAAGAATGAATAGTACATCTTGGATCCTCCATGCCACCTCAGATAGTATGGGATTAGTGGATGTCGAGTGAATTACAATTATTTATGTCTGTATCCTCCAAGACAGAGTGAGGTCTTTGAGGGTAAGATTAAGTCTTACTCTTTTTTGAATCTCCAGCATCCAACCCCTCCTTCTTGATCTTGTACTTGATAGTTGATCTGTACTTGATCTGTCCTGTACAATGAACTACTTTGAAGGATGCTTAAAATAGTAGCTTAAAATAGTAGCACTTATTATTTCACAATTTCTGTGGGTCAGGAGTTCAAAAGTGACTGCTGAGTGTTTCTGGCTCAAGGTCTCTCATGAGATTGTATTTATGGTTTTGGCCAGGGGCTGCCAAATGTATTTATGCAGTTGTCTAAAGGCTTGCTGGGGCTGAGGATCCACTCCCAAGGTGGCACACACACATGGCTGGCCAGTTGGAGTTGGTTGTTTGCAGGAGGCTTCACTTATTACCCTTGGGAGCCTCTCTGTAAGGCTTCGTAATTGTCTTCACAACATGATTTCCCATGAGTGATCAAGAGGGAGCAAAGAGGAAGAGCAATGTGTTTTATGTCTTAATGTTGGAACTCATGCTCCATGATTTCCACAAGATCCTGCTGGTTCTGTGGTCTGCGCTGTTCCATGTGGGAGGGGACTACACAAGGGCATGGATACTAGGAGTCATCAATCATGGGGGTCCACCGTGGAGGCTGGTTACCACACTCTACACCAGATCTCCTTCCCTCTACTTGCCTACCCATATTCAGTCATGGGATCCCATTCTTTGCCTTTCAAATACTCATCACATCACATGACTACATGTTCATTTAATTATTTTTGTCCATCTCCCTCCACCAGAATGCCAGCTCTACGAGAGCAGACTGCACCTGTTTGGCTCAGCACTGTGGCCCCAGTGGCCAGCACAAGGCATAGAGTAGGTGCTTGGTGAATGTTTTCAACGGATTTTAATAATTTGGTTCTGCTGAAATTATAAGAATGTGCTTCTCTCCTTTCTGCATTGTAGGCTCCTAGCTTAGGGCCTGGCACAAAATTTAGGCTGCTTCTATAAGCAGCTAAAAAACGTTTGCTGAAATGGGCTGAGTGATAGATTTGGAGAAGCCAGGGGGTCTCTATCTTCCTTTCCCAGGCCTCTCCCTCTGGCTGAAACCCACAAAGCAGGGACAAAAGTCCAGCAAACCACCAACCTTAGCAACGTGGGCGGAGCCGAACCCGTTGGTTGCTCAGGTGCGTCACTTCCTGGATCCGTGGTCTCGGAGAACCACTTCCGGGGGAGCGGCGCGCGGCAGCGCTGGTGGTGAGTGCGACGGTGCTGGCGGCGGGGCCGGGGCTCCGGGGCGGGGCGGAGTCGCAGAGGCGGTGGGAACGAGAGGGGTTTGGCCTGGGGCGCCGCGGCCGTGCTGTCCCCGGCGGCTCCGTTCCGTTTGCCTGAGCCTCTCTGCGCGCGGCCAGAATAACTTCCCACGGGCTTGTCAGGAAGTTACTTGCAGACGGGAATTTGGGTTCGTGGGAGGCAGAAGGCCTGGCCCGGTGCCGTCCAGCACTTTAGTTCAGATCCTGGGCAGAACCCAGCGCTGTTTACGGCCCTGACCCGGCCTTTCCTCCGCAGAGTGGAGCATTAGGAGCCAGATCTCCGGAGTTCGAGGCCTGAATGTGCCCGGGGCCGTCTCTGGTTTCCTCTCCGGTTTCCTCTCGGGTTCTCAGTTTCCTCCCCTGCAACGGGCACGTAGCCTCTACCTGGGGATTAAATGAGATGGTGAATGCAAAGCAGTTGGTAAGGGTGCACCGTGTGTGTTTGCTGGGTGAAGCCTTTTCAAAACAAGTGGGAAATGCATATGTGAAACTCAACACATTTTAAGTACTGATAAGAAATTAGGATTTATTACATTTTGCAGGACATCTACACACCAGTTTCGGCCCACCGGCTGCCAGTTCTGACTCTGCTCTGGGAGATGGCTTAGCTTTCCTTTCCATAGGGCAAAACTTTAACTCACCTTGGAGCAGTTCTTGGGAATTCGCTGTAGTGGGATGGACGGGTCTGGGTATTCATTGCTGTGAGACAGTGACTCATTCAGGACGCCGATTTTCTATCCCCAGACTGTTTCGGTTGAATTTCAGAACAGAATTTTAAAATCTATTAGAAGCCAAGAATCCCCTACCACTACACTTGGAATCTTGGTTTTTCTGTCTTAGACAGAACATTTTATTTCTATTGTCCAAGTCTGGAAAGCTCTAAATGTCTGAGGTGTCATTAATTTTGCAACGTTGACTTTTTCAATGAAATTGTTTTAGGACAATTTTAGACTTACATAATTATTGCAAAGATACTACAGTGAGTTCTCATATGCCCCACACCCAATTTCCTTTGTTATTTAACATTTTACATTAGTATAGTACATTTTTCACAGTTAACAAACCAATATTGGTAAGTTATTGTTAACTAAAGTCTATGCTTTATTCAGATTTGCCCAGTTTTTCCCTAATGCCCTTTTTCTGTTCCAGGGTCCCCTCCAGGAGGCCACATTACATTTAGTGGTCATGTCTTACTAGGCTCCTCTTGGCTATGATAGTTTCTCAGACTTGTCTTGTTTTAGATGAGCTTGACAGTTTTGATTATTACGAGTCAGAGGGTTTATAATATGACCCCCAGTGGGGATTCGTCTGGTGGTTTTCTCATGATTAGTTTGGAGTTATGAGTTACTGGCAGTGGGGAGGAAGACCGCCAAAGTCAGGTGCTATTCTCATCACATCGCATTGCGGGCACTGACTACCAAATATAAGTTGTCAGTGCTGATGTTAATCTGGATCACTCACCTGTCACGTTTTTCTGCCGGTATTACTTCCTTTCAGTTGCCTCCTGTGTCCCTTTGACATATCCCGATCAGCGTTTCGTTCTTACTTGCTGCTCCAGGCTTGTCTTGTATATTTTCTGTCTCGGTCCTCGAATTAATCATTCCTCCAAGGATTCCTGGTTCCTTTTCCTGGAGAATGGTATTAGACACCAAGATCTGGGTGCTAAGTGTTCTCATTGCTACCGGGAAGCTCAGGCTTGTAGTCCCTCTAAGCGAACAGAGTGAGAGATACACGTGTGTATCTAACCTGTATATATACACATATCTAAATATTTCTTTATATGGCCACCTGTATCTATATTAAAGTAAACAGGAGTTAGTTCATACCGATATCTGCAACTCTTATCCATCCTATGTGGGTCATTACAGACTCTTCTGGTTTATCTGTAACCTCCCACTCCAACCGTGACAAACCTAGCTTTCACCATTTCTCTCTCTCATTCATGTACTTAATTGTTCAATTTCAGTGTACACGTATAGTGGCTTCAGAATTGTAAACCTGCATCGCCTGTGGGAGTAACTTAATCAGCTAGAATACAGTGCGCGTGTACGGTTCCTTTCACCTTTAGTTCTACAGACTCCAGTCATTTCCGAAGTTATTGAGGTCAATACCTGATTCTCCCCACCGCTTCAGTGAAGTTGTTTAATACATTTAGATTCAGAATGTCACATTCTGCATTCCATCCTGAAATATCCTGACTTCCTAAATGATTTTTAAAAAATACTTGCACTCACCACTGGCTGGTATGGCTCAGTGAATTGAACGCTGGCCTGTGAACCAAAAGGTCACAGGTTTGATTCCCAGCACATGCCTAGGTTGCAGGCCAGGTCTCCAGATGGGGGCATGCAAGAGGGAACTGATAATATTTCTCTCCCTCTCTCCCTCTTTCCCTCTCTCTAAGAATAAATAAATAAAATCTTAAAAAAATATATTTGTACTCATTAAAGTTTACTCTTTGTGCGGTACAGTTCTGTGGGTCCTGTATTCACCATTACAGTCTCATACAAAATGTTTTCACCTTCAGGGACTGTTTATAACTTCTCAGCAGTCCTGTTAGCTCTCTTTTCAGAATATATCTATAACCTGAGAACTTACCACCTCCACTGCTACCTCCCTGGGGCAAATGTGACTGTTTGACTATTACAGTAACCTTCTTACTGGTCTCCCGTTCCCCTACGGTCTATTCTCAACACACAGCAAGAGGGATCATTTTTTCTTTCTTTTCTTTTTTTAGGAATTAGCAGTTTTATCAGGCTCAGGAGCTCTGAGTCTGGAGCTCTGAGTCAGGAGCTTAGGAGTCCACAAGTCTTGAGGACCTCTGTGTATCTGTCAGTTTGCTTTTCCACATTCTTTTCGGTCTGTTTCTGTAGCTTCATGAGCTGCTTTTTGTTCCGGTAATGGATCTTGGCCTTCTCCTTCCTCTTGTCCTCCAGTGTGGCCATGACTGCCTGGTCCTTCCAGCCAACCTCCTGAGCCAGAGAGCCCTTGGGAGGCAGACTTCTGTGTAGGCTCCGGATGCACAACCTTGAGGGCTGTGGGAATTACCATTCGCTTTTTCATGTCACTGGGCTGCGGGATCCCATCAGACGTCGCGAGGCACTCTGAGGCCTCGCTCCGTCCCGTGGGGCGGCATGCTCTGCGCAGTCCGCCAAAAGATGTGGTCGGAAGCGGTCAGCTTGCGGAGGAAGGCCAGGTACCGCAACTTGTTTCTGTAGAAATTGCGAGAAATGCTGATGCCTTCACAGCGCACATCCACACCGTCCAGCCCAGCAGTACCTGCTTGTCCGCGAAGGCCAGCAGGGGTGGCCTCGGCCACTGAGTACTAGCACCTGCCCCTCCGCCCTCTTCGGCAGCTGCCTGGGAAAGCCAGAGGGACCATTATCAGATGAGTCAGACCGTGCCGCCACCACCACCACCATCGTCATCATCATCAACAACGTCCTTATTGCTGAGAACCTTCCCGTGGCTCCCCTTTTACTCAGAGGAAAAGCCAAAGTCCCAATAATGGCGTGTGGGCCCTGCATAGTTCACTCACTCCATGGTTCTTGATTGCAAAGTTCATTCCTGTCTCAGGACCTTAGCCCTGCTGTTCTTTGTCCTGGGGCACCCTAACAGATACTTTAATGACTTCTTCCTTTGCTTTCTTCTGGCTTCTACTGAAATGTCACCTCAGAGAGTCCCTTCCCTGACCACCTATGTAAAATAGCTTCTCTTTCCTCCCTATTTATGTTTTCTTGTAATGCTCACACCTGACGTTACAATGTTTGTGTATATGTGTGAGTGTCACTGATTGGAGGAAGACTCCGTGGCAGGAACTAGAATAATGCCCGGCACATAGTAGGTATTCAGTAAAGATTTGCCCAGTGAATGAGTGCCTCTGACCACTAGTGTCTGGCATTCAGGGATGAACCTCAAGGAGTCTGGTAACCTCATGAAATTATTTGCCGTGTTTGGTAATAAATGGGTATGTACTTTTTATCCAGTTCTGGTAGGGGTGTGAAATTTCCCCTTTGCCCCTGAGCAAGTGTGAGCACCACAGGGTTAGAGACGCTGCCAGGCACTCAGCTCCGCCCCGAGTCAGACTCACGGGCAGAGCCTAAGCAAGGCCCACGCCTATCAGCCCCCCCCCTCCCCCGTCATTAAATGAGGCACTAGCTGAGGCAGATGTTCTTGCTTTAAAGGTGAAAACCAGGCTTAGGGGGCGTCACCTACCAGATATTTGAGTCAGGCCCTGCATTTGAATAAACTCAAGATGATCCCAGGGTCTCTGTTGTCCAGGAGCTTACAGTGGACCAAGTACAAAGCATTAGACTCAGTATAGTATTTCTCAAACAGTAAGAAATCCACTTAGAATTTGGACCCAGAACATCCATACTTGAATGTCGATGGATATGACCGGAAAAAGCTTCAGGATGCGGGACCCGCCCTTACTAAGGTGATGTTTTCTATTGTCGTTTATTTAAAGTGCCGGCTAATAAAGTTAAAAAGTGCTGATTACAGCTTTGGAACTGGTTTCCATGTCTCACTAATGGGCCATGCAGTTTGAAAACCGTTGGACCTAGTGGGTAAGAGCTCAGCAGGGTCTGGAGAAGCCAGCCGGTTTGAATCCTGACTTGGCCACTTCTCAGCCAAGTAATCCCTGGCCGGGCTGTGTAACCTCTCCAAGCCCGGTTTCCTCACCCTCATTAGTGGTACCTGCCTCCCAGAGTGGTTGTGAAGGAAATGAGACGAGTGTGTGTGCACTTCTGGCGCAAGGTTTGTTCCCTGCTGCTGCTGTGACAATGGCGGCGGGGAGGGGCAGGCGGTGAGCAAAGCCTGTCACAGGAGAGCCTGAGGGTAACGCCCTCAGCTGAGAGCTTAAGGATGAGTAGGACTCTTGTGACTTCTGTCACCCGGAAAGGAGAGCCCACAGATACTGGCAGGCAGGCCTGGACGGAAGCACAGGGGCGCAGAGGAAATTAGACAGGAATTCTAAAGCACACACAATCTGCACAGAGCATTTTATGATTTCCTGAACTTTTTGACAGCCACCCTTCTGTTAGACTTGCACTAGCCACATGTGACTATTGATCTGTAAATTAATTAAAGTTAAGTAAAGTAAAATCCAGTCTCTCCGCAGCCAAATTTGCATGCTCAAAAGCCCCACGTCGCTGGTGGCTACCATACCAGAGAGCACAACTCTACAACATCTCCATCCTTCCAGAAAGTTCTGTTGGACAGCACTTCCCTAAACCCTATCAAGCCTTGCGAAAGGAGAACACAGGACGTGGATTTTTCTTGTAAATTGTATTCATTGTTTCAGTATCATTCCAAAAGTTAAAACTTATGACCCCTGCACTTTAGCAGCAACTATTTCCATTTTCCTATGGCCTCTTTGGATCTTTAGCCAAAGAAATCACAGTTTATACGCTGTTGCAGCTGCCGCGTTTACGTCATCGTTTTCTTTGTTCAGTGGGCGTTATTTTGCAGAGATGTTCCCCTGACCTGACATCTGCCGTGTCCGAGCCAGGGGAGTGTGCCGTGGTGTGTGGGAGTCGGGTCAGTGGGTTTTTATTGTCGGACGCTTCAGTTGCTTCCTGTGTTTGGCTGTTATGAGTAGCGCTGCCATGAACCTTTTTATACCTGAGGCCTTTTTTCTTCTTTTGAATTGTTTCCTTACTGTAATTCTAGGAAGTGAGTTATTCAGTCAAAGGATATAATCACTTTTATGGCCCTTGTTATGTATTGCCTAATTGCTATTATAAAAAAAAACAAACCTAAATGCGTAATAGCTCTGAATAGATAGTATTGTTGTTTGGCTCCCGAGAACATCCAGTCTCCAGGAGGTCAAGAGGTCGGCTCAAAGTGTAGCTGATGGCTGATGGAGTCTGATTCCTGGCCCCGTGTTTTTATCGTACTACGAATAGTCATCACAGTTTGTGGTTAGTAACTGCAATAAATCTAACTATTGATAAGCACAGTAGGCGTGTTGCAGCCTTAAGTGTAAAGCTTGGGACTGAAGACATATTTTCCCCCCACAAGTTTATGTGGAAAGTCACAGAGGCGGTGGAAGTGAGCCGTAGAAGAAATGGGCTCGGGAAAGAAGTTACAGAGGCAAGAAAAGGGCCGCTGGAGTGTAGGAGAAAGAGTGAGGCAAGGAAAATGCGCCTGGGGGAAGGGGGTGGGGAAAGGCAGGGGTGTGCGAGAGACGAGAGACAGGGAGAGCTGCTGAGGGCATTTTTAAAAATGTGCGTTCATCAGGTGCCCCTGAAGAAATGAGAGATCTTTCTTGCACCTTGGAGTTCACGGGCACCAGATGCAGAGCCCTGTTGGGGCCGTGAGTTTCCTCCAGCGAAGCTGTTCTCACAGTTGCCTTGGACTTCACTTCAGGGCCAGTTTATGGGCCACCCCCCAAATCTGCCTGGTGTCTCAGCGTCATACCTTGTGTTTGACCAAAAATGGTATTCCTGAGCTCGCGGCCCCACCTGATTCACCACGCTGGGATCCCGAAGATGTTGGGCTCTTTCCAGAAGTCAAATCCGCCCTAGGAGGAAGATCTGCCAGCTCTGTGGATGTTGAGAAAAAAGGGGGGCGGGGGGTGGGGCTCTGGCTTCGAAGCCTGTTCCTGAAGACGACACGGGTTGGGAAAGGCGGCCACCTTGTTGGCATGGGCACAAGCCCTTCCCGAGTGACCGGGATGAGAAAGATACAATCTACGTTTGCTTACGTCCCGGACTGTTTGTGAGAAGGTCACTTTTGTCATCCTTTAGTCGCTCCTCCTTCATGTTGGGAACATGTTACCCAGCAACGAAGCTGCAGAGCCCGCGTGGAAGGTCTTCGGACCATCTCTAGCCAGAGCTACGGGTGTAATTTTAAATTTTCTAGTAGCCACATTTAAAAAATAAAAAGAAACAGATAAAGTTATTTTTTTTATTGTGGTAAGATACACGTAACATAAAATTTAACATTTTAAGCCCTGGCTGGTGTAGCTCAGTGGATTGAGCGCGGGCTGGGAACCAGAGCATCCCGGTTCGATTCCCCATCAGGGCACATGCCTGGGTTGCGGGCCAGGTCCCCGTGAGGACCATGTGAGAGGCAACCGTACACTGCTGTTTCTCTCCCTCTCTGTCTCCCTCCCCTCCCCTCTCTCTAAAAATAAATAAAAATAAAATCTTTAAAAAAAAAAAAATTAACATTTTAACTATTTTTAAGTGTACAATTCAGTGGTATTCGGAACGTTGTGTAACCATCACCATCTATTTCCAGAACTTTTCGTCCTGCCAGACTGAAACTCTGCCCACTGAACAATAGCTCCCCACTTCCCTCTTTAGCCCTCGGTGACTTAAAGTTTAGTTTCTGTCTCTCTGAATTTGCCTAATCTAGCACCTTATGTAAATGCAATGATACAACGTTCTTTCGTGTATGACTTCACTTCATTTAGCATCATGTTTTCAGGGTTCATCCATGTATCAGAATTTTATTCCTTTTAACAGCTGAATAATATTCCGCTGTGTGTATAGACCACATTTGGTTTATCCATTCACCTGTTTGATAGACTCTTGACTGTTTCCACCTTTTGATTTTTTTTTTAATTAAAAAAAAATCTTCACCGAGCATACATTTATTGGTTAGAGAGAGAAAGAGAGAAAGAAAAAAAAAAAACATCGATGTGAGAGAGAAACATGGACTGGGCTGCCTCTTGTGCATGCCCGCGACTGGGGACCGAACCACCAACCTAGGCGTGCGCCCTGAATGAGAATCGAACCCGTGACCTTTCAGTGCACAGGACAGCACTGTCCACATCGGCCAGGGCTGTTTCCATCGTTTGGATGTTATGAATACTGCAGCTGTGAGCGCTGATGCACAAGCATCTGTTTGAGTCCCTGCTTTCAGTCCTTTCCCATACCCAGGAGTAAGATCGCTGGACCAGTGGTAGTTTTGGATTTAACCTTTTGAGACACCACCAAACTTTTCCAGTCTGTCTTTCCACTCTCTTTTTTTTTTTTTTTAAGATTTTATTTATTTGTTTTTAGAGAGAGGGGAAGGGAGGGAGAAAGAGGGAGAGAAACAGCAATGTATGGTTGCCTCTCAGGCGCCCCCTACTGGGGATCTGGCCTGCAACCCAGGCATGTGCCCCGACTGGGAATCGAACCGGGACCGTCTGGTTCCCAGCCCACGCTCAATCCACTGAGCTAAACCAGCCAGGGCTCCACTCTCTTGATAGTGTCCTCTGATGCATAAAAGTTTTTAATTCTCAGGAAAATCCATTTTATTTTTTCTTTTGTTGCCTGTGCTTTTGGTGTCACATCCAAGAAATCATTGCCAAATCCAAGGTCACAAAGAACTTCCCACATGTTTTCTTCCATAAGTTTTATAATTTTAGCTCTTAAGTTTAGATCTTTAATCCATTTTGAGTTCATTTTTGTGCCTTGTGTAAGGTGGGTGTCCAGCTTCATTCTTTTGCATGTGGATACCCAGTTTTTCCAGCACTATTTGCTGAAAAGACTGTCCTTTCCCACTGAATGGTCTTGTAACCCTTGTTCAGAATGAATTGGCTACATACAAGAGGAGACCCCCCCCCAAAACTGGAATTACCTTCTGGAGGGCGGGCCTCTTGTAGTATAGGCTTTCCCCACTAGATGAGTGTTCTAGAAACCCATATGCATTAGTGTACCAGCTGCTGTTCTAGTGAGAGGCTGTGTCCAGCTTCAGTGAATTTTTCTTGAAGACTCTTACAGTGCGTTTGCCCAGTTCATGATGGGTGATTTAGGAGCACACCTGCCCACCCCACACTGAGTGTTCAGCAGCTTTTGACCCAAACAGCATGACACCAGTGCCCCACTCCCTATTCACCTGATCTTACACCCCAAGCAACTTTTTGTTTCTTCCAATGAAAAATGTCCTCAAAGGGAAACATTTTGCCAATGTGGAAGAGGTGAACCAAAAGACGATCAAAGTACTAAAAGGCATCAAAATCGACGAGTTCAGAAACTGTTTTGAACAGTGGAAAAAATGTCTCGATAAGTGTATTGCATCAAATTGAGAGTATTTTGAAGGTGACTGAAGTTTAAGCTTGTAAGAATAAGTACAGAATTTTTTAATAAATTCTGAGGAGGGGGTTGCCCCCCACCTCCCATGGGAGGATTTATTTATGGGCTTTCTATTCTATTCCATTGTCCTAGATCCTTATACCAGTACCACACTGTTTTGATTATTGTAGCTTTGAAACAAGTTTTGAAATCAGAAAGTGAATCCTCCAACTTTGTTCTTTTTTCCAAGCTCTGGCTCATGTTTAAGATCAGGTGAAATTAATAATGTAATTAACCCAATATATCAGTTCAACATATCATCAATATAACACATTCTTAGTGAGCTATTTTACATCCTTACATTCATCCTATCTACTAAATTGAGTGTGTATTTAACTTAACAGCCTTACTCAGCTTGTATTAGCTGTATATCAACTCTCAGTAGCCACGTGGGACTCTTGGCCCCCGCATTGGACAGCTCAGACTCAGCAGAAAATTGCGTTGTGCCACAGACCTCTGGAAACACAGAGGGCTTTCGCTTTCGAGTCAGGTGGGTCTGGCTCCAAAGTAGTTTTGCCCCCTTTTCCTTGAGGTGGGCAGAAGGAAGCCACTTCGTGGGTGCTCTGGTGGAGGGGGAGCAGTTCAGTTGTACCAGGGGCAGCGGCAGTAAGAAAGACATGCTGGGAAGTGGCAATTGAACTCGGCCTTGGCAGCACAGCCAGGTTTCACCAAGTGGTAAAATTGGGGAAGGGCATCCTGGGCAGAGTGCTCAGCCTGGGTAGCGGTCCAGGACTGTGAGAGCCCAGCGCCCTCAGAGGATTACAGGCAGTTCTTGCAGCTCGACTGGGGTGTTGGGAGGGGGGGCCAGTGCCAGACCTTCCACCACTGCCCCTGTCGTCCGTGTCCCCGCATCTCTTAATTGGTTGCTGGCAGTCGCCTGGCACCATGCTCTGTGTCCACTCTGCACCCCTCCTCCCTTCATTAGTCACTTCTCTGCTGAAAACCCTGCTGTGGCTTTACATTTTACTCAGTCAAGTCAAGAGTATGAGGGTCCTGCAAGGTCAGCCTCCACTCCTCTCTGACCTTACCTCCTTCCTGTCTCTCTCTGGAGCCCCCCTCTCTAGCCACTTTGGACCCATACCCCTGCCTCAGGGCTCTACGCTTGCTTTTTCTCTGCCTGGGATATGTTCCCTGAGGTGCTCAATGGCTCACTCAGACTTCATTTCTCTGCCACTTTATTCCTATCTCCTTCAGAGAGCACCTCTTGTCACCCTGGACAAAGTAAAATGATGCCCTTACATTTTTTCAAAACGGTTTTAACTAGCTGGCATTTCACATCTGGATGTGTTCTTTGCCTGCCTTTGTCCTGAGACATAGGCTCCAGGAGAACAGGTGTATGTCTGCTTTGCTCCTCTTCAGTGCTTGGTGTTCAGTAAGTATTTGATGAATGAATGACTGGATGAATAAATGAACACCTAAGCAAAACCTGAAACACAGCAGGCCTTCAGTAAGCGTATGTTGAATTGAGATTTCTGTTGAAATGTTTGCATTTACGTACTTTTCCTAACTTTATAATTGGAACATTTTCAAACATAGCAAAAAACTGAAAGAACAGTTCAATGACTATCCACATATCCTCCACTTAGATTCAAGAATTGCTACGGTTTCACCACAGTTGTGTTATGTATTCTTGCATGTCTGTGTGTGTGTGTGTGTGTGTGTGTAGTGGAACCATTGAAAACTCAGCTGTGGAAACATGACACTTACCCTTTGCCTTTAGACGTTGGCCCTGGAGTGTGGTGAGCCAGAGGAGACCTCAGGCAGCAGGCAGCTGAGGCCATGGCCTCCGACCTGGACTTCTCACCCCCCGAGGTGCCGGAACCCACTTTCCTGGAGAACCTGCTACGGTACGGACTCTTCCTGGGGGCCATCTTCCAGCTCATCTGTGTGCTGGCCATCCTCATCCCTGTTCCCAAGTCCCACGAGGCGGTGAGTCCTTCTCTGTGAGCCTCAGCTCCTCAGGCTGGGTGCCGGGTACTGAAAATAGATACCGTAGCAACGAAGCTCAGCAGGGGCTACGCTGGGCTTTATTGATACATCGTGCCTCCAGATCCCCGCCTGGTAGCCTTGAGCCACGTGACCCACACTTTATTTGCTCACACATGCATTCCACAGATGAGATGTAACTGAGGAGCGAGTGCGGAGCGAGAGGGGAAGGAGCTCCAGCACCAGGGGAACGGGCAGCCACCAAGGGCGACTTGGTGAGCATGGGCCGGCTCGTGGCCTCAGGGTTGACTGTCCATCTCTTTCTTATTCTGGTGTTTTGAGAAGGAGGTCATGACTGGAGTTTCCCACCCATGCTCGTGTCACATTCTCAAACGTCATCCCTGTGCTCTGGGGCTCTGTCCTCAGACGTGGCACGTTATTAGGCATTATAAATAACAAACATTTTTATTGTCATCGGCCACTGATGAAGCCCGCTGAGAGTCCCAAGGGAGGGAGGTGATGCCTGTCCTTGCTTTGTAGGCAGATAGGTCTGAGTCAGAGGTGTGTGGCGTTTTGGAGGGCTGCTGCTCACCTCTTATTGTGTCTTCACCCTTCCAGGCTGGCCTCAGAGGCCCGGGCCGCCTCAGCAGACGTTCAGAAGGTGGCGGGTCCTCTATGGATCTCCGGATCGCCGAGCTTTTTAGTGGCGCAGGGGATTGCAGTGTTTTGAGGCAGGAAGTTGACAAAGGGCCCACAGTTTGCCTCCGTTCCCTCCCCCCAGCTCCTCTGCCGTTGGGAGGTTAATTTGGGACAACAGCCTCATCTTTTAAAATATAAACATAGTACATAAGCTGCCTGGCTGGTGTAGCTCAGTGGATTGAGCGTGGGCTGGGAACCAGAGGGTCCCAGTTCGATTCCCAGTCAGAGCACATGCCTGGTTGTGGGCCAGGTCCCCAGTGAGGGCCATGTGAGAGGCAAATATACATTGCTGTTTCTCCCTCTCTTTCTCCCTCCCTTCTCCTCTCTCTAAAAATAAATAAATAAAATATTTAAAATATATATATATATATATATATATATATATATATATATATATATAAACATAGTACATAAGCTTTCATTTTAATTGATCTTGCAGTTTAGGGGAGCAAGGCTCACACAAGTGAATTGTCTTAATGACCGAAGCTTACTGTTTTAACTTTTTCTTCGGTTTTTCGGTGGATCAGTAGCAAAAATACAGTACCATTAATTTACCTTTTTGTTGGCGCATCGCACCAGCAAATGGTCCCCAGTTATGCAGGGATTCGGCTGCCAGCTCTGCCCCCTTAAGGCAGCCTTCTCTCGCTCCTCGGACTTCTAAAGACATGGAGAGGAAACAGTATTCTGTGTGTCGACAATCTTACAAAGAGGGGCTGAGTGCTGAGACTGTGCTCACAGGCTGTGCCTAGCAGCTAGCTGGGATTTGGAATTTGGATGGGGAGGGGAAAAGACGGGGGTCTTAACTTGGGGCTAGGCCGCTCTTAGGAAGGAAGGGAGGCTGGGGAAACGGGCACAGTGTGTGGGATTCCAGGAAGCCCGAGGGCAGGGGTGGGGGTACCTGGCAATGGAGGGCGGCCTGAGTTGGGAGAGGGCAGAAGAGGGTGGGTGGACCCAGAGAACAATCTCGTTCTTTTTGCCTTGTCGCTTAGGGCAAAACCATCCTTCTTGCTTGGCCTATAGAAAGAAACAAGGTTTATTAGTGGCTTTTTGGGTCAGAAGATAATATTTTTGGCTCCAGATGATGGGAAACCCTTTGAAAAGCAAAAGAATGTCTTTCCTGTCATTCCAGTAAGCTGATTTTTTTGCAACTAGTGTATGACTTCCGTACTTCAATACTGAGGAGATTATTTGAAAGCTCTTTTGGGGGTAATCAGGGAAGAAAAAAGGAATACATACAAATGCTTCCCACCCCACCCCCTTCCTTTTCTTAGTAGGAGCAAGAACCAATTGGTAAAATCAACACCAAAGTCCCTGGAACCCTAAGCCGATTGAGGACTTTCCTTTTCTCATTGACAACTCATTAAACCAAGACCGAGAAAACAAACATTTGTTTGAGCCTGGGCCGCATGCAGAGAGATTCTGGTCCAGTTGTTCTCCGAAGCCTTGGAGCAGTGTTTTCTTACAGTGCCCAGGTGATTCTGTATGCAGACACCAGGCCAGTCCTTAGACCATTTCCTGAAGCTCAAACAAACTTCCGGAGGGCAGGAGGTGTTCAGTCCCCCACGTGTTAAGTGTGAAATAATAGTAAGACATTCAAGTGGTAAAGGGGGGAGAGCCATGAGAAGTTGAGAAATAGATGTCTGGGAATTATTTTATCAACATAGCATTATTTCTTGAAACCCTGAGAATGAATTGGCGAGCTTTTCAAGGAAAATCAAAATTTAGGAGCGGCCTGAACTTCAGGCATTGCTTGAACCACTTGAAGGAGCTTCTGTGCAGTATAGATGCTCTGAAAAGATGCGGGTGCCGTGCCTGAGCAGGGATGCAGCGGGGCCTCTGGAAGGGGCAGGAGCCCAGGACACCGCCACTCACCGTCTGCATCCCCTCTTCCTCTCCCCTCTGCCTGTCTCCTGCCTCTCACTTCTCCTTCCCGGGCCCAGCTTCCTCTGTGCGCTGGCTCTGTGGTTAAGAAACATGGCTGAGAACAGCTCCCAGAGGTGATACCCTTCAGCTGCAGCATCCGGAGGCTGCCTTCATGCTTGGTCTCAGTTTCTGAATCCCCAGGGAAGGAACTCTAGCTGTCCCATCTTGGGACAGCGATGGCCAGTGTCAGGGGAGGCGAGGGTCCAGTGGAGTGACCTCTGGGGCGGAGGGGAGGGTCAGTTCTCAAAGGAGCAGGAGTGCTGTGCAGACAAGGCTGGGGTCTCCATTCCTCTCCCTCCCTCAGGACACTGGGCAGAGGACCAGGAGACTGTGGTCTCCCTGAAAATCACCCAGTGGTTCAAGGAGAGCACAGGGAAAACCCAGGCCCCACAGAGACAGGGAAGGAGAAGAATCGAGTGATTGAGGAGCAGCCGCTCAGTTTGACGACGATGCAGTGTTCAGGCTGCTGTCCTTCAGAGCTCTTAAAAGGGAGTCCTGAGTCCCTAGGGGCTCCCTAGGGAGGCTTTAGAAGTCTTTGAACTCCCTGAAATCATGTACAGAAATGTGATGTTTTCACGTTCAGGCACATTTTCCGGAAAGATAGTCTTTAGCCTTTCTCCAGGTGGAGTGCGCAGTTTGACAAGGTGGGAGCCCAGTTCCAGGAGTCTCAGGAGTGGGAGATAAGGCAGTAAAGGTAGGGATCCCATCTTCCCTCCCTCCTCGAAGGCCTGCCTGATCTGACTCCAAAGGCTCGTTCTTTCTTTCTTTTTTTAAAAAAGATTTTATGTATTTATTTTTAGAGAGAGGGGAAGGGAGGGAGAAAGAGAGGGATGGATGCTAGAGAGAATCATCAATCGGCTGCCTCTTGTACACGCCCCAGCCAGGATCGAACCAGCACCTTGACCGGGAATCAAACTGGTGACCTTTTGCTTTGCATGACAACGCCTAACCAGCTTAGCCACACTGGGTCAGGGCCTCCTTTGGACCACTTTCTGTACAGGACATTGATCCACTCAACCCTGAGCAAGTGGGTGTTGACTTAGATCAGCGACTCATACAGCAGCTTGTAATAGTTCATCTGGCAGTTAATCATAAACTCCCCTAGTAGTTTAAATGCTGACTGTGCTAATGCCTTCCTACGTTTCCTCAGAATGAAACTGCACTGGCTCCTAGAGCTGGGAAGTTATTGAACCCATGGCGGGCCTCTGCTTCACACGGTTGCGCCTTGGCCCACAGGTCGGAAGGGGCAGTGCATGCCATTTCTACCAGGCCACCTTCAGCTGGCCATTCCTGTGGCCACAGTGACTGAGAGCCCTGATTTTAGGGCCCCAGAAGCCCATGACCCCAGAGCCATGATTTTATTTATTTATTTATTTATTTATTTAGAGGGGAAGGGACCTGGCCTGCAACCCACGCACATGCCCTGACTGGGAATTGAACCGGCAACCCTTTGGTTCGCAGGCCAGCACCCAGTCCACTGAGCCATGCCAGTCAGTCAGGGCGAGGCTCTTGATTTTAAACTAGGCCCGATTGCCAGTGAAGGCTGCCCTAGTAAATAATTAACCTGGGCAAGTGTATACCTATTCTCCACACCTCAGGAGATAGGCTCGCAGAACCAACTGTGCAGTTCTGCTCTGTATTATTTTTAAGCTTGGGAGGGGTTTGCAGTTGAATTGGCTGCCAGGGATATTTTTACTTAACGAGCCGTCTCTGAGAGATTGCTGTGCGGTGGGCAGGGTGAAAGTGTAAACATGGTCTTGAGATGTGTACCGGCTCGTAGCAGAGACGGTTGGACACACAGGGAGCCACAGACCAGCCGGTGGGAAGGGCCTGCGTGATGCTGAATTGTGTCTGGAATGAGCTGCCAATGCTGCTCTCACTAATCACAGTCCTCGCCTGCCAGGCGCGTCCTGGACACTGTATCTGTTCACCTTGCTGAGCCCACAGGGACAGCGTCCCCAGCTCCATTTTTAGCTGGTCCTGTTCTCCTCTCCAGACCAGTGCTAGTTCCATCTCTGCAAGGCCTTCTCAGCTCCCACCCTGCCAGGGCCCCACGCAGGAATGCGCAGCGGGGCACAGGGCTTTAGCACCAGCCCCGCCTGGCCTCGGCGCTGGGTGCTGGCCCCCCTCAGCTCCCGAGCCTGTGCCATGCCTGCCCCCAGCGTTCCCGAGGGTCAAATGAAATAAGGGGTGTGGGGGGCTCCCTGGGCCGAGCACAGTGGTTTTCTGTCCAGGGGCCATTTTAGGGAAAGCGTGGTCTCTGCCTGTGCAGGATGACATGTTCTGATTTATAGGGGCAAATCCACACTGAACTGTGTCGTGGAATGTATAAACTTCTTTGTGCTTTCCCCGCTGGAAGGGATTCAGTGCATCATGGCACAGACTTAATTTTTTGAATCTGATGAATAGCAGCAATTTCTGGCCTCGGAAGCTGTCATGGAGCTGCTTCGTTATCTCTGAGGCCGTCTCTGCAGACCCAGGCACCTCCCGGCAAGAGAGGTTTTCTTTTACTCCCGACAATGTGGTTGTCGAGGAAACGTGAAACTGGCTTCAGAGGAGGAGAGGTGACCCCAGACTGAAGGGGGGGCTGTAGCTTGTGGAGTGTGCCCTCTCCCTGGCTCGTGCCAGCAACGTGCAATCGAAGAGAAGTTAAAAGCCAGCCATTCACTCAGAGTCATCCTCACCCGCGAAAGTTTGGGGCTCCGGCTCTGTATCTAGGGCCTCAAGGCTGAAGCGTGTGCGTAACAGTTGCCGTGGGGCAGGCTCGGGGGGAGAGCAGCTGTGCCCCACTGGGCCAGTCACTGAGTGTCGGTGAGCCTCAGTTTCCTCACCTGTGAAAGGGCCGCTGGTCCGGGTGATGGGAGGCCTACTGAGCTGATGTTAGCGAAGCTCGCATGTGGTGCCCATCACTAAGTACGTGTTCTCTCCTCCGCTGCCCTAAGGCGCCCAGCACAGAACCTGCCTCCCCTGGGCATAGATGAGTGGGTGATGAATGCCGAGTGCCTGTGCAGAGCATGAAAGGGAACAGAGTGCCTGGGAGCTGCTGGCTGCACAAGGGGGCGTGCCCCGAGACAGGTGTGGCTGGGGTGCAGTGGCCCTGGAGGCCACACCGAGGCTCCTGGAATTTGCCTTGTACTGAGAGGGTCACTTATACAAGAGACACTTTCAAAGCAGAAAACAGACGGTGTCGCCTAAAACAACAGTTTGGGATTCTAAAAGCAACGTGGCAGGTGGTGAGGAAAACGTGTGGGAGGCTGATGTGATGAGAGGCAGGCAGAGGCCGTTCGGTCTGGTCCGGCGCAGCAGTGGGTGACCAGAGGGGGCTGGGTGGAATTCAGAGCCCACTGGAAGGGAGAGTGGCCGAGCCCTGGCACAGGTCGGATATGGGGCACGAGGGAACGGCGAGAACTCAGAAATGACTCGGCGCTTTCTAGCCTGGGTAACTGAGTGGGTGATGCTGCCAAAACCCGGGGTGGTGACGGGCGGAGGAGGCCGGGGTGCGGAGACAGATAACGCGTTCAGATGACTGGGTGACCGCGATGTGTACACACACCCACAGAGAACTGCGTTCATCCGTGAGAAACAAAGCACGACTCGAGGAGCGCTAACCCACTCTCCCGACTCCTGGAGGAACGTGAGTCCCAAACGAGGGGGTTCTGAAGGACCCTTGGACAGACAGAGTCTAGAAGAAGCTGTCCTTGTCATTCCGTTGTCACCCGCGGCTCCAGGGGCCCCTACGCAGAGTGAAAGTAGAGTTCACAGTTGACGCGGATTCTCCGTCTCTGTAACCCCAGGGTCCCTCGGAACCTGGGAGCGGCTGTACTGTATATGCCCATTAAGAGCTTAGGTTCGAATCCTGGCTCTGCTGCTTACCAACTGAGACCTTAGCCAAATCATATGACCCGAGTGTCTCTTCTTTCATGTATAATATAGGGCTCATTAGGGTACTTCATGAGGCTGAACTATGTCCAGACCACGGAACACAGGGCCAGGCATTTCGTATGTGGTATGAGCGGCTGTTGTGACTGTTGTAGTTGTCACTGTTAGTTGCTATGTCTAGGCGTATGTACTTCAGGTATGTGTGTATTGGGTTTAAAATCTGTTTGCGTCCTCTGTGCCCGTGGGAAAAATGAGGCTAGTCTTAAGTTATATTTTCATGATAATAAACAAGCATGAAGTTCCCATAGTTATGGGAGATCTTGCTTGTTCTTTCTTTCTTCATTCATTCATCCATTCATCCAGCAACAGTTGACGCTGTCCCAAGGAGCTCACAGGCTAGTAGGGGGGACCAACATGAGAACATGTCATGGTGATAAAATAATAGTGACATCATAAGGTTCCTGGGGACCGGGGGTGGGGGTGGAGGAGGGGACGCACTTGGCCGCAAGTAGAGGAGCAGAGAAGGAAGGGTAGCTGGTGAGTAGGATCGTGTTCTTGGGCTGGGCCAAACCATGGGGAGGGTTTTATTGGGAGGCCAGGGAAAGAAGGGGTGACCAGTGGGAGCCCTGGGGCCTCAGCCAGTGTCGGGGGGTTGGGAAGAGCACAGATGAGGCTGAGGGGTGGCCCCCTTAGATGCCCTCCCAGGTGCGGGCCTGAGTTCGTGGGTGAGGGAAAGCTACTGGAAGGCTTAAGAGGGGGGCATCTGCGCTTGAGAAAAGCTCCTTTGGCAGGTACACACGGAAAGGCCCAGAGAGCAGGCAGGTTGGTTAGCAGAGGAGGAGCTGAAGTAGCGACTTCGAGGCTAAAAACGGGCTGAGACAAGAGTGGAGGAGGTCACATCAATAGGATTTGGTGACTGCACGGTAGGGAGGAGGGAGAGGTTGGGCCCGCTGGGACTCTGGTCACTCTGCCTACAGGTGGGGAGGAGGCCTGGCCTGCTGGAGAAGAGCCATGCCTGGCCTGGGACAGCTGAGCTGGAGGAGCCTGGGGGACTCCAGGCTCAGACATCCGATAGGCAGCTGGGTCAGGGGAGAGGTCTGGGAGGTGCCGGGAAGGACGAGGCACCTGAGAAGGGGTCTGAGGAGTGAGGTGGGTTCTGAACTGGGCCCCGCCGAAACCGGAAGAGCTCAGAGTGGGGCTTCCCTGGGGGTCCTGGCAGGCCTGAACCGGCGGTCTGTGTGCCCAGGGCTCTCAGGGACCTGCTGGTGTCCGGGGACTGATAGGTACTGCCCTGGGGACGGTCCCCCCTCCCAAGGTCTCGAAGGCATTGTTCCCGGCGGGTTTGCCTCAAACAGCAGCCTGCCCGCTGAGCGCTGGGCCTGCAGCCTGCACACTTGACACGCTGGCTTTTTGAGGTTTGCTTTTGTTTGTTTGCTTTTCTAATTTTTTTTTCTTCACCAAATTACATAAACAGTGTCAGCGCAGAGGGACAGGCTGGGGGAGTCTGGAGCTGCCATCAGAGATTTGGCCAGAGGAGAGACCGGCCTCTTCATTATTTTGGGAAGATCACTCGGGGGTGCCGGGGCCGGGGCCTGGCCTTTGCATGCGGTGTCTCAGCTGGCAGGGAGGAGAAGCGTAACACCAACCGATAAGAGGGAACTCCCAGACCTCTGGACTGGCCTTCAGCCGAGGCCCTGCCTCTTCTGTAGGGCGGAGGCTCGGGCCAGCGGGCCGATGGGTGAGCCGGGAAGGACAGAGCTTAAAGCAAGCTGGAAGCCGGGAGTTGGCCAATTAAACAGGGGAAAATATTTTTCCCTTCCATAAGAAGTGTGTTCCCTCCTCATAGTCTTAGTCTTCTCTTTGTTTTCCCATTATTTGATAAAAGAACACAGGCGCTGGGAAACATTTTCTGTGCGTAGGACCTGTGGGGGGCCGCGGGCACTTGAATAAGGAGGCAGCTGCTGCCCAGCGCATGTCTTTCAGGAGGGGATTTAGGGTTAGTGTCACCAGGTGTTTGAAGTTTTCAAGAGAGCCGTGAATCCAGATTGAATGAGAAATCTCCCAATTGGCCTAAATTCTTAAAAGCAAACTCTGTAGGCCAAGTGCAGCCTGCCTGTGGGCCGGATGAGGCCCAGGAGCCGGATGGGCCTTGCTCACACTGTGCCCGGCTGTGGCGCTGCGATTTATCACTGGGGGGAGGGGACACTTGATAGGCCTGAGTCCTCTCCAGATTCCTCTGACGTGAGCCTGAGTGGCTGGAGCAGGCCAAGGTCCTTCCCCAGAGCCCACTTTTTATAGCAGTACAGTGAAGGCCAGCGTTGGAGCTGCAGTTTTGAACTTTTTTTTTTAAGCCACAGAACCTTTGCTTAAACCAAATCTTAGAGGGAAGAAACCACAGGGTACATGACAGATAAAAACCAGAGCTCCTCCAGGCCTCGGGAGAGGCTGGAGTTCTGCCCCCTCGCCCATGGGGCACCTCTGACAGGCCCCATAGAGCAGCTCGGTGGCTGACTGGCTGCCTGCCGGCTGGCGCTCCCCCCCGTGGCCCTGGCATTCTGTGGGGTGAATGGGGAGGAGAGAGGAGCAGGACCAGGAGGGGAGCAAGCCCCGGCGGGGCTGCCCCATGGCTGGCTCCTCACCCAAATCCTGCCCAGGCCCTGCCCAGGGGGACCAGCCAGCCTCTGGGTGCAGCTACATTTACTGGGTGCTTTCTATGCATTTTTGCTTCCTCCAAGGTGTGCATCACTATTTCCATTTCCCGGATGGGTAAGCCAAGACACAGAAAGGGGAAGTGAATTCCCCACAAGGTCAACATTCCTCCACATGGGCTGGAATGTGGAGGAGCTTGGATTTCACCTGCGAGACTCCAAAGGCTGTGTCCTCCCCTCAGGGCCTCCTCCCCTGTCTCCACTGAGGACGGCCCTGCTCTGCACACATGTCCACGCTGGGTCCCAGCCACGATGGCTTCCATCTTTTGAGCTTCTGTGGCATGCTTCCGTTTGCAAAGTCCCTTCAAACTCGATCTCATTTTGCTGGTGTCAGGCTTGACCCATCTAAGCAGGACTCTTTGTTTTATCCCCACGCAGGTGGCAGAGCCCTCGGAGCCCAGAAGTGGGGAGGTGACGAGGAAACCCAAGGTGGCTGCTCCTTCCGCGAACAAGAGGCCCAAGAAGGAGACCAAGAAGAAGCGTTAGAAGCCTGTGGAGCCCGGCAGGAGGGGTGGAGGCCGTGGGGGGTCCTCCCGGGACTCGGCATCCTGTTTCCTCCCCCCCATCCCGGGCTCAGAGATCTGGATGAGCGTGGCAGTCCCAGTCCCAGCTGGACAGACCACTACTTCCTCTTCCTTCTGCTTCCATGACGGTTAGAGCCAAGGGCCCTGAAACACTCTGTGAGCAGAGACCATTCTGAACTTGTTTGTTCAGCAGTCAGATCGATCACAGAGCCGTGTTGTCTTACTGCATCATGGAGTCCAGCCTTCAGGCAGCCACCGCGTGGATTCAGACTGCGCCGTAGAGCCCTGGTCCGGCGCTGAGAGCCCCGCCCTCTCCCATGGCTTGTGCACCTCCATCTCCCGCTAATGGGTCGCCTTCGTCTGCTCCACCTGTGCAGAGGGAGCCAGGCCTCACCTGTTCTGTTCAGGCCAAGATGCTGTGGCCAGTAGTGCAACGTCCAGGTCCCAAAGGTGCCTGGCGTGAGAGCCAGCAGAAGACCCAGGCCAGGGCAGTACCTGGTTCTCCTCCTGCGACGGAAGGGACTTGGTTGAATGAGTGTGTATTTCTTGGGCCCAACTTTCTGAGCCTCTGAAATGGGAGGCTTTTTTTTTTTTAAATACCATAGCATGGCTTCCATCTCTACAATATTCCACGTCTCTCTTCCCCTCCCCCTGCCCCAAGTCTCTCATCCCCTAACCAGGGCGGAAAAGTTTGGGGGGCCAGTAAAAATAAACTGCCTTGCATGCTGAACCTCCTGTGTGTTGTGTGCTGCTGAGGGAATGGGGGAGCCTCGTCTCTGCTCTGGGGGTGAGGGAAGGGCTTACCCCCACAGAAGTGGGACACTGTGGCCCAGGGTGACCAGAGCTGAGAGGCAGGTCTGGTCAGAGCAGCGCTGCAGCCATTCTGGGACAGCTTTTCAGGAAGGGTTCAGCCAGCTGCTTCGTGGGGCTGCAGTCACTGGAAACACTGGTGAATGCCCAGGCGTGTGTTCACGTTTCCACTGGGACAGGCCCCACTCACTCCCCAGTTCCCGTTGCCTGAGGAAGAAGCCACTTATCGTCAGAGTGGCTGGAGAAAAACCAAGGCGAAGAAGGCCTCACGTGTGTGGGGCGGGTCACAGGTCCAGCCACATGCCCTGAGTCAGCTGCCAAGGGAAAGCGTGACCTAAAGCAACTCTGATTGGCCCAGCTGGTTCACCAAGCACTTTGCCGACTGTCATGACTGATGATGAAGCACGTAAGGGGTGAGCACGCGTCATCTCCACTTCAGAGCGGAGACCGAAATTCTGACCACACGAGAGTGCCGGAACTCGGACTTGGACCCCCGTCCAGGGCCCTTTCCTTGGTGTTTAGCAAATACTCAGTGAGTTCAATCGGCTTGGTGCTCCGAGGGTCCCCGCACGGCTAACGTGGGCCTGGCAAGGTCTCCCGCCTCCATAGGCCCGACTCCCTTAAATGACCTCCCGTCGAGACTGTTCACCAGAGGACAGGCCGAGAAAGCGTGCGTGGTCATCCTCGGCTCCACACCCCCTCCTTCCGTACTTGCTAGGGACAAAGTTTTCAACCTTGGGCGCTCTTGGCTGCTAGGACCCCACCCTCCCCTGGTTTTCCTCCAACATCACTGGGTTCTCCCCATCAGAGGGGCTCAGGTTTCAGTCTTCCGTCTTCTTATCTCTGCACCCACTCCCTTGAAGATCTCATCCAGGCTCATGGCTTTATGCTGACGTGTCCCAAACAGATCCCTCCCAACCCCGCTCCTAAACTCCAGACTCATGGGTCTGACTTCCTCCTCGTACCTCTGTTCGGAAACTCAACACGCACCTGAGGGCGCATCCCCGATCCCTCAGCAGCCATCCCAGGTCTGACCTTTTGGTGGTCTTTCTCGTCCTAAAGAACATCTAAATTCTTCCAGTTGCTCAGGCCAAAAACTTTGGAACCTTCCTTGACTCCGTTCTTTCTGTGATGCTCCACTTGTGACCCTGTGTGGTTCCCTCTGATTTGACCTTCAAAATCCAGAATGAGACCTGTGTCACCACTTCCCTCTACTACCATGGTCCAGCCACCATCTTCTCGCCGGAGATTGCAGCTGCCTCCTCATGGACAGATTGTCCTCAACATAGCAGCCAGGGGGATCCTGTCAAACCTGTAAGACCACGCCTCTCACCTGCTCCCATCTCGCACAGGTCAAGGGCCAAAGTTCTCACTGGGACCCCTCAGGGCCTGCAAGAGCCACTCCGCCTCCTTTACCTTTCTGACCTTGTGGGAGACCACTCCTCCCTCTCCCCCTCCACTGCATCCTCATTGGCCACCATCCTCCTCAAGCATGCCAGGCCCCCGCTGCCCTGGGGCCTTTGAACGTGCTGTTCCCACTTTCTCTAGATATTATGCCTCCAGTGGTAGAATAAAGGTCCCCAAAGATGTCCCACATCCTAATCTTCAGGACTGGTGACTGTCACCTTACATGGCAAAAAGGACTTCGCTGATATGATTAAAGGGTCTTGAACCTTGGCTGGTGTGGCTCAGTGGATTGAGTGTCGGCCTGCGAACCAAAAGCCCACCGGTTCGAGTCCCAGTCAGGGCACATGCCTGGGTTGTGGGCCAGGTCCCTGATTGGGGGCTTGTGAGAGGCAACTGGTTGATGTCTGTCCCGCACATCGATGTTTCTCTCCCTCTCTTTTAAAAGAAAAAAAAAAGGATTTTAAGATGAGATTATTGTGGATTATTCAGATGAGCCAAATAAAATCACAAGGCTCCTTATAAGGAAAAGAGGGAGGCAGGAACATCAAAGAGAAGGAGATGGGATGATGGGAGCAAAAGTTGGAGTGGGCGGGGCCGTGAGCCAAGGAATGTGAGCAGCTTCCAGAGGCTGGAAAAGACAAGGGACGGATCTTCCCTAGAGCCCCTCAGAAGGAACACAGCTCTGCTGACGCTTTGGTTTTAGCTCAGCAAGACCCATTTTGGACTCCTGGCCTCAAGAACTGTGAAACATTACATTTGCGTTGCCTTTTGTTACAACAGCAATAGGAGAAGTAAGGTACATACCTTACTTCCCTCAGATCGTTATTCAGGGAAGCCTTTTCAACCCCAACTTAAAACTGTAACTTTGCCCCCAACCCCCCCACCCCCTCCCTTATTTATTTTTTCTTCTTGAGCACATACCATCATCTAATGTACTATGCATTTTATTTACTTTGTTGTCTTACACCTCAACTGGCATGTGAGCTCTAAGAAGAAAGGAATTTTACAGTTCTTGCTTATAGGCGAATCCCCAAGGCCTAGAAGAGTGCCTGGCACATAGTAGGTGCTCAATCAATATTTGTAGCATGGGCGATATTAGGGGAAGGTAGCCTGCTCTGCCCTGACAAGGCAGCTTAGGGCACAGCATTGCACGTGCCCAGGCACTTTGCACGCACAATGCTCTCCTCTCCACGCCCCTGAGGTCGGTAACGCTGCCTATCATCCCCATTCTACAACGAGGCCGTGGAGGTCCTTGGAATCGGACTCAGCCAGCCCGACGCCAGGGCCCACTCTCTGAGTCATCCTGCCGTTGCCGCCCTTTCTGCCCTGGGATTCCCCAGGACGGCTCTCTGCCAGGGAAAAGGTTGGGGCTTGGCTTCCGGAGGCATCACTACCCAAAGGGCTAAATCACTAATGGTAAAATTATGCTCTTCAATGAGGGAGAGACTCTAGGGTGGACTTTTTGAGGCGAATAACATAAAATGAACTCTTTTCAAGTGTATGGTTTGTGGCAGTTAGTACATTCACAATGTTATGTAACTGCTACCCCATCTAGTTCTAAATTAATTTTGTCATCTCTCCCAAAACCCCACCAGGCAGTTCCTTCCCATTCCCCCCTCCCCCGAGCCCCTGGCAATCACCAATCTGCTCTCTGCCTGTAGGTGTGGATTTACCCATTCTGGATATTTATAGATGGAATCACAATATGTGACGTTTGATGTCTGGCTTCTTTCATTTAGCGTGATGTTTCTGAGGTTCATCCGTGTTGTAGGCTGGATCAGCACTTCATTCCTTTTTATGCTTGAATAATATTCTAGTGTATGTGTGTTTTAGTGTTTTAAAGATTTTATTTATTTATTTTTAGACGGAAGGGAGAGAGAGAAACATCAACGTGTGGTTGCCTCTCATGTGGGTGGGGGACCTGGCCTGCAACCCAGGCATGTGCCCTGACTGAGAATCGAACTGGCGACCCTTTGGTTCGCAGCCCGCACTCAATCCACTGAGCTACACTAGCCAGGGCTAGTGTGTGTGTTTTGAAGGCAGCTTGGTGAATGAGGTTTTGGAGCCAGCCAGTCACATTTTGAATCTGGATTTCATGGAGGTGGGGCTGTGTGGTGTTAGGCAAAGGAATTCACATCTGTGATGTTCAAAGCCTACCAGATGGAGAACATACATCAACCTTGCAGCTCTATTGTAAAAATTAGACATGCTGTGTGTATGTATGGTGGCTAGGGCACAGTAGGTAGTTTATAAATGGGAACAATGAAAGCAAGTGCTCAATCTGGGACAAAGTTATAATCATTGGAACATTCTGAGCAAGTCCACCATGATCCTGGCTGCCTCGGAAGGGGAGCATGTCCTTAGCCCCTGTCCTGGGAAAGCAAAGTTAAGGGAAGGGTTCCAGGGCTGAGCTCACGCTTGCTTTTGCAGTTGGAGAGCTCTTTAGATTTCTAGTAGATTTTGCCATCAGATTTTCCTTCCTCGTTTATTCAACAGTCCTTGGAATCATGGAGGCTGAAAGTTACATGGTGGCAAAGGGGAGAGGAACTATCTTTAAAAAAAATTCTGAATAAATTCATGAAAGGAGTTCATTAGTCATCAGGGAAATGTGAATGAAAACCACAATGCGATACCAGAATGACGGAAATCGAAAAGACTGCCCACAGCAGATGTTGGGGGTGGGGTGGGGGGTGTGACTGAAACTCTCGAAGATTGCTGGTGGAGGTGGAAAATGTTACAACCACTTTAGAAGATATTTGGGAGTTTGTTTGTTTTTTTACAAAGTTCAACGTACATCTACCCAGTGGTCCAGCATTCTGCTCCAAGGTATTTACCCAAGCAAAATGAAAATATTATCCATGGAAGCCTTGTACTAAATTCTAGCGAGAATGTGCATCATACAGCTCTGACCCTAATAGGCAAGAAGTGGAAATGGCCCAGATGCTGATCAATGGCGTGGGTACACCGTGTGTTCACACAGTGAAATACTACATGCGGTAAAGCAATGATCTACTTAGACACCCAGTAACATGAAGTCAATCTCAAAACTACTATTGTGAAGATAAAGAAGTTAAACATCCCCCCAAACACAAATACATGGCATACTGTCTAGTTCTATTCATAGGGAATTCTGAAATAGACAAAACTAATCTGGGGTGACCAAAATCAGATCAGGGGTTGTTCCTGGGAGGATTGACTAAGAAGGGGCATGAAAAAACTTTCTGGGGTAATTGTGACGTTTAAGATCTGAGCATTTCATTGTATGTAAATTACCCCTTAACAAAACATATTTCTGTGGGCCAGGTACTGAGCTATGTGCTTTGTACTCATTATGTCATTTAACTTGTCAGCAAATCCCAGGAGGTAGATACTATGGTCACTGCTTTAGAGAGGAGAAACTCAGAAAAGTTCATCAACTTGCCTCAGGACACACAGCTAGAAAAATGAGATTAGCTCTCCAAAGCCCATGCCTCAAACACCCCTTCTTCTTCCTCAACAGTCTCTTCCCTACGATTTTACAGGTGGGGAAACTGAGTCCCAGAGAGGGCTGGAGACACGCTCCGTGCCACTTAGCTTTTTGGCATCAAAATCGAACTAGAACCCAGATCTCTTGAGCTTTCTTATGATAGCACACATTCTCGCTTGGGAAAAGAGGTCAAACTTACTCCTACTTCTGCCCAGTGGGGGACTGGGAGCTAAAAGTACAATTTTTAAAGAGGTGAGTACAGCTTTCACGTTACAGGAGACCAAACTCGGGGCATAGACATCCTATAGATTTCCTGTGACTTCAAAAACGAGAGACTGGCCCTCTAGCTCTCTTTGTACTGCTAGGGTCATTCCAGGCTGCGGTTCCGTGCACCATGGGAGTTCACCATTAGCCCTGCCTGTGGTTAAACCATGCTGCCCCAAGACCCCACCAGACTCACCTGCCAACCTTTCTCCGTGCCTTCTCGGGTTGCAAGATGTCCAAACCCTCCAACATTCAGCAAGCTTCCCTCTGCTTAATCAAAGAGGAGCAAGCATGAGGTTCTCGTCCTTCCACTGACTGTTGGAGTCCTGACAAGAATGAGCATCAGAAACAAAATCAGCCCGTTGCATTGGGTTTTAGCCCGCCTCCAGTCAGTCGGCAACGGTAACAGTGGCTGGCAGGTTCAGCCGATCATGCTGTTTAAAAAGCACTGCTGTCTTTGAGGTTCTTAGGGGGAATCACCTTGGGTATGGGGCAAATTTGGCTCAAACCATGATCTTTTCCTCCCTCAAAAACTTGGCTCTCTGGAAAAAAAAAAAATATGAAAGTCCCAGCTCCCTGAGCCTCTGTCCACTAAAGGGAAACTTCGTCTTGAAATTTCTTTGTCTTCTCTTTAAAAGTCGCAGAGTGTATTCCATGGTCTGCCTTTTCTCTGGAACTGGCAAATGGTGCTGTGAATGAGTCACCTTGCTTCTGGGAATATTTCGCTCCAAGAGCTCATGGAGGGGGGTGGGGGACTAGTTGATAAACAGCCTCTTGAGGGATCTTTCCTCCCCTCACCAGGTGGCCTGAGGCCTTTGAGTTCATGGAAAGGGACTCTGGCGGATCTTTCTGAGACTGCTGGGTCCAGCCTGGTTTTGCAGATGAGGAAACCTAGGCTTTAGCATTTATGGAAGGGGAGTCATGTGGCAGGGTCAAGGTCATGTGAGTGCAGTTCATCCCCACTGACTGTGGGCCCGTGGATGATGCCCTCATTGCTCTGGGCCTCAGCTTCCTCCTCTGGAAAATGAGGGCAGGAAAAACGATGTCCCTGCTGCTTCTCAATCATTTAGGGGCCCCGTGCATCTGTACGGCTGTCTGGTAGAAATACCTAGTCTGAAATGTACTACTATTTTGCCTCCCAAGCCAGAGAAGCATCAAGCCTGTGGCCCTTCTCAAGGCACCTCGCATTTCAGTTCAGTTGAGGTTGGTTCAGCAAACACACCCAAGTCCCTACTCTGTCCAGACCCTGAGCTGGGCGCTGGAGACACCAAGGTGGATGAGACGTGGCCCCTTCCTTCAATCTGTGGGGCCAAGTTGACGCACAGACAATAAGAGACTGGCAAGCCTGGTGATAGTATTCCTGAGGGGCTCTGGGACTGCAAGGAGGGCCCTTACCCACCTGGAGAAGACTCAGGGAAGGCTTCCTGGAGGAGGTGACACTGCCAGAGGCTTAGCAACCCATGGCACTGATTAAAGGAGGGGATGAGCAAATGGAATTAGACCTTGGGCAGCTCTTTCTCCATTCTGGGCCTAAAATACACCTCTGGGGGATGGCTGACTCAGATGACGGCCAGGTCTCCCCACCCTGGACTTCTGAGATAGGAAAGGGGTTGATGTTATTTTTTGAGCTCAGAGTCCAGGTGTGTGGACTCTGAGCTCAAAAAGCTTTTTGTGTGGTTCAGGTGCCAGGAGAGGTTCCCTTTGTTTCGACATTTCAGGCCTTGGCTCTCCTCATTTTCAACAGGCCCGTGGTCCTCAGGGAGCATCAGGATGCCCACAGCCCTCTCAGCTCTGGGCAAGTATCAGTTGGAGCTGAGAAAGGTGAGGGTGACTCAGCCTCCCCCTCCCCTGCCCCATGCCCTGTCCTCCGTCCCCTGGAGAATTGCAGGCGATGGGGAGCTCTCAGCGCTAACAAAGGGCTTAGGCACCTGCTGGCTGGACAATATCAAAAAGGAAGTTACTGTTCTGAAGTGTCCATCTCTCTGGCAAACCGCTGGAGTCGCTGACCCCATGTGGGCAAGGCAGTGTCCTAGGACCCTCAGCTCCTGTAGCTGCCCCTGCCTCTCTTTGCCCTTAGCAGCTAGGCTTTGCTCCTGGAAAATTCAAGCCCCCCTTGCTCTCTCCACCTCCTCTTCTCCCACTCCCTCTGGGACTTCCTGTGACCCAGATCCCACCTCCCAACCCCCTGCTACCACAACACCTGGGCTCAGATATAGCTGCTGCTCTGTGGCTCAATCCCCTGGACACTTTGTCATGCCTGTCTTCTCTCCTGCGGGCTCCTGGCAACATCAGGCTGACCTAGGGGAACCCCTCCCTGGAAGCTCCCTTTGGAGGCCTCTTCCTGTAGCCTTTTCTATGTGAAGGCTCCTTGCGGCTCTATGTGGCTTTCTTCTCGTCTATATACAATATCCTACTGTGAGCCTCAGTTTCCTCATCAGTGAAATGGACATAATAGTTCCTTTTTCAAGGGATTGATGAAGACATTACATGAGTTAATATACATCAGGCACTTAGGGCCTGATGCAGAGCGTGTTCAATAAGTAAGTGTTGGCTGAGTAGTACCAGTTTTTTCAACATGGATACGGAATAGATTTCTCCAACGTAAATTGGCCAAAACTGAACTCTTGACTCCCCCCACCCCCACCCTCGCCGCTGCAGTGGGCTCCTACCAGGCTTCCCTGTCTCAGTAAGTGACAACTCCATCCACTCAAACCGAAAGCCTGGGAACCAATCTTGAATCCACCTCTCTGCACACCCACACTCCTGATCCAAGCGAGGACTGGGGGTGCTTCCTCCGAAGGCACTTGAATCATGCAATCCTCACCACCTCCCCGGCCGGGGCTGCGCCACTTCCACCTGGAGGACTTCCCGGACTCCTTGCTGGCCTGCCTGCCTCCACCTGCCCCCTTAATCCTCCTCCTTTCAGCTGCCAGTGGGATCTTTCCAAACCATACATTGGATCACGCCACCCCTCCTTGCTCACCATCCACAGAAGCTTCTCAGTGCACTTAAGTCAAGATCACGTCCCTCACCACTGCCCAGGAGGCTCCAGACCCTCTTCTGGGATCTAGCTTCGGCTCCCACTGCTCTCCTCTCACCCAGCATGCCCCCCAGACCGGCGGGAGCCAGTTCTCACCCCAGGGCCTTTTTCTGACCGCTCTTCCCCCAGGTCTTCCTACAGCTGCGCTTTCAGCCTTCAAGCTTCAGCTATAATTCATCCCCTCTGAGAAGCCCTCCAGACCTCCTGTCCTTGGTGCTCCCTCCTTGATCCTGTCCCCCCCCTCACTCGCATCTTAGCATGTAGCACAGTCTGCATTTCCGCATCAGCAGCTTTGTCCCCTGCTTTATCATCCCCCTCTCACGCCAGCCTGTGAATCTCCCCAAGGCAGGAGCTGGGTGCATTTTATCACCCAGGGTGCATTCACCAGAGAGTAAATGTTTCATCAGCTCCCTAGGCCTCAGCCAGACAGACCTCCAGACCTCGGCTCTGCACCTCGGGCAAGTCTCTCGCCCTTTCTGGGCCTTGAGTTTGCAGTGCCTGGCAGGGGGAGGGAGCTGGCTGGTGATGGACGGACTCCTCCTCACCCTGACCCAAGGAGCAGCGGGGAGGGGAGGCTGCCCAGACAGGCCTTTCTCCTGTGTATACTTCCTGGGCACGTTTCTTCTTGTTGACCCAGATAGTGATCTGCAGGTACTCGCCCGTTTGCCGAGTTGAATTGAGTCAAATAGCCCTGTCCCAAGGCCCTGGAAACACAGATGCCAGCACCTCTAGGTAAGAGAAGCCTGCAGGGGAGCCAATTCAAACCTCCCCGGATCGGGGAATTAACAATTGGATGATTAAATATATGTAATTATTGGGAGGTAGCCGTGGTGGGAAGTCAAACACAGATCGCAAGCAGCAAGAGGCCTGGTTCAAATTCAAGTTGTGGGGAGGTGCTTTCCAGCCAACTCCCGGCCTTCCCCAGATCCAACTATCTGCATGGGAGAGGTCTCAGCCAGGGCCTGTGGCCCCAGGGGGATCCCCACCCCGCTGAGGGCCTCCCTGAGTTGGCAGCAGTTTATGGAGAAGGTGAGGCCAGACTCAGGGCGTGACCTGGGCAGGATGGCTGGCCCAGTTCCTGGTCTGGAAGCTTGAGCTCATGTGCTCGCCTTAGGCAGGGCCGGGAGAGGCTTGGCATTGCTCCAGGGAGCCTGGGGGGTCCAGGCCTGAGACTCCTGTCCCAACAAGCATGGGGCCTATTCGGTGCCACGCCCTGGGCTGGGCAGTGCTGGGGCCCAAGAATGACCCAGGCCTGGACTCTACCTGCTAGAGCTCTTGGCCAGTGGCGGGAGTTGATGGGTTACAATGAGCATTCTTTCTGAGAAGTGCAGATAGAGTCCTTAAAGCGTTGACCCAGGCTGGAGGGTCAGGGGAGGGACCAAAGGTTAGCAGGATTAACCAGGGAGGAGAGGCAGGGACAGGGACACCCCGAGTGGAGGAGAAGCAGGAGTGAAGTTCTGGTGGGGAGACTGTAGCTCAGGCGGAGAGCGAGCAGCAGTCCAGCCCCGGGGAAGATGCAGATGCGACTGGAGAGGCTGGCAGAGCCCTTTGAGGCCTCCCGAGCATGGGCTTTGGCCTGATGCCACAGGGGAGCCACGGAAGGACCAGATGTGTTTCGGAAAGAGGAACACAAGGGCTGTTATGGGCTGAATTGGGCAGAAAACCAGAGGCCAGGCGATCGTGAGGAGGCCTGAATGGTGTCTAGATGAGCCAGGCCCCACCTGCGCGTGGGGGAGGGGACAACAGGAAGGGGTGGCTGGGTTGGTAGAGGAAGTATGTCCTGGGTGTGGGGGTGCAGGGAGCCTGGGGATGCCCACTTTCTGGCGAAAGTGATGGAGAGGATGGAGCAGCTCTTTCTAAGCTGGGGACCTAGGAGGGGGACCAGTTTCAAGGGACAGAGGCTGAGCTCTACTAAGCTAAGTGGAATATCCTGGGTAGCGGGTGGGGGTTGGGGGACTGTCCCAGGGAAAGGTCTGGAGGATGAGGGACAGATGGGTCCAGAGCTGAGTGGGCCAGGGCTGGGGGCGGCAGTGAAGCTGGGTGGGTGGTACCTTCTAGAGCCTTTTCCCCTTGGCTTTCAGGAGCCAGGGAACAGGATTGGTTAGACGGGCGGGGGGTGCAGAGGGGAGGAGGGGAGCGAACAGCCCTGGGGGCATCCTGAAGCCCAAGAAGGACAGGAGTGGGGGACATAGGTTCCAGCCTCCCCCCTCGGGATGGACATTTCTGGGAGGCATGCTGAGACTTCTCTGAGGTCTCGGAGGAATGGAGCTCTGGTTTTCTACAGCAGTGACCTGGATGGCCCTCCTGAGGTTAGCCTGCCTCCTGCCTTGTCCCTTCCCGTTCCTTCACTGGGGTATGGGGATTGTGCCCCAAAGGAGGACTTGTCTCAGGCTGTGCCTCAGGAGAACCGACCTAAAGTCTAGTTGAAGCTATGAGACCGGGGGCTCCTCCTGGGCAAGCGCCGGCTGGGTGCTCAGCCCCAAAACCCTGCCCAGGGCCAAGGAGCGCCCCCGTCCCCGCCCCACCCCCTGCATTACCTGTGTCTGCACACCCTGGGGAAGGTATGTGGTGGGTGAGCCAAGCCTGAGGGGAAGGGGAAGGGCAGGGTCCCGGGACATGTGGGAGAGAACCGGGCGCTTTCCTTGGGACTCTCGTTCTTTCTCATTGGGTGGAGCCAGAAGCAAAATGAACAGTGAGATCCCAGGCAGATGCACCTCCAAGGCCAGTGCAGAGTGGGTGGGGAGAGGTCAAGAGCATGACCAGCTCATCCTGGAGGACTCTAGCCCCCGGGAGCTCTGGGAGCTCTGTGACCGGGCCTTGTGCTGGGCGTCTGGAGCAGCTGGGGAACAAAGACCCCCTGTGATCCAGAGTCCCAGCTAATCTATATTGCCCTCTATTGCCCCAGGAACATGAGCTCACTGCAGACGACTTAACAAATACAGACAAGCACAAAGGAAAAGATGACTAAGGTCATGTGCGATCCCTCAGTCCCCGGGACAACTGCTAGAAACATGGAAGTGTTTATCCCTTTTATTTTTCCTATGCTCACATTAAAAAAAAAAGAACAACAACAAAACAGAAATGGGATTATATTGGTAATACTGTAACGTTGTAATGGCCTAACATGCCTGAATTCTTTTCATGGCAAAACACGTAGATCTGCATCGTTCGTTTTAAGGCTGCCATGGTTGCCCACCTCATTCACGGAGCCTCAGGTCGCTACACCAGGAGTGACAGTGACAACCAGAGTAACAGGACGACTTACTGAACATCTAGCACGAGCCTGTCGTGCTAATAATCACTGAACAGCCGGGAGAGGTCTGTCCCGTCATCTCCAGTTTCCGGCCGAGAGGAGCCGGGGAGAGAGGGGTCAGGTGACTTGCCCGAGGCCACAGAGCTATGCAGGCAGGTCTCCGGAGCTGCTCGTAACCTTGATTTTGGGCCACTGGGTGGGTGCCCTTCCTGGGCCCCTCTATTTGTTTCCACCCAGAAATTCTGCTGTTTGGAGCCCTGTGCATGCATTTTGCCGGTTCCTTTCAGAGGACAACCTTCTGTTGGGGTTGGCAGGATAGGGTCAGGGCTGTCCTCGCCACCCCTTCTGCCCCTTCCCTGGAAGGTCATTGAACCTCTTTCCTTAGCAGCTACGGAGACAACGATGGCCGGAGAGGGGAAGCAACTTGCCCAAGGTCTCCCTGCACAGAGGCCGCACCTGACTGGAGTCCTGGCTTCCGATTCCCCACCCCGGCCGAGGACAAAGCCCAGGGACAGAACATGCGGGCTAGAGGCTCAAGCTCCGAAGGACAGGGGCTGTGCCGGTCCCGGCCGCGGCTGCATCCGTCTCCAACCCTGGCTCAGGGCCGACCACGCAGGAGGCGTGAATGGATAAAGGGGATAAAGAGGCGCAGACAGGGAGGGAAGACTTCTAAATAGGGCCCAGGTGCGCTGAGGAGGGAGCGTGGGTGTGGAAAAGCAGAGAGGAGCCGGTGGCCGGCCGTGCTGCGTGGGCAGACGTGGGGCAGCAGGGAGGAGAGAGAGTGGGTGGGAGGCCAGAAGGAGCACCATGAGGGCACTGACCAGACAAAGGGTCTGGGGGTCCTCGAGTGGCCAGAGTAGACCTGCGGAGGCGGAGGCTCTCGCCCCAGCCTTTGGGGCAGTGCCCCGGCCATCAAGAGCCCTGCCTGGGTAATTCCTGAACAGGAACAGAAGGAGGAAGTTAAGTGACACTCAGCCAGCGGGTGTGTGGGCGGCAGGGCTTGGTTTCATTTCCAGAAGAGTCCTGGAGTTTTTGGGTTCTGCCACCCGCCCCCACCCTGGCCCATGCCCTGATGCCTTGGCCCTTGGCTCAGAGGGTGGTGAACCCCAAAGACCGGGGCAGCCAGGAAGAAGGCAGTGAGGCCAGAAAATGGGCAAGTCCCATCTCATGGGAAAGCCCAGGGAGGGTGGCTCAATACATCTCCTTCTCTCACAGACCAGACTGTGAACTCAGGAGGCTGGTGGCTGCAGCTTCCACATCCTTCCTGTCTGCCAGACTCCTTCCCAGCCATGGCCCAATCTAAATGTCCCTTGTTGGGGAAGCTCCCCGAGAAGCCCCTGCCAGAACTAACTTACTGATCGCTCCCTCTCTGAGCTCCTCCCTGAGCTCCTCCAGCATGCAGGCTGCACTTACAGACAAATAAAAAGAATACTGTTTATCGAGCTCTTGCAGTGAGCCAGGCACTGTGCTGGATGCCTTGAAGCTTCGACACTTTCCTGGACCCTCTCGGTGTCACCTACCATCCATTGCACTCAGCAGCACAGTGAGGCTGAGCAAGTTCTCACGGGTGGCAGCTGGTGGAGTTGTATCTTCTGGATACGGAAGCTTGTGGCTCTGTCCCTCCCACTCAGGGTGCTTCAGCACCCGCTTCCCCTTCTGGTTTGAAAGCCCTCGGCAGGCAGGGTCTGCATCCCTGGAAAACTGGCCCAGAGGCAGTATGGATCTATGGACAAATCTTTGACCTTTCCATCTGCCTTCACCATGACAGTGACCCAGTCTGGTGCCTTGTATACAGCAGGTGCTTAATAAATGCCTGTGCCATTGAGGAACCCTGACCCTAGTCCAGGCTGCTATACATTTGCAGTGTGACTTTGGGCCAGTCACTTCCATTCCTCTGGTCCTCAGTTTCCCCACCTTTAGAAGGAAGTGTTTAGGGACGGCTCTCTTGGTTTCCTGCTTGTCCTCAAATTCTCTTTTGCTTTAGAACAAAAATGGCATATACCCCACAACCAGTTTCCCTTACTATTAGCCTCTTATATGACAGCTAATGAGCCAATATCGATATTGTAATTAGCTAAAGTCCATACTTTATTCAGTTTCTTCACTTTTCCCTAACGTCCGTTTTCTTTCCCATTACCCCACCCAGGAAGCCACGTTGCATTTAATCATCACGTCTGCTTGGTCTCCTCTCGGCTGTGACAATTTCTCGGGCTTGCCTTGCTTTGGACGACCTTGACCATTCTGAGAACCGTCGGCTGTTTTGCAGAATGTTTCTCTATCGGAATTTGCTGGGTTTTCTCAGGATTACTCAGGCTGATGCGCGCTGGGGAGGGAGACACAGAGGCAAGTGCTGTTCTCATCGCGTCATATCAAGGGGGCGTGCTGTCACCGCGTCGTGCTCCTGTTGACCTCGGTCACCTGGCTGAGGCAGTGTTTGCCAGGTTTCTCCACTCTGCACAGTTACCCACCCCCGCTCCACGCTGTCCTCTTGGCAGGAAGGAAGTCATCAGGAGCAGTCCACACCCAACTAGGGGGCGTTAAGCTCCCCTTCTTGAGGGCAGAGTATAGGATTAGCATTTTTTCTTCTTTAACATCTATTTTTTGAAGTACTCCCCCAAAACATTGCTTCATTCCGACTTCCCAGCAGGCTGGGCAGTGTGGGAGATGTACACAGTCCATGAGGTGGAAGAGAGGGAACGGGTCGTGGGGATCATGGATTGGGTGGGGCTCTGCGGGTCCCGCCTCTCCCTCCTGGACGAGAAATATGTGCAGACTGAGGCTCACGGAAAGTTTGGGCAAAACAGCACCAGAGAGCCTGAGTTTCAGACGCAGGAGGGCTTGAATTCCACCTGGGTTTGAATCCGAGGTCCCTCCCACCCACCCACCCTCCCTGTGGCTTGTCACCTTGCCTCCCTCGGCTTCCTCACCTGTACACGGGGGACAACAATAGCTGAAAACAATAGCTCTGACGTGTCGCGCTGGGGAGAACGATGGAGACGCTACACACAGAGCCCCCCAGAGCAGGGCACTGCCCAGGAGACTGCACGCAGTGGCTGGGAGCCGTTGCTAGGACGGCTATTTTTACAATTGTTCTTTGATGCTCTCCCGTGGTAGGCTGCCTCCTCTCTGCTCGGCAGGGTTCTAACCCTCTCTGATCCAAGGGGTCACAGCCCCGACTGCAGACTTCCGCCCTGCCCTCTGCCCCTCTGCCAGGCCAGGCAGATCAAGGGCGCTGCCTCCTTTTATCCCGGACACTCGGAGATCTGGTGGAAGGAGGCCTGGGCTGGAGGGGGCCTGGGTCTGCCAGCCAATGACTCTCCTTGGGATGTTGGGAGAATGTCACACCTATTTTCCCATAGGCAGGTCATTTTTTAAAAAATAAAGATTTTATTTATTTCTAGAGAGGGGAGAAGGGAAGGAGAAAGAGAAGGAGAGAAACATCAATTGGTTGCCTCTCGTCAGCCCTCTGACCGGGAGCCGAACCAGCAACCCAGGCCTGTGTCTTGACCAGGAAGCCAAGCGGCTCCGTTTTGTTTTTGCAGGACAACACCCGACCGACACAGCCACACTGGTCGGGGCTAGGCAGGTCTTTTCTGCACATGCCATGCCCTTCTTTGTCTCCAGAATCTGGGGGTGGGTAGAAAAATGTTCCGGCCTCAAGCTTTGCACCTGAGCGTTGGCCACACAGCCGCAGGTGAGGCCGTGAGATTCTGATTACGCTCAGCTGCGCGCAGTGGTCACCGCTACCATCTGTATGTCATCATTTGGGCTCCGCCTGCTCAGGTGCCCGCTGCCTCCCTCCCTTCCCTGGCGAGTGGGCAGACCCGGGAGAAGCCCGCTGGCAGCCGGCTACCCTTCTGGCAGCCGACCTCTGAGGGAGAACCTGCTTACCTGCTGCTCTTGGCCCCGTCTGACTCTCGTGGGGCGAGGGACGGAGGCTTCTCTGGTGTCCTGCGTTTCAGGCCTTTGAGCAAGTTTGTCCTCATTTCCTGGGACCTAGGTATGTGGCCACATACTCACACGCTGATGTAAGCCGGGACCCTGCCTCAGCTGGTCCCCAGCTGCGGATGCCATCAGTGAGGGGCCTCGGCGCGGCCTCTCCCTGTCCCTGCATCTGCTTCCTGCTTGGCGATAACGCATTTCCCCAGGCTCTTCTCTGCTCACAACCCTCCACAGCTCCCCGCTGCCTCCAGCGCAGAAGCCAGGCCTGACGTTTAAAGGACCTTCAGGGCTCACCCCTGCCACACTTCCCCCCTACTCCCCCCACTCCGGTCACCCAACGGGTTGTGCTCCTTAGCACTGCTCTTGCTGTAGCTCCAAATGCGGCAGTTTTTTTTTTTTTTTTTTAAGATTTTATTTTTAGAGAGAGGGGAAGAGAGGGAGACAGAGAGGGAGAGAAACAGCAATGTATAGTTGCCTCTCACATGGCCCTCATGGGGACCTAGCCTGCAACCCAGGCATGTGCCCTGACTGGGAATCAAACTGGGACCCTTTGGTTCCCAGACCGCGCTCAATCCACTGAGCTACACCAGCCATGGCCCGCGGCAGTGTTTTTGGCCTCTGTGCCTTTGCTCATGCTGTTCCCTCTCCCTGGATTAACTGCTCTGTCCATTGTTACCTGAAACCACCTCTTCGGGCTTCTCTACTCTCCACCGACAGCCTCTTTTCTTTGCCAGCCCTGCTATGCCATCACACGTGCTTGGTTAGGGCCCCTCCGGCCCCCTGTGCTGGCCACATCACTGCCCAGAACCCTGGTCATGCTTCCCGGCTCCTCTGGGCCGTGAGCAACTCCAGCAGAGACCAGATCTGGTTTGTGTACTGCTGCTGTGCCCCTAGCGCAGGCCCTAGCATACAGTGGATGATCAGTAGGTGTTGATTGACCAGAAGAAAGAAGAAGAAAGCTTAGTCAGAGGTTCGGGGTGGGGAAAGTTCCAGGCAGAGGGACCAGCAAGTGCAGAGGCCTCAGGATCGAAGGAGCTGCTATGAGGGAGCGACAGCACAGAGGCAGGCTTGACAGAGCTGGGAAGGTGACTAGGGCGTGCAAGGGAGGCCTGAGAGGCTGGCAGGGGCCAGGTCAGCTGATGCATTCAGGAACCAGACCTCTCTCTGTAAGCCGTAAAGTGCAGTGCTGTGGAGGTGGCAAGCCCACTCCATAGCCCCAAGCTAGGGCCTGCACATTCCTCCACTCTGCCCTACAACCCTGAGCCGGGTGCCTGCGGACACACGACTCACAGCGAGTCATCTGCGGAATGGCAGGGCTGGTCTGGGACTTGCTGCTCAGTGCCTGTGATGGGTCCGGCCTCCTGGTCACCGTTCCAAGGGCTTGGGGCTGAGCACAGCAAACAGACCACCCTCAAGCCAGAGCTCCCAGGGCCCTGCGTGAGGGGCAAGCAGCGCCCCTGGTTCCATGTCATGGGAACACGCTTCCCGAAGGGTCTGCTGCCAGGTGTGGGGTTGGGCCTCCCTGCCCACCCTCCATCCTGCCCTCAAGCATGGCTTTGATCCAGGTGGGGGGAAGGAGGGAAGAAGTTTCTAGAGACAGACTACCGTGTACACCAGGTGTTCACCATCCCAACAATGTTGACATAATATCTGTCATCTCCTGGGTGCTCTGGGTTGGGAAGTTGTCCTTCCTGGTGTTCCAGGCTGGCGTGGGTTGTGTATGCCATTGGTGGTCCACAGGTGTTTGCTATCTATTAATGACGATGAGTGATTCATGGGTACGAAGGAATGAGTTGCTATTTTACTAACAATGTTTTAAGCAAAATAATGCAGAAAGAGTCACTTATTTATCAGGCCAGACCACCAACTCCTGCATCTGCATGAGCCTGGGAGTTAGTGGGGTTGGTGCCCCACTTTATTGATGAGCAAACTGAGGCTCAGAGAGGGTCACACAGTCAACGAATGAAAGAGTTGGAACTTGAACTCTTGTATGTGGATCCCTAGTCAGTGTGTTTTCCCCCAGCTGACTGGGCAGCATCTGCTCTGTGCTGGGCATGGGCCAGGCCATAGTCCCTGCCTTCAGGGTGAGGACAGACACACCCTGAATGGATGGGGACCCATTGACTGGATGGGGTGTGCCTCCGTCGGGGGTTTTGCAGGAAGCACATCCTGGAAGATGCGGCATTTACTCAGGATCTTGATGGACAAGGGAGGGCTGGGAAGCTAGAGATAGGGGGTGAGCATTCCTGGCAGGGCAAAGGCCCAGAGGGATGGTTGAAAATAATGAGTATTTCCAGGGCTCAATAATAAAACCATTGTGCTGGCCACATCCTCCTGGAGCGCCTCCTGAGAGCTTCGGCAGCTGAGACAAGCCCGCGGAGCCAGTGGTGGCTCCAGATAGAAGGCTGCATCTGTGCTCGCAAAGCCAAGACTTGTGCATACGGCAGCGCGGCTCCCAGAGAGTGCACGGGGGGATGAATGATAATGAGGGTGCACACATACTGAGCTCATAGCAGCACCTCATTTCATCCTATGGAGTCTTCTGAGGGAAGCACTGTGTGTAGCCCATTTCGCAGGCTGGCATACCGAGGCTCAGAGGAATGGCAGGCTCCAGGTCATATATTCAAGAAGTGGCAGAGTTGAGACTTGAACTGTGGGCCCCAAAGTCTCTGCTTTTAAGCCCTCTGTCATCCCTGCTTTAGGAACCTGGGACTTTCAGTTGAACTCCTGGGCATAAATCTAATGATATGCTGGCAAATATTTAACAACCAGCTCACTGGAAGGAAAAAAACCTTGATTTGCAGCGTTTGCCAATTTCCAAGGTGTAAATACTCCCATGGTAACTGATATCCAGCTACCGATCATGGAAGCTCGAGCTGGGAAAAGATACACAGTCTGCTCTTTCAAGTGGTAAGAGCCAGCTCCAGCACACCACTGGGTGAATATCTCATACCTAGCGCAGTGTGGCCAGTTAAGACCTTCAGACATGTCTGAGGAGTGAATAAGGGTTGAGAAACCTGCTTCTCCAGCCAGGGGCCTGCCCAGAATCCTGGGAAGCTGAGGTTAATCTTTAAGCCAGCCTTGCAAGCCCATTGGCCATTTCACCAGGTGAGGACGGCCTTCCTGCGTTGCTGCTGGCCCCACTGCTGACGGACTTCTGGCAGCCTCTCCCCCACCCTCGGTTTACTGAGCATTGTTCATCAAGCACAATCTCAAACACCCTCAGACCTTGGGTTTTAACCTCCCCAGGAATCCTTTGCGGCCATGTTCACTCCTGTGACTTATACAAGGAGCAGCGGGCGGGAAACTAGCCTGCACAGGAACCCAGATCAGACTGGCCCAAGGCCTCGCTCCTCCCGGGCCTCCTGGATGGTTTTATACCCCGAGGCCTTGCCTCCCACGTGCTAGGGTTCTCCTCCCAGCTCCTGTCAGAAGGCGTCCAGGCCTG
Source organism: Micronycteris hirsuta (assembly GCA_004026765.1). Lineage (NCBI taxonomy): Eukaryota > Metazoa > Chordata > Mammalia > Chiroptera > Phyllostomidae > Micronycteris > Micronycteris hirsuta. The sequence continues at coordinate 139,786 of PVJI01001076.1, forward strand.
GTGCCATTTGCCCTGCTAGGCCTCAGTTTCCTGTCGGTGAAATGGGAGAACTTTCAGAGAAGGAAAGCAGAGGCAGGTGTGGTATTTAAAGCTGGATGCAGGCTAGCCCTCCCCAGCGCCATGATTCCAGGAGGACAGGGGAAGAACTGAGGGTGGTGGGGTGCTTACCCCAAGTAGGGCAGCCTGGGGCAGGAGGTGGTGGCGTTACCTGGGATTCCTGAGTGAGGGGGAGTCCTCACCCCAATCTTCTTCCCAGGCAGGGTCAGATAGTGGGGGTGAGAGGCCCTGTGGCTGAAGCAGGCTTTCCTCAATATCCACTTCCTTTGATCTATTCTGGACCCCCTGCATCCCCGATGTACTTTGCCTCTTTATTTTCTGAAAAGGGCAACTGTCTCTAAATGCCCACTTCAGCCCCCTCCTCAGCAATAATATCCAGATCTTGATGACTTTGATGGGCTGTCTGAATGACTTTAAAAAAACACGTTAAAATGAACACGTGTCTATTAAAATAAATGTTTTTCTTCCCCACACTGGCCCTCAGGCTCCAGTCCCCACTTTGGGAAACTAAGGTCAAGGCCAGGGTCCAACGCCAAGGTCCTCGTAGGTGACCCCCTTTTCCACGCCTCAGTTTTCTTGTCTGTATAATAGAGGTAATTATTCCCTAGCCCAGCTGGTTGTTAGAAATCGATCCTAAAGTCTACCAGAGCTAGGTAGTATTGCGCCTGGAAAGGACTGAGTGCTCCATTAGCGCTGATATTATTATTACTATTACTAATAATTGCAAGAGAGGTGGATTTGGAGTAAATAACGTGGGCGGGTTGGGGAGTTAGGGAGGGCATTTGGGCTTGAGGACGGATAGGGGTCCCCCAGGTGGGGCTCTCTTACCCGGGGAGGTGGAGGGCGGGGCTCCTGCACTCGGTGCCTCCGTCCCCCAATCCCTGGCCGCGCCTGGACCCGGCTCGAGTGTCGGGGGGCTGCGCGCGGGTCTCTTCCGAGTCACCAGCGGGGAATCTGTCCCCGCGCTTCCTCCTTCCTCCTCCTCCCGGAGGCCTGCCGGGCCCCTCCTCCCTGCTCGTGCTCCCCCTCCCTCCTGTTCCCTCCCTCCCCGGGCCACCGCCTCCTCCTCCCTCTCTTCCACCTCCTCCTCCTCCTCCTCCTCCTCCTCCCTTTCTCTCTCGATCTGTCTTTCCCCGCCCGGAATCCATTCCGGCCTGGGAGCCGGAGCGGCCTGGCCGCCGTCTGCTCGACCCCCTGGCTGTCCCGCGGTCCGCCCTCCTGTGCGCCTGTCTGTTGGTGCGCCGCCGGCCCAGGTGAGCGCCCCCCGCCCCTTCGCAGGCCCTCTGTCCTGGGTGGCGTTGGGGAGCCCCGGCCGGGGGACCACCCTGGCGTCAGATTGCGGGGCCGCAGGGGCTCCTGTCCACCTCTCCAACCCCCAGCTCCCCGGGGCCGAGCCGCGATCCCGGAGCACTGGGCGGGCGCACGGGGTTTTGCCCAGCGCGGCCTTTTGTTGTGATGCTGAGGGGGGAGGGGGCTGGGCGGGCGCCTCGGGGGTCCTGTCCGCGCGGGGACCTCCTCCGGCTCACCCATCCCCTACGATCCCCCTGAGAGTAGCCAGCCCGGCCCAAACCCTCAGGCCGGGTCTAGGCCAAATCTGAAATCTGAGCCAGTCAGCGCCACCTCTGGCCTCGGCAGCCCGGCCTGGTGCCCCCGGCCCGCAGGGGAGGTGGAGAGGGGTCCTGCAGGACCCAGGCCTGGGGGCACTGGTGTGAGGACGCACGGCTGGGCACCAGAACCTCTTCCTAGTGGGGCTTTGGGTCGGGCCTGGTGCCACTGTCCTGGAAGGGGCTGGCCCACACTGTGCTTGGTCCCTCCTGCCCACAGTCCCCAGGCTCACCCCTGGGTAGGCCTAGCCGCCTACCTGCTCAGAAGTTGGCAAAAGTTTTGGGTTTTCACCACCAGGCTGGGTCCACCTGCCTGCCTGGACTGGGGTTGGGGGTGGGTGTCCCTGCTGTGTGTCAGACAACTGCTTTCCCTCTCTGAGCTGGGAGCTGGGGGTCTTCATTAGCGGCAGGTGGGCCGGGCTGGGGCTAGGGGGCTGGCGGAAGGGTGGGGGTGAACAAAAGGAGCTCACCTGTGGGCTATCAGTTCAGCCTCTGCGGCTTTCATGCCAACTTGAGCATGGGCAGAGCATGCGTGGCCCTGGGTGAGGCTTTCTTAGCTTCAGGGACTCTGTACAATTGGAGCAGTGGTCCCTGGGTGACCTGGGGTGAGTCCAGGTCCAGCCACAGTGAGTGGAGATCAGACTTGGTTTCAGCAGGGGGCGGGTCAGGTCCTGTTGCTGACTGTCTTCTCCACCTCCTGGCTAGGGAGAAGAGACCCCTAGGCTTCTCAGCTCATTGGGTGACTTGGGGCCAAGGGACTGTCCTCTGAGTCCTCATATGTGGAGTGGGAATCCTCAGGGAAAGAATGTATGTATTTCTGTATGTAGGGGCTTCGCATGTAGTAGGTGCCTAATAAGTGAGTGCTTCCCTGGATGAATTGCCTACACTGGGTGGGCGGTGAGGTTGCCAGCCCTGGTGGTGCTCTTCTCCAGAAGAGTCTGCATTGGCGCTGGAAAAGCCACCTCGGAACTCCTTCAGAAAGAAATGGCTCCAGCACAGCTCTGCCACCCCGTAGCTGTGTGACCTTCGGCAACTCGCTGCTCCAGACTCTGGCCACAGTTTTAAAATGCACCAATGAGAATGACAGGTGCTAACCTTTCCTGAGCATCTCAGGAACTCTTGGACTCTTGTTGATCCTCATTTTGCTGATGGAGAAACGGAGGAGCAGGGAGGGGAAGTGACTTGACCAAGGCCACACAGTTTGAAGCTGGAACTAGAACCTAGACCTCAGAGACTAGAGTCTCTGGCTGCCCTTGCACCCCTCCAGTGTTGGGGGGCGGGGCAGGGTTTTCCCAGTACAGGCCGGCACATGGTTGGAAAAGACTATACTGATGAGTGATTGCATGGGAGCCACGAGGCTGTTTTGGTGATGTGGTGGTGTGGTGTGCCTTGGTGATGTGGTCTTTCCATCCAGGGAAATGATTTATAGTGTGTCACCTCTCTCGGCTGCCTGCCCGCCCGCCCGTCTGCCCAGGTCCTCCTGTGTGGCCCCTGAGCCTTTGCTCCAGAAGGTCCCTGGCAGGGGTGCCCTCTCCTCTAGGGGCTGCTTATCTGCTCTTGCTCTTTAAGGCTTGGCTTAAGGCCTACCTCTCCCAGGAAGGCCCTCCTCCACGCCCTCCCCTCCCCCGCCAGCTTTCTCCTCCTCTACCCTAGCCTCTTCCTGGAGCACGAATTCCCCTTCGCTCAGTCAGTTCCTGCCTTTGCTTCTTCCCTGATTGTGCCCCAGGAGCCAGGGAGGAGATGATAGCTCAGTGACCTGCTGACAGAACTCGCCCCACCCCCCGTCCCTGCCCCTGCCCCCGGTCTCCCTGGTCCTCACTGGACTTTGCTTTCCCAAACCTGCCTAGATACAAGCATCCATGACCATTGAGCACTAGGAAGTTATTTTTGAAAAGGATTCTATTTATTTATTTCTAGAGAGAGGAGAAAAGAGAACAAGAGGGAGAGAAACATCAGTGTGTGGTTACCTGTCACATGCCCCTCTACTGGGGACCTGGCCTGCAATGCAGGCGTGTGCCCCGACTGGGAATTGAACCAGTGACCCTTTGGTCCGTAGGCCAGCACCCAGTCCACTGAGCCACGCGAGCCAGGGCTGTACTAGGAACTTTTCACTCAGGCTGAGCAATGTGGTGATGGGGTGAGCAGTGGGAGCTGTTGGGAGGCATCGGGAGGCTCCCAGGAGGTGGTGCTGAGGGAAGCAGCTGTTTGCAGAACACAGAAGGGGACAGGGTGCTCTTTCTTCCCTTCTGCTGAGATACTTCCCAGAGCCCCTGGCGTTAATGGCCTGGGTGAGTCCTTGCTGGGGAATTGTGAACAGATCTCTGTCTTCCCAGAAATTTGGGTCTAGAGGGTGAGCCAAATAGCAAACAAGTTGCCAAATAAATGGGTATATAATCACAGATGTGATAAGGGCTCAGAGAAGGAGGTGTGGGATAGGAGGAATCTTGAAGGAAACGCGGAGGAGTTGGCCAGGCATGGAGCTAGGGGAAGGGCTTGCCAGCCAGCAGGATCTGCGCATGCAAAGGTCCTGAGGTAGAGGAGTATGTGCTGTTGAGAAACAATAATGGGAAAGCCTGTGAGTCTGGAGGACAGAGAGTTAGGGGGCTTGGGTGAGAGGTGAAATGAGGGGTGTTGTCAGCAGGGCTGGAACATGTGGGGCCAGGTGGGCCGTGAGGAGGAGTTTGGCCTTCAGTTCACACAGGGGGCTTATTGGTGACCCCTGTGTGAACAACTCCTTGCTGGAGGCCAGGGGTACAGAGCTGGCCGAGGAATCTGGTAGAACTAGATCTGTGGGCTGGACTCCAAGTATTCTGTGGGGGCCTAGATCAGGTGCCAAGAGGAGGAGGAGGCATTGGAGGCTGGGCTTTGAAAGTGGAGTAGGAGTTCACTAGCAGGAAAGCAGAAGAGGGTGAGAGCTGGGGGTTGGGGAAGTCCAGTGCAGGGTGGCTGGAAGCTGAGAGTGAGGCGGGGAGCAGGGAGGGGGTCCTCTGGAGCCCAAAGGTATGGGAAGGGCTCAGGAGTCAGATAGCTCTGGGTTCAAGCTCTGACCGTCTTCACTTGCTGTGAGTCTTTGGGTCTTCATCATATCTGTCTGAGACAGAGTTTCCTTGTCTTGAAAATGGGGACAATAAATACCTCCGCATTGCGTGAGGGTTAATGGAGGGTTGCATGCCCAGTGCCTGGCACCAGGAGGCACTCAGCAGATGGGACCTGGGGCGGGTCGCTGGCCCTGTGGGTCTTGCCTCGCCAGCTGTGTGGCAAAGGCTCTGAGTGGGTGCTCTGACAGTCTGAGGGTACTGGTCTGCGCAGGACTGGCCCAGGAGAGGATGTGGGCAGCCAAGATCACGCGTGTGCTGGGTGAATTTAGTTCTGCCCTGCCCTCTCTGTGTGAGGAGGCTGCGCGGGGGAGGTGGGTCTAGTTCTTCCCAGCTTCCGGAAAACCTGCCTTAGATGAGGTTGGGCCATTTTTCAGATGTCAATGGACCCGGAGAGGAGAAGCCACTTGACCGGTGTCTCCCAGTTGCCCAGTGACAGGGCTGAACCTCAGCTGTAGGGCTCCTAGTCCACACCTGGGAGCTTCCAGGAGCCTTGCACGTCCCTGTAGGTCTCACAGCCACATCAGAGCTCCTCCACCCCCTGCTCTGGGCAGTGTGACTGGAGCCTCATTTCCTGCCCCTGTCGTGTGGACCCCCACACCTCTACCTCCCTTTGGGTTCCCATAGCCCTCTACTTCCCTCCCATGGTCCCCACCCCCTTATCTCCATGGTATACTGTTCCGGTTTCCACTCGAGCCCCAGAGGGAGGCACTTCCTCTGGGGCACCTCAGTTTCCTCATCTCTGAAGTGGGATAATATGAGTCATGGCTCCCGCGATTCCCCGGGAGGACTGAAACAAAGCATTTAGTGCATTAACTTGGTACATAGGGTGGCGGAGAACCAGATGCACACTCTGGTCCTTCTTCCTCTGGCAGCTGACACCCCCTTCCTGTGACTCAGTTTTGAACCTGTGTAATGTGCGTGAGGTTTGCACCTAGTGGGAACGAGGAGGGAATGGAATGAGACTGTTCCTTAGTGGCTGGTGGCTGGCTCTGCACCACTGTTCTGGGGGAGGGTGGTCTGGTAGATACCTCCCCTGTGTTCAAAGACCTTGTTCCAGCTGAATGCCCAAAGGCAAGTTACATAGCTGAACCTCAGCCTCAGCACCTCTCCCTTTGAAGATCAGATCAGCTTGATTCTACTGGATACTCAGGAAATGTGATGTCTTTTTTTCTCCCTTCTCCTCCCTCATGGGAGCTCATATATCCAGTATTGGGATAGCCCGGGGCCCAGATTCTCTAGAAGGGGATTGCTATGTTGAGAAATCCAGCCTTGGATTGAGGTCAAACCTTGGTTTGAGGTCCAGCCTTGGCTTCATGGGACAGAGTGCTGTGATAGATTAGTAATGTCTGCCTTGGGCAGAGGATTAGAGAGCATCCTGTGTGCACCATAAGTTTGTTATTCTTGATTTATTCTGATCTTCTCTTCACATGGGGGAAATGAGGCCAGAAAGACCCAGGACACATTTTCAAAGCTGGGAGAGAATGCACATCTCTTGCCTTTTGATCCTGGGCTCTCCCCGCCCAGCCAGCCTGCGCCTGCCCACAGTGCAGCCAGGGCCGGGCAGAGTCAAGGGATCAATGACTGGGGAGGATCCTAGCACTGGAAGCCAGAACCTCCATTTCCCCTCCAACCTGGGCCCTAGCTCCTCCCCTCCCCCTGGAACCACCTGGAGAAATTCCAGAATAAAATGAGAAGCCAGAGGGAAGGAGAACTGGATGACCTCGGCCAAGTCCCTTCGCGCTCTGGTCCTCAGTTTCCTCATCTGTACGGTGAGGACCCTTCCCTCACTGAGCTCCGTGCTGGGGATGCTCGCAGCGGCCTTCTCCAGGGGCAGGCCCAGCCGAGCGCTCTTCTTTGATGCCCATTCTGGGGCTGTTGAGAAACCGGGTAATGGGTCCTTTGAACCTCAGGCTCCCAGGGCTGGGGGATGGAAGTTGGGGTCAGGTGGTGTCGGGAAGCCCAGCTTCCACGTTCAGGGCTGATTATCTTCTGTGCTGCTTTGTGCAAGTCTGTGGCCTTGACTTTTACTGTTTGATGTCAGTGTCTTCACATTGTGCTCTCCCGGCCCGGTCATAGCAAGGTAACCCACTCTGTCTCATGGGGTGGGCAGAACTTCTGTTCCAGTTACATAGAAGAGGAAACAGAGGCTCAGAGAGGCCAAGGGCTTGGGGCTCTGGTCACCCAGCACGGTGACGTGTGAGCCCAGACTTCTAGCTTCTTGGTGATTTGTGACACCCGGTTCCCACTGAGCGTGCACCAGCTTGGCTGAAATGTTCCCCCAGGGAAGTGTGGGTGTGTTGCTAGGAGCAGGTATCCTGACTCTCGGGGCTTCCAGCTCTGGCTGCTGGATCCCCACTTGGATCTGGAGTACTCTGATCTTCAGGGAACCCTCCGGTCTCAGGATGCTCAGTGGATGGTTGTGGCATCAAAGGAGTTTGGAACTAGCAAAGCCTTTGGAGCTGGTTGGATCTAGGTTCGAACCCTGACTCTGCCACTTGTTTGCTGTGTCTGATTGCGGGAGAGTGATTGCTCTGAGCCCTAGTCTCCCTTTTTGTGAAATGGGGGTGACAGTACCAGTACCAGCTTTCACAGGTGGTGAGAGGGTCAGACGAGCTAGCGTGTTTCTGCCCTGGTGCAGGGCCTGTATACAGTAAGTGCTTAATATTTCTGTGATTATGAAAGTGACCCCCTGACAAGGTGGAAACGCTGGGCCTCTGCAGGCCAGTAGATCCCAAGGACTGAGCCTGGACACCTCTGTCTGCGATGGGCTTGTCCAGGGGGCAGGGCAGAGGGACGGTCAAGGAGAGGCAGACAAGTCCGGTGGCTGGATGGGAAGCCACCAGCTCCATGCCGCTTCTCGGAGCCCAGCTCCCGCCTCAGCCCTTGCCCACCTGTGGCTTTTCAAGGCCTCCCGGTGCCTCCATCTGTGGCCTTCAATACCCCTCCCCCCACTGAATGTGCCCATCTCTCTGAAGGGGCCGCTGATTGAACACTGGGTACTTTGCGTCTTTGCCCACTTGGCCTGGGAGGCAGCTGAGGCTCTGGGAGAGGCCAGGATGGGCCCAGGCTCCATGGCCAGGGCTCCTGGAGGTGCTGCTGGGCCAGAGCTCTGCCCTGTGCCCTACCCCCATCATCTCCCACATTGCCCTTTCCCCCACGTGACCCGTTAGCCTCTCTGGGCCGCTGGCTGTCTTCTTGCTTGCTCTGGGATGTCTAGCCTCCAGGTCTTTGCCTCTGGGGGTCCGGCAGCCTGTCTGCCCTTCCTCTCAGTGCCCCGCTAATGGCTAAGCTGCCTCTGCCTCCAGGATGTGCAATTACCAACCACACTCTGCCCCAACCTGAGCCGTACTTGCCTCCTCTACCCCCTCATTGCCCCTTCTCTGCCCTCCCTCCTGGCTCCGACGCGTGTGCCTGAGATGGCACGCCACAGGGTTCCTTGGCTTCTGCGGGAGTGCGGTGGTAATCCTCACTCCAAAGGGTGCTGCGCTTTAGAGTTTACAAAGCATTTTCCACAGTCACTTCTGAGCATCCGTAAGCAGGGCTGAGAGAGAGACAGAACCATCACAACAATCTTCACCTGGCAGGTGAGGAAAACGAGGCCCCAAGTCAGGGTCCTGCCAGGTGTCCTCTGTGCTGGGACAGACGGAACTGAACCTTCCGCTCCCACCCCCGTGCGTCCCCAGTCTCCTCAGGCAGGAATTCCTCTCTCAGTTTCAGGAAGCCTTGACTTGTTGTCAAAAAGAGGGTCTGGAGGTTCAGAGAGGTGAACCGGCTTGCCTGAGGTCACACAGCCTGGAAGGCTGGCAGAGCTGGGAGGTTTCTGGTAGGCATTCAAGAGGCAGGCTGTGCCCACATCCCCACCGCTTCCAAGTGCGGAATCAGATGTAACCCTCCCCCTGCTCTGCAGGAACAGCCCTGGGCTCCTTCACTAGTCACTGAACGCCTGGGGCTGTCCCTCAAAGCGCAGCATCCTCCCGGGGCAGCACTCTGGCTCCATGTCACCAAAGGGGAAACTGAGGCTCAGGAAGCAAAGGGGCTTGCCCAAGGTCACCCAGTGGATGGATTTGGACCCAGGGCCTCCCAGGCACCACAGGTCTGCCCCACCTCCTGCAGGCTGAGTCCTTCTGTGCCTCCAGCCTGACCCCAGGCCAGGCTTCCAGCCCCTGGCGTTTCTCTCAGGGCCGTGTGAAGGCCAGGAGACTTCCGGTAAGCCACCCCGGCTCCTAACCCCAGGGTCTTCTCCTCTGTCTCCAACTGCTGTCCTCCATTAGCTATGTGGCTTAGTGAATCAGTTCTCCGTGCTGTGCCTCAGTCTCCCCATCTGAAAAACGGGCTTAATGGCGGTCTCCACATCGTGGGCTTGTTCTAAGAATCGAGTGAGTGTTGTGCAAGACCCTCTTGGCAATACCAGCATGTAGTAAGCTCTCTCACATGTTAGTTGTCATTTTATTATAATTTGTATCAACCCGAAGAGGAATGGAATGGCAACCCCATTCTCCAGATAGGAAATCTGAGATTCAGAGAAAGAGAGAAAGGCCACTAGGCCACAGTGGGTATCTCAGCCAGAGGTTCCTGGGGCACACCCCACTTTCTAGATGGGGAGACTGTCCCCTTCCAGGACTTAGTTTTCTCATCTGTGCATTTTTTCAAGGAGGCGGTTCCATCACGTTGTACCAGAGTGGCTCTTTACTCAGTAGCTCCCTAGGGTGGGGGTTGAGGGGAGTTAGCCGCTCCAGTTCTGCCCAGGTGGGTGGGACTGTGCCCTGTGTACTCTGTCCCCCAGTCCCTGAGGCTGGGCCTGGTTAGGAGGCTGAACGAAGCCCCACTGGGTCTCTGGGTGCCCTGTGGCTGCTGGCACCCAGGTAGGTGACCTACCACATCACCTGGTCCACCTGCCTCCTCTGCTGTGTGCCTTGGGGAAATGGCCTCTCTTTTCGAGCCTCATTTTCCTTATCTATGAGATGGGTGCAGGCGTCTTTCCCTCAGAGGAGGTTGGGAAGGCTTGATAAGCTCATGCTGCTGAAATGCCTGCCGGTGCAGGCAATGGTCAGGGTGTGAGCCAGCTGGGCTCTGACTGGAGGAGGGGCTAGCAGTCCAGGCAGAGGGCCCCAGCGAGCGAAGGCCCGGAAGTGGGATACTTAGGGAGTGCCCTGTAGTTAGGTGGAGGTGAGTGGGAGAGGACCCTCCACCTTCCGGGATTTGGCCTGACCCTGAGGGAAGTGGTCAGGGTATCAGTGCTGGTGGCAGTGAGGCTGACCTCCCTGCCCTCCAAACTATAGATTTCCTTTCTATCCTTGCGAGCGGCCACCTGCCGTCCCCACCCCCATCTCTGCCAGGTGTTCCCGAAGGCCCTGGAACCAGATGAGCCACAGTTCTATTTGGGGACAATTCTGCTGTTCCCGTTTCTTTCCTGTGCCCTAGTTTTAGAAACGACGTGGGTTTGGTTACCAGTTGGCCATTTGCAGAGGCCCCCCCCCCACTCTGCCCATACCTTAGGTCTGTGGGCAAAACAGGACTCGGTACTGCCATGGGCAGTCGATCCTGGCCTCTGCCCCTGGGTTCTCTGGGCAGGAGTTGGCAGCTGGACTCACGATTACTTGCTGGTGATGTCTGGTCCTTCTGCTGGGTACCGGGGATCCCAGAGGTGCACTCCGGGAGCAGCCTGCCCTGGGGGGAGCCTGACATAGACACTGGTCATTGCCCTGCCGTGGGTAGGTGCCATATGACCTGTGGCAGTCCATTACAGTGCCAGAAGGGCTTTCCCGAGAAGGTGATATCCGGCCTGAGATTTAAAAGGTGAGCTGGAGCTCAGGAGGAAAGAAGAGTGGGGGCTTACTATGGAGAGCCAGCAGCAGGGGCGAGGACCTAGAGGTGGGAAGTAGTCTGGAATGTGCAGGCACAGCCCGGGGAGATGGGGTGCAGTTAGGAGATGACTAGGTTGATCAGCTAAGGCCTGAAGCCCTTGCCAGGGCTGCTGGGGGCAGGCCAGGCCTCCTGCTGAGGCCCCCTGATGAAGGTGTGAAGAGAGGACAAAGAGAAGGATCAGACTGGCTCAGATGCTCAATTACTGTTGCCAAGTGAAGGCAGTCCACAGAGGGATCAAGAACCCTGACTTGGGCCCTGGCTGGCTGCAAACCAGAGGGTCGCTGGTTCGATTCCTGTTTGGGGCGCGTGCCTAGGTTGTGGGCCGGGTCTTCCATGGGGAGTGAGAGGCAACCACACATTGATGTTTTTCTCCCTCTCTTTCTCCTTCCCTTCCCCCTTCTCTAAAAATAAATAAATAAATAAATCTTTAAAAAAGAATAGGATTAAAAAAAAAAAGAATCTCTACTTGGGGCAGGAAGGTAGGGAGGGGCTGGTCTGGGGCTTTGGAGGGAATGGGTCAGGGAAGACTTCCTGGAGGAAGTGGTACATGTGACCTACCTGGAAGGATGGGCTGATTCTCTGAGGGGAGGTGGAGCTTGAGCAAGGGCCTGAAGGCAAGGCTGGAGCGGCTCCTGTGGTTGGGGCTTGGAGGAGTGGTAGAGATGTGACCTGAGAGGTGACCAGGGCTGGTCAGCAGAGGGCCCTGGGGGCCTGCAGGGAGGCTACGTGCCATCCTGGGGCAGAGAGGAGCGACTCCCGGGGAGGACGGATTTACCTGGCACCGTGGGTAGGGTAGCCGTGCCACTGGCAGCGTGGCTTTGGTGAGGTGGCTGTGGTGGCTGCACGGAGAGCTGACAGATGGGCCTGGAAGGAAGGTGGGTGCCAGCCAACCAGGCACATGGCAGGTCTGGGATTGCAGGGGGAACAGTGGGGTGAGGGTGGGCTGCCTCTCCCCGCTGGTGTGTCTGCCAGTATATTTTTTCCCCGCAGATTCCCTCCTGGCCTGGCAGGAAGTGCTGGGGACTTGTTGGGGCTTGGCTGGCGGATTCCGAAAGTGCCTGGGATGTGGGCTGGGCGTGGGACAGGGGCGCTGGGTTCAGGCTCAGCTTCCTTCCCTGGTTAGGTGACCTCACCAGGGCAAAGGTCTCCCTATTAGGGTGAAGGGCTAGGCATGGTTGCCCACTCGTGCCTCCAGAAAGGCCCCTCCGCCCTCTTAAACCCAGAGGGTTTGTACACCAGACAAGGTGAGTTGAGAGCTGTAGTTGAAGACTCTGGTGCCAGGCAGGCCTGGATTTGAATCCCAGGTTTGTTCTTTGCTGGCTGGGAGATCTTAGCCAAGGAACTTTGCCCTTCTGAGCCTCGGTTTCCCCATCTGCAGAAGTGGGGGCCACCCCAGAGCCTTGCTCCTAGGACTCCCAGGGAGGATTACTGAGATTTTACAGGGCTGTGCCCAGTACCATGCCAGCTCCCATGATCAGGCTTTGAAACTATCAGTCCAGCTTATTGGGGGTTCTGGGACTTGCTGGGCAGCTGAGGGCAGCTTCCTGTCTGCCCCAGGCTCTCAGCACTGAGGACAAAGCCCCTTTGTGGTGGGACAGATGGAGCCTGGAAGCCCCCCCCCACCCCCCTGCCCCCTTTGGGACTGGAGGGCTGCCTGCCCCTCCTCCTCACCCAGTTCTCCCTGGGGGAAGGAGCTTCCTCAGACTGAGAGGATGGGAAATGAAAGTTGGGTTGTGTAGGAGGAGTGGCCAGGCTGGCTGCAGCTGCTCAGGCCAGAGCCTGGCTGGTGAACTTGGGAAAGCCATTCCCTTCTCTAGGTCATGTCTCAGGGCCACGGGCATCTCTGGCAAGTCTCGGGCCATTGTGTGCCCCGTTCTTTATCCACCCACCCACCCGTCCATCCACCCATCCATCCATACATCCATCCACCCACCATCCACCCATTCATCCATCCACCACCCACCCACCCATCCATCCATCTATCCGTCCACCACCTACCCATCCATCCATCTGTCCATCCATTCCTTCATTTGTTCATCAATTCATTAACTACCAAGTACTCACTCCATGCTAGGCCCTGTGCTCTTGGCTGGTGTCCATTCTGACCAGATGGTGCCCAAGCGTCCCAGCTGTTAACTATGCTGAATATTACACCCACTACAAAGTATTCATCTGTGAGCGTGACAGAAGTGGCCCCTGTTCTCATCAGACATGTACTCATCCCGTGAGTTATGTGTCCGAGCTGAATTCATGCTGGGAAGAAGTTGAAGGTTCTCACTGGGGCTGGGGGAGGTTGGGAAGGCCTTCTGTGAGGAGGCCTTTTAAAGTGAGACTCTTCGAGCAGAGCTGTCAGGGTGTGTTGCCATTTAAAACAGGTGGTCAGGAAAGGCCCTCTGAGCAGGCGTGAGGCAGTAGGTGTATAGATATCCAGAGGAAGTGTGCCCTGGGTGGAGGAAACAGCAAGTGCAAAGGCCCTGAGGCAGGGTATACTGGACCCTCAGGCAAAGGGGAAGTGGCCGGTGTGGAAGCAGAGTGAGTGAAGGGGGCAGGGCTGGTAGAGTTCACTGTATGGCCTTGGAGGCCCCGAGAGGACTTTGTCCTTAGTGGGAGTGTCGGGGCTGTGGGGCAAATGAAGCAGCAGTGACCAGTTCACACTGATGTTTCGGAAAGGTTCTCTGACCCAGTCGGCCAGCCTGGAGGAAGAGGCTGGGCCTGGACTAGAGGGTGGTCATGGTGGGAGAGAAGGAAGGGGATTCAGGATATGTTTGGAGATGGGACAGACAGGGCTTGGGACTGGGTTCTGTGGGAGATGGGCCGATCATCCTTCCTGTCTCGGGCTGCTGGCGATGAGGGGCCGAGGCCCTGCCACAGACCACTGGGGCTTCAGGCTCCTGTGTTCTCGCTGCGTCCCTCGTCCATCCAGAGGCACACAGGCCCCAAGGCTTCTCCACTTTGTCCTGAGGGCTGGCCTGAGTTCTCCAGTTCTCGGCTTTGAACAGTGGTACACCTTGGATGAAACTGGCAGGATCCTTCCCATTTCACAGATGAGAACACTGAGTAACGGTCTCTACCTCACAGTGCTGCAGGGAAGACCAGACGAAACTGCATGAAAAGTGCCGGACCTGATACCAGGCTTACGAGTGTTCGGTGACCAGCAGGCGCTATTGTTGTGTCTGTGGGGAGTGAGGACCCGAGTGCGAGTCTGCTCTCTGGCCCTGCCCACCTCTGGAGCTGGCTCTGGGGCAGGGCTGGAGAGGCCGAGTGGCCTCTTGTAGATAACTCAGCACCTTGGGAGTGAAGGTCCCTGGAACCGACGCCCAATACCACTTTCCACATGGGGAAACTGAGTCCAAAAGGGCACGGGGTTGGCTCAACGCTACACAGCATCGGGACAGAGCGGGGTGTTTCACCAGGCCTCCCGCTGCTTTGTGCCCCTCCAGCGCCCCCCACTTCTGGGCCCTGCCCTGCCCTCTAAGGCTTCCAGGCTGTGGCCAGGTCCTGGCGGGAAGGGATCCTGCCCTCTACCGTGCAGGCCAGGACTTGAGGGCTAGAAGGGTGTCTCCTTCCTGCCCCAGAAGACACCTGAGAGCTTTCAAGGGCTGGAATTGGTGGGTGCTCCACAGTCTACTTGCTTAGCTTTTGTCCTCCCCAGAGGCTGCGGGTCTGGTCCCTGGCACACCCCTCCATCTCTCTGCCAGTGCCAGCTGCAGCCTGCAGCATCCCGCCCCGCCGCAGCCACACTGGCAGAGCCGGTTTGAGGCCTGCCAGCCCCTAGTGTGCTTGCAGCGTGAACATGGGACCAGACACGTTCTGGCTGCCCTGGCCCACAGACAGCCCCGGCTCGCCCGTCACCCATCCTTGCTCATTCAGCAAACATCCCCTGGTCCCTGGTCTGCATCCCAGCTCCTGCCAGGTGGGGCTTGGGGCCTGGATCCGTTGCAGACGGGCACACCGCTCTGTGTACGCGAGGGTGGTCAGGGGCTCTGCTACCGGACATGCCAGGCAGTGGCAAGCGAGCACAGTGGTCGGGGCATAGGTTGAGGTAGGGCTGGGCAGACCCAGGTCTGAGGCCTGGACCTCTTCATTCTGTGGGCAGGTGGGGCCCATTCATCCATCCCCTCATCCCTCTGTGCTTTCCTCCACCCACTCCTCCCTCCCTCCTTTCCACAAATGTTGCCGAGCACTGCTGTGTGCCAGACAGCGTCCTAGGGCAGGGCGTCCCACCTTTTGGCGTCTCTGGGCCACACTGGAAGAAAAAGAGTTGTCTTGGGCCACACATTAAATACATCGTGACATTGAATCACACAAAAATCTCAACATTTTTAAGGGTATTTACGATTGGCATTGGGCCACATTCATAGCCATCCTGGGCTGCATGTGGCCTGTGGGCCATGGGTTGGACGCCCCTGTTCTAGAGGCTGAAGGTACAGCAAAGAACCAACCAGACAAAAGTCTCTGCTCTTGCAAAGCTAACGTTCTAGGTGGAGAGACATAAACACGACAAGTAGGGGAACGGTGCACGCGGCCTGCACATGGGTGACAAGTGCCACGGGTCAAATGTGAACTGGGGAAGGGGTGGGAATGCAGGCCGGGACACGGAGGATGGATCGTGATGGGGTGGGCTGAGAAGGATGCCTCCCAGAAGCTCCCATCCCAGGCGGGGAGGCAGACGGTTGCTGCTCCCTGGGGAAGGGGGTGCAGGGAGAGGGAATCGGCTGTTCCAAGGCCCTAAGGTGAGGGCGGAGAGGGGCGGGCGGCTGGAGTGTAGGGATCTAGGAGGAACAGCCAGGAGGCCAGGGGAGCAGAATGAGTGACGAGCAGAATGGACAGAGAAAAGGGCAGAAAGATTGAGGGGCCAATTAGGGAGGGCCTCTGGAACATTCTGATGTTGGCTTCCAACCCTGAGTGAGAAGGGGGCTGTGGGAGGGCTCCGAGCGCACCTGGCTGCAGAGTGGAGAACAGACTAGGGGTGGGGTGAGGGCGGAGGCAGGTGGATTGCTGCGTTAGTCCAGTGAGGGGAGGGGGGACACGACTTGCCCAGGCTGGGGCAGTTGGTGGGGAGGGGAAGGGGACCATTGTTTTTGCGTTATTTCATTTAATCATCTTTTTAAAACTCTTTGTTACGGAAGCATATTAGTGTGACGATCCCCCACAAACCCATTACTGAGCCCCAAACATCACCAACCCATGGTCTGTCTGCCCCGTCCACACCAGTTCTATCCCACCCCCATCCTGTGTCCTTTTAAAGCAAATCCCACATGTCATATTTCATGTGTAAATCTAAAAGATAAGGGCTCATGTTAAGAAAGTAGCCCCCAAACCGTAATCCATCTAAAAGAAATGAGCAAAAATCCCCTCCTCCCCCAGATATATTTTGAGGTGCGTCTGGGCCTCCCTCTCTTTACCATTAAAGTGAGGTTCACAAAGACCTCTCCTCCCAGGCTCCTCCAAGGATTCAGGTAAGATGCTGAGCATAGGGCCTGGCATGCATACAGTAGGCGCTCAAAAAATAACAGCAGATACTATTATGGATTGACGGCAAACACATATGAACCATTTGCTAGAATCTGGGCTCTGTTATAAATGTTTCACGAATATGAATTCATTTACACCTCACCACAGTCCTTGGAGGTAGGTTATTATTTTTATGAAATGGAGGCACAGGGAGGTGAAATAACTTCCTCAAGTTCACACAACTAGAAAGGGCCAGAGCTGGGTTTTGAACCTAGGCAGTTCTGCTCTTAATCCCCAGGTGGTGGGGGCTACGTGAACCCAGAAAAAAAGGGGTGCTTTTCTCAGCTGGTGGACAGGCAAGGTCAGGCATTGCCTGTGGTCAGACAGTAGGTATACTGGAGTTCTCGGGTGGTGGGGACACCAGGACGGGGGAGGGATTAGCATGTGCCAAGATCCGGAGGTTGGAGGGTGATTATGAGTTGAAGGGAGGGTCAAAGGGTAGGGAGGAGAGAGCACGCAGCACTCCCCCTTCATCCTTGGCCTTGACCTTGTGAGCAGCACGCAGGAGCTTTAATGGTTTTGGCCATCTTGCTGACCACTGTCCCCAACCTCAGACTCGGATGCTCTCTTCCTCATAGATCTGCCAGAGACTCCTTTACATGGGTGAATAAAGGGAAAAGCTGCATCTTCCCAAGGTCACGCATCCGGGCCACCTGTGGGCTTTAAGCGTGGGGGAGGGGAGGTTGAGCTCAGGCTGATTGTGTGCGGGGCCTGGCCCCCAGGGCTCCTGCCTACCAGTGTCCCTGAAGGGAGTTACTGTGTGCGTGTGGGTGAGGAGGAGGGGCACTGTGTGTTCTCAGAGCAGAGAGGAGCCAGAGCTGCTGGCAGGAAACAGTGGGCACCGTGGACAGGGGCCGGCTGGTGACTGTCCCCCCAAGGACCCGGGAGAGATGACCTTGTGGAGGCTGGGAGAGAACAAACTAGTTACCTTGTTCCCTGTGGTTACCCCCTGATACTGGGGGTCTGCTAAGGAGTCCTTGGCCCACCAGGACCTCTGTCCAGGTGCAGCTGCCGAGGCTCGAGAGGAGGCTTGAGTTGCCCAAGGTCACATAGTGATCCTGGTGGAGGCCTGCCCCCCAGCCCTGTGGTGGTCCGTCCTCGTCAGGCCAGGCCAAGCCAGGTGGTACCTGGCTGGGTCCCTGAGACCTGCCAGCCTGGCCTGTGGGTTTGGGGCCATCACCTCCTCTTCCAGCTCCATCTCAGCCCAGCACTCTTGAGCCTGGTGCTCCAAGACCTTATCTTTAGTCCCAGCACCCACACCCTCATTGGAGGACTGGCCTTTGCCTTGCTGGGTGGCCTAGGGCTGGGCACACCCCTCGCAGACCTCCTCGTGCCTGTTCCAAAGGCCAGCAGTGACCTGGTAAGGCTGGGACCCACTTAGTCCAGATCTCTCACTTGCTAACTCCCTGCACACCTGACTCTCCCACCTCAGGGCCTTTGCATGTGCCGTGCCCACCTCCTGGCTTGCGCTTCCCATGCCTCCTTGCAGATGCAGTGGAGAGAGGATGGGCTTTGGCATCACTGGGATCTGGGCTGGCATCCTAGCCCTCTGCTGCCTGACTGTGGCAGTCCCTGGAGCCCCCTTGTCCTCAGTGTAAAGTGAGTGTGGCCACGGCTTGTTCTGGGGTTGTTGGGAGCACCAAAGGGGTGGCATAAACCCCAGGTGGGAGAACGTGGTGGGGAAAGTGTACGTCTCAACACCCTCATCAGCCTCCCCCATTCCACCCCACCAGCCTGCACCAGAGCAGTGGACAGCACTGAATCTGGGGGAGGGGGCTAAGTTGGCCCTGGAACCTACTGAGAAAAGCCCAGCCTCAGGCTTCTTCCTGGGGCCCTTTCCAGGGGCCCCGGGTAGCAGCCCCTCTTTAGGGAGACGCTCAGAGTGAGAGGGACTTGTCACTCAGCTGCTAAGAGGGGGATTTTAATCACATTATTTAACCTGTCTGTGCTTCAGTTTCCCCATCTGTAAAACGTAAGTGCTAAATAATATTAGCTCTTACTCCTGTTTATTCACACTTCCCCACTCTGAGGCAGGAGTCCTTTCTATATTAAAAGCCACCTGTAGACTCCTCCTGCCGGCCACAGCTCCTCCGACTAGTGTCCTTGCGTCCTCTTTTGCTGTGACTTCCTGCAGCTATCACCGGTCATCGATCTTCTCCTATGAGGCCGGGTGGCAGCGCTGTGGGCTTCGGAGCAGGAGGCACCTACCGCGCACCCCGCGTCCATCGAGGCTTGGGCGGCTGTGGTGTGTTGTGTCCTCCAGCCGTTTCGTCCTCCTGTGGGGGCTGTGGTGACAGTTATGTGGATGCCCTGGCTGGGTCTGATGAGCTTCTGCAGGGCAACAAGAAGGTGGCCGTGCAGAACCTCAGTGACTGCCTGGCCTCCTACCAGAGAAGGTTTGTGCTCCGGTGGTGGCCAACGGGGACCTGGAGGTGAAGATCCATGACTGGTTCCAGAAGTAGAGGCCCAGGTCAGCTGCGACTACGACCACCACTGCCAGACCATCGAGGAGCTGTGGGACAAGATTCTTGTCCCCACTGAGAATGCCAAGATTGTTCTGCATTGTCCCGACAATGCCCACCTGGCTGCAGAAGACTTCTGAACCAAGATGGAGACGCAGCAGGCCCTGCGCACGAGCGTGGAGGCTGACGTCAAGGGCCTGTGCTGGGCGCTGACCCTGGCCAGAGCCGCTCCGGAGACGCAGGTAGAAAGCCTGAAGCAGGGGTGTCCAACCTTTTGGCGTCCCTGGGCCACACTGGAAGAGGAAGAGCTGTCTTGGGCCACACATTAAATACACAAACACTAACGAAAACTGATGAGCAAAAGAAAAAAGGTCTGTGCATAATTTCCGTGATATCGGCCACCACAGACAAGCAAAAAAGTCCTCAATTTTAAGTAATTATGCGGTGGCCCTTCCAATAATCTTTAAAATCGTCGAGCAGGTCCCAAGTTTGTGATCACTAATATAGAAAAATGTACATATCTAAGTAATAAAACTGAGTAATGCTTTAAGTAAATTTACGATTTTGTGTTGGGCCGTACCCTGGGCCGCATGCGGTCCACAGGCCGAGGGGCGGACACAAGGAGGAGATCAGTGCCCTGAGGGGCCCGGTGGGGGGCCAGGTCAGTGTGGCGATGGTTCTGCTCCTGGCATTGACCTAGACAAGGTCCTGAGCGACCTAAGGAGCCAATATGAGGTCATGGCTGAGAAGAACCAGGAGGACTGAGGCGCTAAACTGGGAGGTCGCTGGCCACATGGAGCAGCTGCAGATTAGCAAGAGAGAGGTCATTGACCTGCACCGCAGCCTGCAGGGGTTGGAGATCGAGCTGCGGTCCCGGCTCAGCAGGAAAGCCGCCCTGGAAGGCACGCTGGTGGAAACGGAGGCTCGCTTTGGAACCCAGCTGGCACAGATCCACATGCTGAGCAGCAGCACCGAAGCCCGGCCGAGTGATGTTTGAGCCCACGCTGCGAGCAGAGCCTGGAGTACCAGCTGCTCACAGCCATCAACACGCGGCCGGAGCAGGAGGTCGCCCCCTACCGCAGCCTGTTCTCTGGCCAGGATGCCTGTGACAACAACCTGCCGGCCTCCGAGACTGCCGGAGTCCAGCGGCCTCCTGGGCTTCCTGCTTCCTGCAGAGGGATGGGTGCTTCTGGGTAGAGTCTGAAAGAAGAAAAAGGGAGTCAAGATCCTTGCTCATGGGGAGCGTCCCTTCTAGTATGGGAAGTCACAGGGCAGGCAAGAAAGGGACCCAGCCCCCTTCTGTGAAATGGGCCCATGGGGCAGTGCCCTCCCCTCTGTGGGTGGGGCCTGTGCTGGCGGTACCTGCCCCACAGGGCTGTGGTGAGGAAGGGTGGGGCATCAGTGGGGCACTCAGCCTTGGATGTTTAGAGTGGTCCTGTGTTCACTCCATAAGTGGTCCCTCTCAGGCTCCGTGGCCTTGGGCCAGCCACTCTCCCTGCTCTGGCCTCCATTTCCCTGTATGGAAAATGCACTGGCCAGGGGCCCTGTGTAGTCCCTGGTATAAGGACACCCAGCGAGAGCCTGCTGGGACCGGTGGCCTTGGGGACAGGGGCTGACAGTGGCCTGGGGCCAGCAGGGCTGGGATTCCAAGCTGGCTCTCTGCTGTCTTGGGTGGTGGGCTGGGCACCTGACTTGACTTTCCTGAGCCTTTTTCTGTCCCCTCCTCTGAAAGATGGGGCTGATTGTCCCTGTGTAGCAGGGTCCTGGCGGGAACCGGAGAGCTGAACAGTGACAATGGAAATAGTGATGTTAGCAGCAGTAGTAAGGGCCCATTTATCAAGCATGGTCCGTGTGCCCAGGGCTTCGCACGGATGAGCTCGTTGGCCTTTGCAACTGCCCGGGTATGACTGTGGGCGATTCCACGGCACTGAAGGAGGTTTTGGTCGACTTTCCCAGACTCCTCCCATGGGTCACAGCATACCCGGGATGCCATTCCCAACCTGGCTGGGACGGGTGCCTGATGGGGCCGTCCTGCTCCCCTCTCCAGAGGCAGAACACTGGCTGCCAATGGGCCATGTCCATTCCCACCGCCTGCTCCCTCCTCCCTCCCCCCATACATTCCTGCCACAACCTCCACCCCCGACTCTTCCCACCCCGTTGTTATCAGGAGACATTCCTGGACTGGCTGAGAACACCTTGCACCGTGGGCCCTTCTGGGGGGGTGTGATCGCTGATACAGGCCTTGCCGGTGGCTCCTTTGGGGAATGGGCCCTGCAGCATGAGGCTTTGAAGCCCAGGCAATCCGCGCCTGCCTGGTGATGTTGTCTCTTGTGAACTGGGTGACCTTAGGGCAAGCAGCTCGACCTCTGTGTGCCTCATTTTTGTCGTCTGCAAAATGGGGCTGTCCACATAGGGCTGCAGTGGGGTCACCTGGGCTCGTGAATGGTGTGCACTTCTTAGTGTGGTGCCTGGCACACAGGAGTGTATCTGCTCATCTCGTGCACACCCTCTGCACGCTGCAGTCGGATGTTGTTATCATCTGAAGACCAATTGTTCTTCCTCTTCGTGGGCCCCCAGTTTAGATGGCATCTGTACCTACCTTCTGCTGGATGTGCATCGGGAGGACTCCCGTGGGCTTTCTCTTCTCTGGCCTTTGGGACTAGGAGTGGGCAGAGCTGAGAGAGGCTATTTTCAGAAGTTGGGAACCTGCTCTGTGGCCTCAGGCAGCACCTGTCCCTCTCTGAGCCTCCTTTTCCTGGTCTCTTCTGTGAGCACTTGGGCCTGGTGGAGGCCCTAGACTCTACCCCCATTGTCCCCATCACCGCATTCTCTGTAGTTCCCTTGGCTGATCCAGCCATTCTGTCTTTTGTTGGTCTTTCCCACTATAATACTTAGCACATAGTAGGTGCTCAGCTAAGCTTTGTTGAAGGAGCCAATCAGTGCACAATGACTGAGTGAATACCCAGGGCTTTCCTACTTCCAGGCCCTTTGCCCAGAGCACGATACCCAATCATCATCTCTACTTGTGGAACTCCTTGTCCTTGAGGCTGCCTCTTCCAGGAAGCCTTCCCAGTTTCTCCCAGTTGGAGGGAATTGCTGGTGCTCTGAACACTTGGTCTGAGACCGTCTGGTAGCACCTGTCACAGTCCCCCTTGGTGCGCATAATACCATATGAATAGCCAACTAGGACAATGCTCTTACCAGGAGCCACACTCGGTGGGGAGCCCGTGATGTCCTATTGAACCCTCCACAACCACCTTGCATGGTTGACATTATTATTACCTCTCCCTTTGCAGAACTCAGGCTCAGAGAAGGGAAGTAGCTGCCCCTCCATGAGAGAGCGAGCCAGGATTTGAAACCAGGTAAGCCTGCATTTTTTCTTAAAAAGGAAACAAAGTCCATGAATACACACGCAGTAAAAAAATAAATCAAACAGGACAAAAGAAGACAGGGAAAACTCTCTCGTGCACCTAGGTCTCCTTGCTAGAGGCACCCACTGAGAGGTGTTTCTGCTGTATTCTCTGAGGGAGATCCAGGCATATATGAGCATGTATGTCAGAACGTTTTTAAAAATGGTAGCACGTGGCAGACTCTGTCCTATACCTGTGTCCCCTTGACAGCGTTACCTTGGAGACCGTTTTGTGCTGCTTTCTTCCTTGTGGTTGTGTAGTACTCACTGTGTGGATGGAGAACATGCTTCATTTAATTAATGAGGGATACTTCGGTTGTTGCCAGTCTTTGCTTGTTGTAGACAATTCTGCGATGAATACCCCCAGGCATATGCTTGGCGTTCATGGGTGAGAATACCTTTAGGATTAAGCCCAAGGTGCAGGTCTTAGGGTGGGTGCAGTTGTAATTTTGATGTACATTTTGCCAGATTACCTTCGGGAAGGCTGCGCTGATGGGCCCTCACACCACAGCGTCTGGTTCACCACACCCTCCAACACAGCTTGTCATAGAATTTGGGGATCTTTGCCAATCTAATAGATTGGCCTGTGACCTCTATGTTGTCTTTTTTTTTTTTTCCATGAACTTTATATTTTTATTAATTAAAATAAAAAAAAAGGACTGTTTTGGGGTGACAATGGTTACTAGAACCATCCAGATTTCGAGTGCACAGCTTTGCAGCACACCCTCTGCATGCTGCATCTTGCCCTCACCCCCCGGGGTTTCTGACGTGGTCTTCGTGTCTGGGTTCTTTCACTTAGCGCAATGTCTTCAAGGTCAATTCACGGCGTGGCGTGCATCAGTACTTCGTTCCTTTTTCTTGCCAAATAACATTCTGTTACATGGGCAATACACATTTTATTTATCCATTTATGAATTGATGGATATGGGATATTTCCACTTTTTGGTTTATGAATAATGCTGCTGTGGACATTTGTGTACATGTTTTTATATGGCTATCTTTTTTTTTGGTCTTGGGTATAGACTTAGGAGCCTAACTTCCGGCTCGTGTGGTAACTCTGTGTTTAACCGTTTGAGGAAGTGCCAGGCTGTTTTCCAAAACGGCTACACCACTTTACCTTCCCGTCAGCAATGTGTGAAGTTGCCAACTTCCCCACATCCTTGCCAACAACCTGTTATCTGTCTTCACTGTTGCCATCCTGGCGGGCGTGCAGTGGTCTCTCATTGTGGGTTTGATGGGCACTTCCCTGATGGTGAATGACGCTGAGCATCTTTTCATGCAGCCACTAGCCATTGGTATGTCTTCTCTGGAGAAATGTCTATTCAAGCCCTTTGCTCGTTTTTAATTGGGTCATTGGTCTTTTTGTTTTTGAGTTATAAGGGTTCTTTATATATTCTGGATACAAGTTCCTTATCAGATATGTGGTTTGCAAATATTTTCTCCCATTCCGTGGATTCTTTGTTATTTGTAAAGGTTTTACTTATTTATTTATTTATTTATTTATTAGAGAGAGGGGAAGGGAAGGAGAAAGAGGCAGACAGAAACATCGATGTGAGAGGGAAACATATCAATCAGTTGCCTCTCCTACACGTCCTGACCAGGGACCGAACCCACAACCCAGGCATGTGCCCTGACCAGGAATCGAACCCTTACCTTTTGGTTTGCAGGACAACATCCAACCAGCTGAGCCACACCAGTCAGGGCTCTGTGGATTCTTTTTACTCTCTTGCTGGTGTCCTTTGGAACACAGAAGTTTTTAATGCTGAAGAAGTTCAGTTTATCTTTCCTTTTGTTGCTTGTGCTCTGAGAAATCATTGCGTACCAAGGATGTAAAATTGATGTTCCTAGAGGAATTTTAAAAGTTCTACCTTGTGTGTTTAGCTTTCCGGTGTATTTTGCGTTAATCGCTGTGTAGGGTTGGAGGGCGGAGTCCAGCTTCCTCGTTTGGCACATGGATGTCCAGCTGTTCCTGCACCAGCTGTTGGAAAGACTGTTCTTTCCCAGGAGACTTGTACAGGAGCCCTTGTCAAAAATCACTGTAAATGTGAGGGCTTATTTCTTACCTCTAAATTCTGTCCATCGGTGTCTGTCTGTCCGCATACCAGTACCACATAGGCTTTCTTAAACTGTATTTTTTCCATTGCAATTTAGTCGCCTTATATCCCCGCCCCCCCGCAGCAGCCACCACGCTGTTGTCCTGTCCGCGGCCTTTTTCCCTTCAATCCCTCCCCCCTCCCCCGCCACTAGCAGTCATCCCGCTGGCTGTCCGTGAGTCCATCTCTGCTCACCTTTAGTTCAGTGTGTTCATTACACTCCACATATGAGTGAAGTCGTATGGTATGTGTCTTTCTCTGACTGGCTTATTTCGCTTAGCATAATGTTCTCCAGGTCAATCCACGCTGTCACAAAGGGTAAAGTTTTCTTCTTTTTTATGGCCGAGTTGTGTTTCCTTGTGTAAATGTCCCATAGTTGTTTCATCCACTCATCTACTGATGGACACTCGGGCTGCTTCCCTATCTTGGCAATTGTAAATAACGCTGCAGTGAACATAGGGGTGCTTCTGTTCTTTCGAGTATCACACAGTTTTTTTTTTTTTAGAGATTTTATTTATTTATTTTTAGAAAGAGGGGAAGGGAGGGAGAAAGAGAAACATCGACGTGTGAGAGAAACCTCGATAGGTTGCCTCTTGCACACCCCCCAACTGGGGACCTGGCCTGCAACCCAGGCATGTGCCCTGACTGGGAATCGAACCAGTGACCTTTTGGTTTGTAGGCTGGCACTCCGTTCACTCAACCACACCAGCCAGGGCCACATATCTTGATTACTGGAAGGTTTTTTTTTTTACATAATCTTTTTTTTTAATAATTGTTACCTGAGAATTTTTTTAAAAATTGCTTTTAGAGAGAGACAGGGGAAGGAGGAGAGAGAGAGACAGAGAAACAGAGAAACACCGATTGATTGCCTTCTCGGATGTGCCCCGACAGGGGATCCAACCCCCAACCTGGGTATATGCCCTGACCAGAAATTGAACCCTGAGCCTTTTGGTCTCTACAGGACAGTGTTCCAACCAACTGAGCCACACTGGCCAGGGCACTGCAATTTTTAAAACTGAGAAGTTGTTTTTCTTATTCAAGATAGTTTCAGCTATCCTGAGTTCCTTAACTTTCTATATTAATTTTAGGATCAGTGTTTCAATTTTTGCAAAGTACCTAGCTGGGAGTTTGATAGGGATTCTGTTGAACCTGTGGATCAGTCTGGGGACTCCTGCCGTCCTAGTAATGTTTACTCTTCCAGTCCATGAACATGGGATGTCTTTCCATTCATTTAGATCTTTGAACAGTTTTTCTAGTTTTCAGAGTTTAAGTTTTGTACTTTTTTTGGTTAACCTTATTCCTGTGTATTCTTTTGATATTGTAAATGGTTTTCTTGATTTTATTTTTGGATTGTTCGTTGCTAGTATATAGAAAAATAATTTGTTTTTATATGTTGGGCTTGTAACTTGCTAAACTTGTTTATTAGTTCTAATGAGTTTTTTAGTGGAATCTTTAGACATTTCTATAGAAGATCATGTCATCTGCAGATAGAGATAGTTTTGCTTCTTTCTTTCCAACCTGGATGCCTCTTATTTCATAGTCTTTCCTTATTGCCCTGGCTGCAACCTCCAGTACAGTGCTGAGTAAATGTGGTGAGAATAGACATCCTTGCCTTGTTCCTGACCTTAGGGGAAAGCATTCGATCCTTCACCATTAAGTTTGGTGTTACATATGGGTTGTTCATAGATGCCCATAATCAGGTTGAGGAAATCCCTCGTATTTCCAGTTTGTTGAAGTGTTTTTGTCATGAAAGGGTGTTAGATTTTGTCAAATACTTTTTTTCTGCATCTCTCGAGATTATGTGTTTTTCGTGCTTTGTTTTATTGGTATGGTTGTATTACATTAATTGCTTTTCAGAAGTTAAACCAACCTTATATTCTTGGGGTCCATTTCATTTGGTTCTATGTATATTCTTTTAATATGTTACTGGATCTGGTTTGCTAGTATTTTGTTGAAGATGTTTACATCTCAGATTCCTAAGAGAGAGCGGCCTGTAGTTCCCTCATGCTGGCTTTGCCTGGTTTGGGTGTTAGGGTAATACTGGCCTCATAGAACCAGCGGGAAGCGTTCCCGAGTGAAGAAGTGGTATCATTTCTTCTTTAAGCGTTCGGGAGAATTCACCAGTGAAGCCGTCTGCACCTGGATTTCTCTTTGTGAGAAGTTTAAAAACGACTCATCCAAGCTCTTGTTTTAACTTCACTGAGATTTTCTGTTTCGTCTCAGTTTTGGTGTCGTATGTGTTTTTGTGGGAATTCGTCCATTTCATGCAAGGTATCTAATTTGTGGGCGTAGAGAGGTCATGGCACTCTCTTCCAGCCCTTCCTTCTGTAAGGTTGGTAGTATTATCCTCTTTCACTCCTGATTTTGGTAATTTGAGTCTTTTCTTCTTTTCTGTCGGTTGGTCTCAATAAAGGTCTGTCCATTTTGTTGATCTTAAAAAAGAACCGCCTTTTTGGTTTTGTTGATTTTTCTCTATTATTTTTTATTTTCTCTATTTCATTAATTTCTACTTTAATTTTTACTTTTAGTCGCTTTAGGATTTTTTTAAAGTATATTTTATTGATTATGTTATTACAGTTGTCCCATTTTTTTTCTCCCCTTTATCTCGCTCCGTCTGGCACTGCCGCCCCTCCCAGCGTTCTCCCCCCGCCTTCGCTCACGTCCGCGGGTCGTGCGTGTAAGTTCTTTGCTTCTCCATTTTCTATGCTTTTCTTAACCTCCCCCTGTCTATTTTGTACCAATTATGCTTCTTATTCCCTGTACCTTTTCCCCCATTCTCCCCCTCCCCCACCCTGCTGATAACCCTCCAGAAAGGATCTCCATTGCTGTGATTCTGTTCCTGTTCTAGTTGTTTGCTTAGTATTTTTTTTTTAGGTTCAGTTGTTGATAGTTGTGAGTTTGTTGTCATTTTACTATTCATAGTTTTTGATCTTCTTCCATTTCTTAGGTAAGTCCCTTTAACATTTTGTATAATGGCTTGGTGATGATGAATTCCTTTAACTTGACCTTATCTGGGAAGCACTTTATCTGCCTTTCCATTCTAAATGATAGCTTTGCTGGATAGAGTGATCTTGGATGTAGGTCCTTGCCTTTCATGACTGTGAATACTTCTTTCCAGCCCCTTCTTGCCTGCAAGGTTTCTTTTGAGAAATCAGCTGGTAGTCTTATGGGTACTCCTTTGTGGGTAACTGTCTCCTTTTCTCTTGCTGCTTTTAAGATTCTTTCCTTACCTTTCATCTTGGGCAATGTGATTATGATGTGCCTTGGTGTGTGCTTCCTTGGGTCCAATTTCTTTGGGATTCCCAGAGCTTCTTGGCCTTCATGGAAGTCTATTTCCTTTGCCAGATTGGGGATGTTTTCCTTCATTATTTTTTCAAATAAGTTTTCAATTTCTTGCTCTTCTGGCACCCTTATGATTCAGATATTGGAATGTTTAAAGTTGTCCCAGAGTTTCCTACACCTCTCCTCATTTTTTTGAATTCTTGTTTCCTCATTCTGTTCTGGTCGAATGTCTATTTCTTCCTTCTGTTCCAAGCCATTGATTTGAGTCCCGGTTTCCTTCCCCTCACTGTTGGTTCCCTGTATATTTTTCTTTATTTCACTTTGTATAGCCTTCACTTCTTCTATTTTGCGACTGTGCTCAGTCATTTCTGTGAGCATCCTGATTACCAGTGTTTTGAACTCTGCATCTGAATTCTATCAGATGCAGAGTTCATCTCCTTGTCACTTAGTTCTTTTTCTGGAGTTTTGATCTGTTCTTTCATTTGGGCCATATTTCTTTGTCTCAGCACATCAGTCTGGATGACTATTTCTTCTTTAACTCCTTGGTTGTTGGACTTCCATAAGTTCGATTTTCTGGCAGTTCTAGTTCTTTTATGGATTTAAATCTGTTGTTGTCCTTCTTTTGGTTGTGCGGGAAAGCAAAGCATATCTACCTCTATCTTGGTGGGAACTCGTACTTTAGGATTTGTTAGCTCTTCTTTTGCCAGTGTCTTTTATTGGTTGATTGATAGATTTTAGAGGGAGAGACAGAGAGAGAGAGAGAGATAGAGAGAGAGAGAGAAACATCAATTTGTTGTTCCACTTATTATACATTCTTTGGTTAATTCTTGTTTTTTGACATATATTTTTAAAAATTCAAGTACTATTCTGATCACTCATGGCCCAAGAACATTCAAATAATAAACCAAAATGAAACAGATGTTAATGGCTGGTCTTCAGACATTACAACCAGTGATGCCCCCGCTTGCCTGTGAGCTCGCCGTTGTAAAACCACATCCACACCTCAGTGGCCACCAAACCATTCTGCAGAGCTTCCTCAGGTGCGAGCTGTTTGAAGCTACCAGTTTGAACACTGTGGACTCCCTTTTCACAAGCTCTGAAGAGCTGCAGGGATCTCAGCAGGGGTTGGGGGAGTAAGCTCAACCTTGGCATAGGGCCAACATGTGGCCATTTGAGGCTTTGAGTAAGTCCAGCGGTGTTTACCAGTGTGGGGGCCTTCGGTGCAAGGTGACGGACAAATTGGGCCATGGTTCTCCTTGGTTGATTCTTGTATGTGCCCTGACCAGGGATCGAACCCACAACCTTGGCTTGTTGGGACAACGCTCTAATTCTTTTGCCATTGTCTTAAGGTAGAAGGATATGTTACTGATTTGAGACTTTCTCCTTTTTCCAACATAGGCTTTAACAACTGTTAATTTGCCTTAAGTTTTCCTTTATTGCATCCCGTACATTTTGATATGTTGTGTCTTCATTTTCATTCATCTCAAAGTATTTTCTACTTTTTTTGGTGATTTCTCCTTAGGTTCATTGGTTATTGAGGAATGTATTAATTTTCACATATTTATAATTTCCCATATTTCTTTGTTATTACTTTCTTAATTCATTCCTTTGTGGTCATTAATATACTGTGTATGATTTCACTCCAGAATTTATTGAGGCTTGTTTTATGGCTTAGCATATGGCCTATCCTGGACCAATTGCACTTGGAAGAATGTATACTCTGACGTGGTTGGGTAGCTTGTGTAGTCGTGATGTGCATTACCCTCGTAAGTATGGTCGAGCGTCTGGCCATATTTAAGAGTCATTTGGTTTTTGCTGTCTGTGGTTATTTTTCTTATTTGCAGGAGCTCAGTGTATATTAAGGGAAAAGACCTCTTCTCCATCATACAAGTTATTGTGTGACAAATATTTTTCCTAGTTTGTTGTTTGTCTTTTGAATTTATGATGTTTATTGAGCCATGCCGACATTTTAGATTTTTACGTAGATTGATTTGTCATTTTAAGAATGATTCTCATGTTTTGTCCCATGTTTGGAAATGCTTTTCCTAGTCTGAGATTAGAAAATTTATTCTCCTGTCCCCATTTTAGAGTTTATGGTTTTGTTTTTGTGGGATTCAAAACAGATTGATCTGGAATTTATAGGCGTATGGAATGAGACTGAGATCCAACTTTGTTTGTTTCCTGATGGCAGATCATTGGCCCAACTCGACTTTAGAAATAGCCTGTCCTTTCCTCGCTAGTATGAAATGCTGCTTTCATTATATGTTAAATTTCTCTATCTTTGGGCCAATTTTTTGGACCCTCTCTCCTGTTCCATTGATTTGTCTTTTTTTGTGTGGCTGTCACACGTTTTAAGTACTGTGATTTTACAGTAATTTTTACTATCTGGTTGGGCTATTTCCCTCTCATTACTGTTCTTTCTAGGATTTTCATGGCTACTTATGTATTTACTTATAAACTGTAAAACTGACTTTCCTGGTTTAAAAAAATACTGTAGGGGTTTTATTGATAGCAATTTTTAGATTGATTTAGGAAGAATTGCTATTTTTATAATGCTAGGCTTTCTTTCATTTTATTTTCTAATTGCTGTTGGTATATAAATACATTGTTGATTTTTGCCCGGCTGGTGTAGCTCAGTGGATTGAGCGCGGGCTGGGAACCAGAGGGTCCCGGTTCGATTCCCAGTCAGGGCACATGCCTGGGTTGCAGGCCAGGTCCCCAGTGAGGGCCATGTGAGAGGCAACCATACAGTGTTCTTCCTCCCTCCCTTCTCCTCTCTCTGAAAATAAATAAATAAAATCTTAAAAAAAAAATTAAAAAAAATTTAAAAAAATGTATTTTTTGCCAATAAATACACTGTTGATTTTTGGATATTGCCTTTTACTTTCCTACTGCTTTACTTAATTAGCTTTTTCTTGAATAGTTGTGCAGCAGATTCTGTTTGGTTTCCCAGATCTGTGTTGATAACACCTGCAAATGATAATACTCACCTTCTCTTTTCTAATTCCACTTTATTTCTTCCATTTCTTTTTCTTAGCCTGTTGCATTGGCAAGTATCTTAGAGTAAGGTGAGTTGGTGGACGTGCTTGTCTTTTCTGGATTCTTCTGCTGTCAGGTGACTTTCGTAGGCCTAGGCTCCCAGCAACTCCTCCAGACCATCCCTCCAGGGCCATGCACAAGGCTTGGCACATAGTAGGAATTTTGGAAGTCTTTGCCTAATTATAAGAGTGATTAGAAAAGAGAGCGGGGTCTGAAAAAAATCAGACAGAATTGTGGTAATAGCTAATACTCATTGAGCAATTCCTGTGTACCAGGCACTTTATAGCTTCCGTTTCCCCCAGACAAGGCCAGTCACCTAGGAACAGTTACGCTGATTTTTGGATAAGGGGGACACTGAAACCCTCTGCAGGCTGCACGGCTAGGAAGTGGCAAGCTGGCCTCTGACTCTGGCATTGTGGCTTCAGGCCTGTCTTTTCGACTCCTTCATGATGATGCTTCTTCCCTGGAGGATCCAGCGGCATGGATGGCCATGGTGGTGGGGTTGGGGAGTGCCTGGGGCACTGGGGTCTGTCAGCACACTGACTGGGCCACCAGGGGTATGTTCTGACACCATCTTCTGAACATCCAGCATCCTGTTTCTGCTGCACTCATTTGGCCTCAGGCAAAGTTCTGGCTTCTCTGAACCTTCGTCCCATCTATAAAGGGGGTGCAGTTCTAGTTCCTACTTCACTGTGCTGTCAGGACACTTGAGTATTGACTGCTTGTCAAGTTCTCAGCTCTATGCTCGGCATTCAAGGCCCTGCTACCCAACTCCTGCTTCCTCCTGCATTGCTGCTCTTATTGCC
Organism: Micronycteris hirsuta; assembly: GCA_004026765.1. NCBI lineage: Eukaryota > Metazoa > Chordata > Mammalia > Chiroptera > Phyllostomidae > Micronycteris > Micronycteris hirsuta. Next base: position 171,015 of record PVJI01001076.1, read on the forward strand.
TGTAATGATAGAAACAACACTGCTTTGTTTATCTTATCTTATCTAAGCACTTATTCTGTGCCCTCTGCACACGGACTCTGTCACTTAATTCTTGGATGTCAGGGTTCCTGGTATCCCCATTTTAAAGGTAAGGACACTGAGAGGTGAAGTGATTTGTCTAAGAAGACTTGGCTAGTCAGTAGCAGAGCCAGGACTGGAACCCAGGCCTGACTGGGGTCCTTATTCTTAACTCCTAAGCTCCTGGGCCCCCTTCCACCCTCAGAGGAGGTGGAAGTGATGTTCTTCAGAGTCGGGAAGGAGGAGTGGGTATGGCATGACTAAACGGCAGTCTTTTCTGCACTCTTCTGGATGTTGTGAGCATCTGTATGCCTGGAGCAGTGTGGGCGTGGGAGGAGAACAGCCTGTGCAGAGGCCAGGAGGTGAGAGCCCTCTGTGGGGGGCTGTGGGGGAGGGGTCAGCAGCTCCAACTCTGAGGAGTTGTCTGTGTGGTTTACTGAGATGCCCCTGCTGGGAGGAGGGGTGCCCTGGAGGGCCCACCCCTGCTGCACCCGGGCCAGGATGAGGGGGCCTGGCCTGCGGGAATGGAGATAGGGTGGAAGAGGATGCATTTGACAAAGGTAGAGGGGAGGATGGGAAACGAGCCCTGACAGCGATGTGGCGGGGGGGCGGGGGGTGGGGGGGGAGCCTTAGGGAGAGCTGCCAGGTCAGGTTGGGACCTGCTGAGCATGAAGCGCCGGGGAGGGGATGTGGAGGGGGCCGCGCTGCAGGGCCCCATCCGCGCCCCTCTCCCGGGTAGTGATAGCTTGGGCCCCGTCGGAAGCTTGTGGTTGGGAGCAGCTCCCCAGAGGAAAGGGGCCACCTTCCTCTTGTAACCTCAGGCACCCCAGTATGGAGCCTCTACCACTTCCCCTGGGGCCCCCAGGATCTATTTCTGCCTCGGAGTGTGGAAGTGGTGGGAGAGATGTGGGGTCGGCCACTCTCAAATGAGCAACTCATGGTGACTGGGTGTTGGGGCCCTGAGAAAGGGGACTGAGGCCCAGGAGGACAGCCTCTCCCAAGGTCCCACAGCATGGTAGTGGCCCTGCAGGGACTAGACCCCACCCCAGATGTTCCTGTCCTTCCTCAAACACTCTCTTCTTTGTCTGAGGCCTGAAACTTCCAGCTGTCTTTAGGAGTGGGGCTGACTGCCCTACCCACTCATGGTGCCACCTGCCTAGGGCATCTGGCTGTTGCATGAGAGAGGGGTCCCCAGGGCAGCAGGTGGGGCCTGTGAATTCCTCCACCGCACCCCATGAGCAACCCCCAATTCCTGCCTGCCATTGTGTTTTCCTGCTCCCATTTCTTTTCATTCGCATCCTTGCTGTGTGATCTCAGGCAAGTTCCTCAACCTCTCTGTGCCTCAATTTCCACATCAGTAAAATAGGGACACAATTAGTGTCTGCCTCCAACATTATCATGGGGATGCGATGAGTCAGTATTTGCCAGGTGCTTGTTGCAGGGCCCGGCACAGGGTCCCGGCTCTGGGAAGGTTTGAATACGGTACTTGCAGAAATGAAACTTGTTCTCTACAACGTGAAGTTGCAGGAGCAAAGCAGGATGCAAATCAGGTGTCTGTGCTCTTCAGTCTTTTATCTATTCTGCGGATGTTTCCAGGTCACCTTGTAGGGCCAGGTCTGTGCTGGTCCCCGGGTATGTGGAGATGGATCTGCTCTGGCCCTGCCTGCAGGGAACTTGTGGCCCAGGGCACTACATGGATCCCAGTTTACAGTCCTGCCTTCATATGATTCCAGAAAGAAACGGTGATCCATGCACTTGCCTCACTGAGCCTCCCACAGCCCTGTGGCGTGGTACTGTTGTGACTGCCAGTGACAGAGGAGCATCCTGAGGCTCAGGGTCCCATGCCATGGTGGTAGGACAGGGATTCAAACACAGGTAGTCTGCTCCAGGGTGCCGGCTCTTAACTTCCACCTGCCTGCCTCTCCACAGACACGTGTTTCTTGTATAATTAGAATCAACCACAAGGACCAAAACCCCCCACAAGAAACCAAACCCCACAAACCAACCAATGTGGCAGTGAGGGGCCCTGGGACCCTTTCACCTGGCTTTGAAAGGCCTCTCATTCTTCTTCGGATGCTCCCGTGGGGAGTGGTCTTCTTGGTTAGTAAGAGAGCTTAGGGGCCAGGAGCTGTCTTTTCCCTTGACCCCCTTCCAGGAGGGAACATACATCGAGCTGGTGCTGGAAGAGCCTCCAAGGTCCAGTGCTGACTTTCCCTTTCACTCCACAGCACATTAGCCAAGTACCCTAGCTCCTGTTCTTGGTTACCTCCAGCGACAGGGGGCTCACTCTTCATCATTTAATTCATTGTAAAGAAAATCTTGGCTCTTAAAAACTTCTTCATTTAAAAAAAATTTAATATATTTTTGCAATTTATTTTCTCTCACAGCCCCACAAACAAATCCCATGTTAGGGCATAAGCCCTCTGAGGCAGGGCCTGGCCAGCCCCTCTCTGTGTCCCACCGCAGTGACTGACAGAGGCCAGCTGCACATTGGGTGCGTAAATGCCGTGCCAGGGAACAAGTGGGCTGCTTGGGACTCAGCCTCCATCAAGCCTGGGAATGTGGGAACCAGGTCATAAGTCCCACAGGACACCAGCCATATGAGTGCTGATGGGCACCATGACCTCAATGGATTGGCTTGCCATAGAAATTGGCCATTCCTGTCCCCAGGCCCACTGGTCCCTCGGGAGGCCCTGGTGATCCTTTGGGCTATTGAGCAGGTCTCCCCAGGGCCTCCCCAGCCCTACATTCTCTGAGCTGGATGGACCTCTGGGAGCATCAGGCCACACCCCCATTGTGTAGCCCGACAGGCGGAGGCCCAGAGGGTGCAGGGACTGGCTGAGGTTTGTACAGGGGGTGGGATCGCAGAGCTGGGCTGCCAGTCCTGCCTGCGGCTCCGACCCGTCACGGGAGCTTTTCCCCATCCAAGGTTCCCAGAGGAAATTCGGGACTGACTCCAGGGCCTGCAGCGCCCCCAGAGAACATTTGGAGCCCACCCAGCCGTGTGTCGAGAATCACAAGCTCAGTGAAAGCTGACTTGGCAGGGTGACCTGCTGGGTTCCCAGTACTCTACTTTGCCTCATTTGGTTATCACAATGACCCCACCATTTTCAGAGGAAGAAATGGGGACATAGAGAAGTTAGGTCACACAGCCGATGGGGGCAGAGCCAGGATCTGAGCCGGGGAGTCTGGCTTCAGAGCCACCCCCTTAACAGCCTGGGCCCTGTCCAGCCCTGCTTGCGCTCATAACCTGCTTTGGGAGGATGGAAGGAGATTTCAGGTCTGGAAGCTCTTGTCATCGGTCCTGCCAGCGTCAGAGCCTGATAAATCATGACCCACGAGTCACAGTCACGGTGACTTCTCTTTCTAGTCGCACCCTCACAACAGCCCTGAGAGTGTGCTTTATCCCTGCTTTGCAGATGAGGACGCTGAGGCCCAGAGAGGGAAAGTGACTTGCCCAGGGTCACACAGTGGGAAGAGGTGGAGCAGGGCCTCTAGTCCACGACCCCTGCTCTGCAACTGGTGTTTGCTGAGACCCCAGGCTGCCTCCCAGGTCCTTCTGGGACAGCCCCTGCCTTCCACCAGGTGAGGTGATGACCCACCAGGGCTGCCAAGATGAGGGAGTGGGGAGGGGCGGTCGGAGCCAGGGCCAGCGAGGACCTGGGGACGGGGGAGTGGGAGGCAAAAGGGTGCAGCAGGGCAGTGGGCATTACTGGGGATTTTTCAGCTTGGTGTTCTGTGCTTCCTGATCTCTGGACCTGCCAGATTTCTGGCTCAGAAAGCTCTTCGTTCAGCTGTTTATTGAGCACCTATTCTGTGCTACACGCTATGCTGTGTACTGGAGATACAAAAAGCCCATGACAATAATCATATAATTGCACAAATACAAATTAAATGAAAACTGGGTCATGTGTTACCAAGGAGAGGCACAAAAGTCACAGGGGCTTAAACCAGTGAAAGGACTTGGGGAAGACTTCCAAAGGAGGTGACTTATGAACTGAAAACTGAGGGAGGCATGAATTACCCCGGTGAACTGGTCACAGAGGAGCATGCAGGCAAAAGGAATGGCATGTGCAAAGGCCCTGGGGCTGGGGTGAGCTCCCACCCATCTTTCTTTTCAGCTGCCTGCTGTATCCCTGACTTGGTTGCAACTTTTAACACCCTTCTCCCTGGTATTAGACAATTTCAATCAGTCATGTATTCACTCAACAAACCCTCCATGAGTCCTCTCCTATGTGCTAAGTGCCTGGGATGTAGACATGACTCAGATACTGTCCCTGCCCATAAGAGACAGAAACAGTGACTCAGAGGGATGTGGGAGAGGCTAGAGCTTCTGATTATGAGGTTTCTTTAGCACTTGGTCCTGTACCAAGGAAGCACTTTATGGGTAACATGATTATCCCCATTTTACAAATAAAGACACTGAGGCTCTGACAGGCGAACTTACCCAAAGAGGCTAGTACCCCTCTTCGGGCCTCAGATTCCCCATCTGCAGAATGTGTTGGGGTGGAAGCTGTCTCAGGGGCCCAGGCAGCCCTGCCTGCTCCCAGAGTCCCTCCTTCACCCCAAGACCCTCTCTCTTCTTCAGCCAGGACCATGGGCAGCAACAAGAGCAAGCCCAAGGAGGCCAGCCAGCGGCGCCGAAGCCTGGAGCCTGCCGAGAACACCCACGGTGGCGGCAGCGGGGGTGCCTTCCCCACCTCCCAGACCCCCAGCAAGCCGGCCTCCGCTGACGGCCACCGAGGCCCCAGCACGGCCTTCTCGCCTGCGGAGCCCAAGCTGTTCGGAGGCTTCAACTCCTCAGACACGGTCACCTCCCCGCAGAGGGCGGGGCCCCTGGCCGGTCAGTGGGCCCGGGAGAGGATGTTCCAGGATGCCTTCGTCTTCCCTGGCCGGGCCCAGGCTGCTCTGCTGGGAGGGCTCTGTGTGCTGGGGCAGCGACACCCCCTTTTGGGGCTGCTGTTTCTTTTGCTCACTAAAGGGGAAGAGTATGGGTTACTTGGCCTTGGGGACTCTTGGGAGTTTCCTGGAGGCTGTGGTTGGGAAGGGCTTTACAAACTGGAAAGTGTGGTGCACAATCCATCAGATGCAGAGCTTAAAGGGGTCTAGAGATAAAGGACTGTAGGGGGAAACTGAGGCCCAGAGAGCCAGGGGGCTGCTCAGGGCAGCACAGGGACCAGGTTGGAGGCTTTGCTCTTTGCTCTGGTCAGTCCAGAGACAGGTCACGACAGGCAGCTCGTGTGTGGCCAAAGGGGCCCGGAAGGGCAGGGGTGTTGCGGGGGAGGTGGGGTATGGGGGTGTTGGGAGGAAGGACCAAAACTCCTCTGCAGAGGCCTCCTGTTGCTGAGATGCGCCCCTGCGCCCTCTGCTGGCACTTTGGGGTATAGCAGCCAAGGCAAGGGCTGCTTGGAAAGAGGCAGATGTGGTCCCAGAGACCCTCAGACACAGGACACTCACACAAACACTTGTGCCCTCACCCATAACAGTCACACGGAGCCTCACACTCATGGCTACACACAGGCAGCAGCTCATTCAAAGACACCTGTGCAAGACACGTACATGTGCTTAGCTGGAGACTCTGTGGTAGACACGCAGAGACCTCGCACATAGAGACGCACTCAGGGCCACACGGGTGTGCGCTCCCGAGGCACAGCACACACCCGGCGCAGATGCACATGAACATAAGCACTCATGCACATGTGGGCTCGTGATCCCGGACGAAGACACACGTATAGTCCAAAGCCCTTCAAAGACACAGGACGCAGACGTATACCTAGGAAATGCACTCATGGATTCGCACAGACTCACAGGCACGACATACACGTGCAGTGAGAACACAGAACACACAGAGACATGCCCAAGGAGACCACAGACCCCCACACACACCCATCCATTTGTCCAGGAAACATTCGCGGCACGGCACCTCTGCCGTGCGCCAGGGTTCTTCCGGTCAGCGGGCACTGTGGGGGGCAGAGCAGATGAAACCCCCGCAGGGGAGAGAAACACAGCAAGGCATGGGGACCATGCGGGGTGCTAGGACGTGGGGACCGAGTGAAGGAACAGAGAGGCAGGGAGGGAGTCTTGGCAGATGGGGGCATGGGGGTTGTGATTAAAACGGGGGACAGAGAGGGCCACTTTGAGGGGACAGTTGCCTCCTGCTAGGCTCTCCTCAGACACATGGAAGCCCCCAGAGAGGCAAGCAGAGCAGCCTCCTCAGGGGCGGCTTCTGTCACTCACCGGGCCATTCGCCCTTCAGCTGTTTCCTTCCGGAGCCCCTCTGTGCGTCGGGCTCTGGGGATAGAACACAGTGCCTGCTAGCGGGGGCGTCTGGTTCTGGGGGGAAGACAGACGCGAAACCGTCTGCACCACCCAGCACCACCCAGAGCCCAGGGGGACAGTCCGACGTGAACAGCTGCACATGCCTCCTGCACGCCCCCACCGGGCGCTCAGCACGTGGGTGCAGTCGGACCCACGCAGAGGCCACCCCCTCTCACTGTGGCTGTGCCTCTGGGCTGGGCTCTGACGGCCTGTGGGAGACCAGCCCCCAACCCCCAGGGCACAGGGGCCTTTTGGCCACCCCCCTCCCCAGCCGTGGTCTCTGCCATTCTGATATGCCCCCCTCTCTCTGCAGGTGGAGTGACCACCTTTGTGGCCCTCTATGACTATGAGTCACGCACAGAGACCGACCTGTCCTTCAAGAAAGGGGAGCGGCTGCAGATTGTCAACAACACGTGAGTGCCCCCTTCCCTCTTGTCCCTGGAGACCCCATCCCTTGAGCTGCCCTGGGGCCTGTGGGCGATGAGGCAAGTGTGGTGTGTGGGGCTCCAGGAGGGCCCCTGGGACAGGGACCTGGGCTCAGTAGCTGGTCAATAGGGCACAGCACCCCAGATCCCAGGCTGTAGAGGGGCATGTGGTCAGGGCAGAACTGGGCCCAGACTTGGGACAGAAAAAGCACAGCCTGAAACGGAGGTGGCGCCCACAGAGGTGCCCTCATTGGTGACCTGGGGCTGGAGAGCCTGGAGCAGCCAAGTGAGCCAGAGCATCCAGGTGTGGGGAGAGGAGCCCTCACTGAGGGGCCAGGGAGCCCATGTTGGGCCCCCAGTGGGAGAGTGTCAGGATTGGGCGTGTGGGTGAGATGGCAGGACTGGGTGTGGAGGGCAGGACTCCCTGGTGGACGTCTGGGTCACCTCCAGGGACTCCAACCTCAGGGTGAGGCATCCTAGAGCCACGCTGGCCTATGGGGGCCTGTGCCAGACTCTGGGGCCTCTGCGGATGGGGGAGGGGTGAGTGGGACTCCAGCCACGGGGTGAGGGTCCTTCTCCTCCTGTCCCCCGCTTCTTTCCCTGCATAGAGTGCAGTGGGAGCAAGGTGCAGCCCCTGTCGTGGGGGTGCAGTGCAGCCTTCGGGCCGTATGCCCAGGGGCGGGGGCCGACGAGGGTTTCAGGGTGGGCTGGGAGGGGTTTGCTCACGCAGGAGTGCTGGCAGGGTGGGGTGGAGCCTGCACCTGCTGCATTGCTGTCCCCCCTCCCCCGACCCCTGCAGCCTGGGGACCCCTCCCCCCATTCCTGCCCGCGCTTGCTTCCTCCAGCCCTCTCTCAGCTTCTCCCTCTCTTTGCTTCTCTCTCGCTGGCCCTTAGGAGGAAGGTGGATGTCAGGTGTGTACATACTTCGTGGGCGGGCTGGGCGGGGTGCTTCGCTGGTGGGGGTGGGGCTGCTGTCTGCATGTGGCCGTGTCCCTGCCTGTGGTCTCTGGCTCCCTTGGCTGCCTGCTTCCAGCTCCCCAGCTTATGCCCTCACCCCCACCCAGCCAGTTTAACCAGGCCCTGACCTCACCCCCAGGCTGAGAATGGGGAGGGTCCTCCCATCACCCCTGTCGTGCCCTGTTACCCCTCCTCCCGGCCATCCTTCTAACTCACCTGCCCTTCAGCCCATGTTGAGTGCCAGCCGCATGCATGGTCCAGTGCTGGGCCCAGTGAGTCTATGTGGAGAAGGCCTGGGCCATGCCTTCCTGGAGCCGGAGTGTGGCCAGGAGCCAGCCCCAGTCCGGGCCAAGTGGCAGGCAGAGGCTGGGGCCAGGGTCAGCCCAGGCGATTGGACCTCTGCTGTGTGCCCCCCTCCGGTGGTAACCACAGGGACTGGGAGTTTCAAGCAGGTCCTTGGAGGAAGAACAGTGAAGTCACGTGGCACGTGGAGGCGTGGAAGGCAATCCTTCGCAGAGGGTGCCGCGCTGGAGGGGGCTGGGTGCCTTTGGGGCTGTGGAAGGGCAAGAAGGTTCTAGAGGGTAGAGTAGAATGGATCTGTGAGTGTCCTCGAAGGCCTGGCTAAGGAGGCTGGACGACTCCAACCTCTCAGTGTGTCTCGCTTGTCTGTGCCTCCCTGCCCTTGTGCATGCTGTTCCCTCTGCCTGGAATGCCCTCTGTCCCATCTCTGCCTGGCACACTCCCGTGCGTCCCTCCAGGTCCAGCTGGGGGCTGCCTTCTCCGGGAGGCAAAAGGGAAGAGAGGTGCCAGGTGCCAGGCCAGGCATCTGTAACCTCTGCCCTCGAATTTCCTCAGCAGCAATCCCGCAGGGCTGTAGTGGTGCGGGGAGGGGATTTATCCGTCTTACAGATGAGGAAGCTGAGGGTCCGAGAGGTGAAGGCCCTTGCCCAAGGTCACACAGCTACCAAACAGCAAAGCCAGGGCTGGAACTGGCGCAGCAGCTCTCTCCCTGACTCCAGCTGCTCTCCTGGGGGAGGGGCTTCCCGACGTTCCGCCCCCTCACGTGTCCGAGGCCTGGTGTCAGTCCAGGTCTCGCGTGGTCTCGGCTGTCTGCGTCTCCCTCCCTCACCCTGGGAGCACCTTGAGGGCTGCTCTCGGGTCTGCCACAATCTGGGTCCCCCATCACCTGTTGCTCAGCCCGCAGCGGGCACCCCGCTGGTGCCGGTGAACAAGATAAATGAACAGCGATTGAATACCATCCTTTATTGTGCTTTGTGTGTGAGCCAGGTGTCATGCCGAGCGCTTTGCGTTGCATTGTTTTATTTATACTTCACCACAGCCCTGGGAAGTGGAAACTCATATTTGCTCCATTTTACAGATGAGGAAACTGAGGTTCAGAGAGGTGAAATGACTTGCTCGAGGTCCCACAGTTATTGGTGGCAGAGCTGGGAGGGGTAGGCCTGACCCACAGCCCTTGGGTGGGGGCGGGGCTCAGCGGAGTTGGCAGAGGAGCCAGGAGGAGGGAAGGCCCGTGCTGGGGAGGCTGCATCGGGTTGCAGGCTCAGAAGTACTGGGGGGAGTCTCAGCCAGCAACCGTGGGAAGGGCATGTCGGGCTGGGGTCACAGCTGGAGCACAGGTGTGGCTACAGGGAAACTGATTCTTCCTCTTCCACCCAGAGTCCGAGAGCCGCCCTTACTCCTCCTTTTGTCCACCCCTTCGCTTCCTCTGTCCTGGGGGGTGTTTGGCAGGCCCTGGGGCTGCCAGGAGGGCAGGCAGGGTTGGAGTCCGGTCCATGGACAGCCCTGCGTGTCAACGAGGCGCCCTGACTGGAGGCGGGGGTGAATCGAGAGCCCCTCCTCACACCGCAGTGCTCGGCCACCCCTTCGCCCGAGAGGTCAGGGGGTGGCAGAGTTCGGGGTTGGCCTTAGAGGGAGAGGAGAGACAGAGGGACAGGGTGCTTATTGGAAGCTGGGCCATCCGAATGCGAGGTGTTCAGGTCTCATACCCACCCACATGCCCTGCCATCGGTTTGCTTTGAGCTCATTATTGTCTAACCCCTGAGCCCCTGTCCTAACCCCGCACCTCCCCGGTGAGGGAGGGACTGCCTGAGTCCATCCTGTGGCTGGGCTGGGTGTTGGGGCGATGGAGAGCTGAGGGATGAGCCCGTTTGCCCCTGGGGTCTGGGTCTGGCCAGTGCTGGCCGGATTGGGGTCTTCCCAGCAGGCCTGGAGACCCTGCCCCCCCGGATCTTCATGCCGTAAGGCCCTGAGTCCTGGCATGCTGGGGGTCTGTGGCCCTGGGTCTGAGAAAGCCCTCTGGGGCCCGAGGTCTGACTGTCCCGAGCCCCAGCCCTGGTGTCTGAGTCTCCAGGGGCCTTCTGGGTCTGATTCTTGGTGTTCCCTGAGCTGTCCCTTCCTCCCACCCAGATTCCAGCAGCTTCTTTGAGGGAGTTCTCCAGCAGGCACTAACCTCTGCCACCTTGCCCCGGGCACTCCCCGCCATGGGGCAAGGGATACCTTCCTGCCCTTCTTACTCGACCTGACCCGGCCTCACCCTGCCCCCTCCCACACGTGCCACGTGCCATGTGCCCAGGCCTCAGGGCTTGGAGACTCACCCGCGTGGGCCGTGCCGAGCTGCCCCAGCCTGCCTGCCATCCCCGTCGTGCTTCCGGGACCGGTGTGTAAGCACCCAGACAGGTGTAACTTCCCAGGTTCCAAAGCTGCCACAACCCTGGTCCGCATACCTGCCTGGCCAGTTCAAAGGTTAGGGTTTAAAAAGAGGGTCCCGGAGCTCAGACAGTCAGGTCAGTAGCCGGAGGTAACCTGGCTTGCGAATGGCAGTTGGAATGTGACATCATAGCTCAGGGACATCTGGTCCAGGGCTTTCTCCTCTGGCCGCAGGTGGGAACGGGAGCGGTCAGGCAGGGAATGCCTTCCTCTTTTCCTTCTCCCTTTTCCTTACCCATCCATTAAGGACTAGGCCCAGGGCAGGTGCCCAGATTAACCCGCTGTCACTTCCGAGGCTGGCTTGGGTTGGTGTCCCTTGGGCACCACCTGCGACAGGTTTGAGTCTCCCAGACCACAGTCTTGGGAAGATGGTGCTTGATGACTCCATCTCACAGGTGGGTAAACTGAGGCTCAGATGATAATCGTAGTAATTAGCGGACCTGAAGCTGAAGCTGGCTTGATAGTGAGTGGTTCACATTGCTGCGGGGGAGATTCTGTGAAAAAGAAATAAAAAGTATAATTTCCTTTTTATAGATGAGGAAACCGAGACCCAGAGAGGGTAGGGTACTTGCCCAAGGTCACACAGCAAATCCTTATTGGAGATGGACTGAGCTGCTTTGGTTTAAAAAAAAAAGTTTTTTGGAGAGTGGGGAGAGGGGCACCATTGAGATACAGATTCAATTGTTTTTCTTTTTTTAGCCAAGTGAATTTATTACACATTGAGCTCCTACTGTGTGCCAGGTTCATACACATTGAGCACCTACTGTGTGCTAGGCTCTGTGCTGGTATTTTACATCCTCAGAGGGAGGCATGCGTATCCCCATCCTACAGATGAGGAAGCCGAGGCAGGGCCAAGGTCACACAGCCTGCGCTTGGTGAGCTGGCAGGGCGCCCGGGGTGGCTGGCTCTGGCTCTCAGTCTCTCAGACACCTCTCAAGCTGGGGCCAGGCCGAAGCTGGACCTCGAGTCCTTTAGTGAGATTGCAGTGCACCACCCTCCCTGGCCTTGTGAACTAAAACTCCCAGACTGGGCTGGGAGCCCACACTCACACACGGGCTGATGTCGGGGAGCTAGCGGCTCTGCTGGCCAAAGTCTGGGTAATGTCTGCAGAACTGAACCCCCATGGCTTCTGGGGGCCCTACTTGGCTGGCCTCTGGGTACAGGCTTTGCTGGTTTTCCACTCTGAGTTGGTGGCTGGGGACTCCCTAGAGGCTGGTCAGCTTGCAGACTCTGGCTTTGTCAAGCTGCTTCGTTTTGCAGTCTCTGATCCAGATCTCAGCCCAGGCCCCTGCCCCCAGCCCTCTGCCTCCCCCTCCATCTGCCCCTGGCTCCCCCCTGAGGGCCTGGGGAGGCTGCAGTGGTCCTAGAGGCCTGCTGCATCTGGCTGCGGGCACTCAGGGGCCCTGGTCCTCACTCTTTCTCTGCCATCGATTTGCTGTATGGCTATGGGCAAATCACGGTCCCTTCTGTGCCTTATTCCTCCCATTGGTGAAACGAAGGCTTTGGACTGGAAGATCTCAGCTGTTCCCTTGCTTTGTAGCTTTGGGCAAGTCTCAGCCCTTCTCTGGCCTTAGTTTCCCCAACTCCACAAAGAAAGTGCTGTGTTACTCCCGCCTGGGTGCTGTGTGTCCTTGGGCTGGTCCCTCAACATCTCTGAGCCACGGTTTCCTAATCGGGAGGCTGAGGCCTGCCTTCTTCCCTCTCAGGGTGGCCTTGAGATTCAAATGGGACAGATGAGTGGGGACACCCCTGGGTGGGTGCACAACAGGAGGTGGATGGGGTCCTGGGCAGGTGAGCGCTCCATTCTTTGAGGTGGGCCCGCTCCCTGTCTCCCTCTCCTGTGGAAACTGCCATGTGAACTGTGTCCCTGCCTGAAGGTGCATCAGCAACGGCACAGCAGACTCAGCTGCCCAGCCCCCATCACACTGCCTTTGCCTCAGTCCATCCAGAAGGACCCTCCCCACTCTGGTTCAGCCTCACCCCCCACCCCACCCCCACAGTACGCCCCAGTCTGGGTGCTCACCTATACTCTCCCAGGTCCTTGGAGAGCTCCACTAGCCCCATACTCTCCTGGCTTCAACTTCTCCATCTTCAAAATGGGCTGAAGGACGTGGGTCAGGGGAAACTCAGAGGAGCCAGGAGCTGGGGGTGCAGGTTCAAATCCAGGCTGTGTGGCTGTTGGCAAGTGCTTTTCCCTCTCTGGGCCTGGCGATGGGGAGGGGAGCACATCTTGCTTGCTGTGTGTCTTCTCAGGGTCGTGGTGAGGTCCAAAGGCATCCTTGGATTGGGAAGTCAGCAAGCTCTCAGCCCTTCTTATCTGGCAGCCAGGAGCCTGGGCCTGGCCGTGTGACCTTGAGCAGAGGCCTTTGCTTCTCTGGCCTCAGTCTTCCCATCTATACTGGAGGAATGGGTGAAACTGGACCCCATTTCCCAGGCAGCCCTTCCCATGGCCCCCACGTTCCTCATGGACCCTCCTCCTATTCCCTTTGGTTGCTTTGGATGTGAGGCCTCTGTGGCTGCTCCCCTTGTCCCCCACCCCCAGCACCGCCTGGCTGTCCTGCTCTGTCCCTCGCTCTTTCTGCCTCTCTCTCTCACCACCCCCATCTCTGCCTCTTCTTTCCTGTTGGGCTCTCGCTTTCTCCTCTCTCCTCTGTCTCTGGACCCCCGCTCCAGCCAGACCTGGTTCACATTCAGATGGCTGCAAAGGTACTTCACCCCCTCCCCGCTCCCACCCAGGCCCGGGGACCCCGACGTACGGCGTGGGGAGCGCCTCCTGCCCTGCCCCCGTCTCCTCTTCCGCCCGGCGGGGCAGTTCGTGTAAAAGCGCCCTGGGCATTGGGGCTCTGCCACTTTAGCCACCTTCCAACATGACGCGCTGTGTGATTTTGGGCAAGTCCCAGTCCCCTCTGGCCTCAGTTTCCCCCGTAGATGGGCAAGCTGCAAGTGGAGGCCTGTAGTTTTCAGCCAAGGAGCCCTTTAGGTGTGGCCTGTGATCTGTGACAGAGGCAAGCACTGCTCTAGCTTGCAGGGTTGGCACACGGAGTGTCACCAAGCCCCCAAAGGGCTATCCCTGCCTCCACCCAGGTCTCACCAGCTCCCAGAATCGGGCTTCTGAGTCTCAGGGCTTGGGGAAACATTGAAGGTCTGATTTGACATCCATCTCGGGCAGGAACCTTTGATCCTGTTGAAACTTGCCTGCTGCTCAGAGGCAAGGAGCCCCTGCCTCAGTCCCACGGCAGCTCTTGGTGTCTTCAGACGGCTTGGTCTCTCTGAAGGGAAGCAAGATGACTTCCCATCCCAGAACTCTGTCCCTGTGAATTCAGGCCTCAGGCTGACCCAGGTCAGTCCTGCCACAGCCCTGGACAAAGGCCGTCTGAGTTAGCTTTGGCCAGCAGGCACCCGGGCCAGGGAAAGGACGAGTGCCAGGCCGGCGTGGCCTGGCAGGCTGTGAGCGACCCCATCCCACGGCTCCCTGTGCTCCACTTGGCCTCCAGGGCCCCCGGCACAGCACCCCTGAGGATGGCGGGCACTGGGGCCCACCGCTGATGACCCTCTTCTCCTTTGTTCCCTCCCTCTCCCCCGCTCAGAGAGGGAGACTGGTGGCTGGCCCACTCGCTCAGCACGGGACAGACGGGCTACATCCCCAGCAACTACGTGGCACCTTCCGACTCCATCCAGGCTGAGGAGTGAGTATGGACTCTGGCCTCCCACTTCAGAGCTTCTCTCTGGGCCAGGGTGGGAGGTCTGGCTGCCCAAGGCCCCAGCGGCGTCCTGGGCAGAGGCACTGTGTGTGGGCAGGAACCTGGGCCACCAATACCAGCCGCCTCCCTCCCGTCCCAGGTGGTACTTTGGCAAAATCACGAGACGAGAGTCAGAACGGTTACTGCTCAACGCAGAGAATCCAAGGGGGACCTTCCTGGTGCGAGAAAGCGAGACCACGAAAGGTACGAGCACTCCTGCAGGCCAGTGGGGACCGGCTTTTTGTGCATTGTTTGACCTGGGGGTGGCAGAATGAATCGGAGTTTGGTATATGGAGTGAGGTGGTAAGAACCCTCCAGGCAGAGAAAATGGCAGGGTCAAGGGCAGAGAGGTGCATCTGAGGAGCACTAAGTTGTCTTGGGTGGCCAGAGGTGCAGCTAAAGAGGACACTTAGCCTCTCTGACCTCAGTTTGCTCAGATGAGGAATGGGCACATGTCAGGAGGACTGAGGGTCACACAGCAAAAGGCTTGTTCCCAGGGCGGGTGCTGATCCAATGGGCCTTTCTTCTTCACCTTCTTCAGGGGCCTCTGGGGCTGGACTGGGTCCTGGGACCTGGCTTTGCCCTTCTTTCCAAGCCCCAGCCCCTGTTCTTTTGTCCCTTCCCCCAGCAAGAGAATGTGTATATAGCACCCGTATCACCGCTTTCTCTCCCGCTTTCTCTCCCGCCCCTCTGCAAGTGGGTTGCAGGAGCCCCATCACCATGGCAACGAAGCTGGGCCACTTCCTGTGGGCCTGGGGCTCAGTGGGAGATGGGAAAGCAGATCATGCTCGTCACACATGTGCATTTATGAGCGGCCGTGTGGCTGCGCACTCCATGTGTGGGTCCAGGCCTGTGTGTGCATATGGGGGTGGACCTGCCTGTGTGTTGCTGCGTGGGAGTGAATTGTTGTGGGTGTGTCCTCACGCCTGGGAGCCTGGGAAGTGTGTACCTTCCGTGGTGCACGTTCAGTGCAACCACAGGCATAGGCATGCCTGCATGCGTGCACGAACGGTCAGGGGTTGGCTTCAGGCTCAGGCCTGCGGCTCTATGTGCGCCCGGCCCGGGCCATCTGTGGCAAGCCATGGTTGCCCCTGGCAGCTCTAGGGACCTAGGAGCTGGTTCCAGTCCCAGCTCGGTGCCTGACTGCTGGGTGACCAGACGCCTGGCTGCTTTCTCTCTCTGGGCCTCCTTTTCCCTTCTTTACACAGATTTTTAACCCCTACCTGAGGACTGCCCAGAGGGTCCGTGGGCCACGGGGACTGGCTTCCAGCACGCCACCCGTACGCTGCCTCCCAAGAAGGGCTTTCCCTGTCCCCTGGAACTTCTGCCCCCACTGCCCTGCCTCTGGTGCTTAGCCTCGTTCCCTGACACTGCCGTCTCTAGGGCTCGGGTTAACGAAGGCTCCTGGCCAGGCCTGCTGGGTGGGAGGAAGCTTTTCCAGGCTCAAGGAAAGCAGGGAGGTGGCCGTTATGGCTGGCCCAGCTGAGTGTTAGCGCCTGCAGGTCACGCCCAGCACCTGGGCCCCTGCCTGTGTCTGGCCCAGCCTCAGCCAACCGCCAGCTCCTGCCTGGGCCTGGAGCCTTCAGGAAGTGGTGGGGCACAGACAGTGCTCCTGAGGGCAGATCCAGAGAGGGGAAGCAGTTAGTCTGCGGACACACAGCCTCTTGGGGCCATTCCTGTACTTCTAGCAAACATTTATTGAACACTTACTATGTGCTAGGCCCTCTTAAGTATAGTGTTATTGAATCTTCCCAGCAGCCCTGGGGGTAGCCCCATTGTGCAAAGGAGGCAACTGAAGCCCAGAGAGGGCAAGCAACTTGTTCAGGTCACACAGTAGGGATGCTCACTCAGGCTTCTGAAGTCTTCCAGGGCCAAGGGTGCATGGAGAAGCTTTCCAACCAGGTGCTGCTTTGCTGACTGGGCCCTGTCTCAGTGGCTGCCCCAGAGCTGGGTGCTCAGAGACAGGTTGGACCACATGTGGCACTGCCCCGGGCCAGGGGCTGCGGACCTGGCTTCCCTCCCCTCTCCTGTGTCTGACAGAACTGCGCTTAGTGCTGTGGCCTGTGGGGGCGCCCAGCCGCCATGGTGCTCACGGCTCCTCTCCGGCCCTTCCCTGCAGGTGCCTACTGCCTCTCTGTGTCCGACTTCGACAACGCCAAGGGCCTCAACGTGAAGCACTACAAGATCCGCAAGCTGGACAGCGGTGGCTTCTATATCACCTCTCGCACCCAGTTCAACAGTCTGCAGCAGCTCGTGGCCTACTACTCCAGTAAGTGCCCCCTGCCCCGGGCCCCCAGGGCTGGGCAGCCGGGCCAAGGGAGGGCTGGCTGCTTGACCCGGGGCCAGGACCTCTGAGGGCACTGGCAGGGGATATCTCAGCCTTGGCTGCAGACCCTGAGGAGGGGGCTTTGGGGCCAAAAAGGTCTGGGGCTTCAGTTATGCCGAGGATGTGTGGTTCCTGTCCTCCTCGCCCCCTTCTTTTCTCTGCCCCTTCGTCCCCCGTCCCTCTCTCCTCCCCCCTCACCCGACTTTTCCTTCTTTCCTCCCTGTGCTCCCTGCCTTGTTTCCCCTCAACCCTCGCCCCCCACTACCCCTCCTCCTTGTTCTCCTCCTCTGCAGCTGGCTGGTGAGGAGGGGGCTGCCCGGAGGAGTGAGCAGGGAAGGGAGGGGCACGGGCTGGTGTCATTTGTCTCTGCGGTCCTAGTTCTGGTCTGAACTGGTTACTGGGAGTGGAGGAAGGGGCGGCCAGATTGCCGCAGAGAGAGAGAGAGCAGAGAGAGCGAGGGAGAGAGAGAGAGTGAGCTGGAACCAAGAGAGGCAGAGGGAGCGAGGGCTGGTGGTGTTCACCGCGCAGCCCCTGCATGCTACAGCGTGGCTGTTGGTCTGCGTGCTGAGAGCTGCCCAGGCGGACTGGAGCATCTCGGGCCCGTGTGAACCCACGTGGCGGGTCTCCGTGGGTGCCTGGGTGGTTGTGGTGTGTAGCTCTGGCTGCTGTGTGCAGAGAGTGTGCTGCTTCCCACCCCACACATCCTCTGTCAACCATGCCTCCTGACTCCCTCCAGGATCTGCCCCTTCTCCATCCCCTCAGCCACCACTGCCATTCATTCCGAACCCTGCATCCCCAGATCAAAACCCTCCAGGGGTTATCTTGGAATCTCAGGATAAGGACCCCAGTGTGGTCACTGAGGCCTTGGGTAGTTTGAACCTGAGGGCACTCTTCCCCCATTAACTTCTCTGTAGCCCCCCAGCCTCCTTCCAGCTCCTCCTACCCAGCAACTGTTCCTTCCTAAGGGCCTTTACGCAGGCACCAGGCCCTGTGCCTTCTGGTTGGAGTGCTGCTCCCTTGTTAACCACGCACCTTCCTGCAGATTTAAGCCCAAGTACCGCTTCCTCTGGGAAGGCTTCCAGGACTCCATCCAGCCCACCCACTGTTGCATGCATAGCTGTCCTCTGTCACACATGTGGTTTTGGGAATTGATTACTGGAAGTTGGGCTCCCCCTAGACTGTAAGCTCCCAGAGGCCAAGGTTCCACTGGACTTGTCCCCCACTAGGTCCCTGGCACCCACCTAGCTGGCTACCCCTTAAAATCTGATGAATGAATGGGTGAACGAGTCAGTGAGCAGATGCATGAGGCAGTGTGAGCCCGTGTGAGGTGAGGGGCACACACACAGGTGTGGGTACTTGGCTTCAAGGTCATCCTGTGTGTCCCTGAAGCCTGTGTGCATGCAACGTGTAGGTCTGTGAACACACACTGTGGGACAGGGGGCCCCGGAGCGGATGTTGAGCCCAAATCCCACTTCCCTGCCTCCATCTTTAGAACATGCCGATGGCCTGTGCCACCGACTCACCACTGTGTGCCCCACGTCCAAGCCACAGACTCAGGGCCTGGCCAAGGACGCCTGGGAGATCCCCCGGGAGTCACTGCGGCTGGAGGTCAAGCTGGGCCAGGGCTGCTTCGGAGAGGTGTGGATGGGTAAGTCCATGCTCCTACCCTCAGAGCAGAACCAGGCAGATGTCCATCCCGTCTGGCAGCTCCAGGCCCCCTTCACCCTCCTCCCCTTTGCTTCCCAGAGCCTCCTGCACCTCTGTTAAACAGTGGCCCTCTTTTAAATATGGAGCTCCCCCAGTGGTGGCTGGCACAGAGCGGGTGTCGCCCTCATGCCTCTGCAGAGGGGCTGGGCATTGCATCTCCCCACTGACCTGCTGGGTGGTCTGGCCTAGCTTACTCTGAGCCTTGGTCTTCCCAACTGCAAAATGGGGCTGGTGGTGATAGGGCCCCCGTGGAGCCGTGTGAGAACACTGTCCCAGCGTATACCCCCATGCTAGCTCGTGGCCCTGGGGAGAGAAGCCTCATTCCATGCAGGGAGCCCTGGAGAGAGCAGGCCTGGTATGTTCAGGGCCTGTTAACAACTCCTGTCTGACCCTGGAGAAACTGCAGGACCCTTCCTGAAAACAAGCGCCCGCCACCCTGACAAAACTCAGGCCCCTGTCCGCTGGTCTCCACTGACACAGGAATGGTGGAGGGTGGGGAGAGGCAGGCGTGACAGTGGTAAGCCTGTGGCTCCTGGGGAGGGATCACAGTGTCCTGTCTTTTATGTGTTCATCTGAGCCGAGGTAGTCCCCCGGCACTGCTTTTCTCCCTTCAGAGGAAGAGACAATGGAGAGCAGGGAGGGTTCTGGGTGGAAGGCACGGCAGGGACAAAGGCCTGATGGCTGGAGCTCAGGCCACGTCGGGAAAAGGGGCGTGTTGGCTTTGAGCCGGGGAGAGGGGAGAAGGATGAGAAGCCAGCTCCTAGGCACATAGGCAAAGTGAGGATGTGAGCACACCCTGTAGAAGTCCACATACCAGCTGCTCTGCGGCTGCAAGACTCATGCGCAACTGGGGTGTGCAGTCGTCAGTGGAAGAGGCCCTTCTTCTTCCCTGCTGCTCCAGGTAGTCCTGGGAAGTGCCAGGTACATGTCCCCGGAAGGGCTGTGCTTGGAGGGCTTGAGCCCCAACCCTCAGATGGAGGCCCAGAGCCTGGGAGGAATGGGCCCCAGGCCACTCATTGGAGGAGCCTCAGCCCCACTCCATCCGTTTGCTAGCGCCCGAGGCACCTTGTCTGGGCTGTGGGGAAGGAACGTGGTCACCCAGGAAAGAGCGGTTGAGTTGGAGCGTTGGTCTCCCACCCCAGGCGAATGTGCTGCTTTTTGAGACATGCCTAAAAATCGTAGTTCTGACAACAGCTACTTTTTCTTGAGCACGTGCCAGAGACTCCTTTAATCCTCGTGATAGTCCTGGGAGCAGCGTCCTGTCCTTGCGCCCATTCTACAGGTGGGAGCGCTGAGGCTCCGAATGGCCAGGGAGGCCAGAGCTGAAATTGGTCTGCAGGCAGATCCTGGGTCCTGGTGGGAAGGGAAGGGGGAGCCTCCACTGAGGCAGCCTGCGCCCCTCCCCACACAGGGACCTGGAATGGCACCACCAGAGTGGCCATCAAAACTCTGAAGCCAGGCACGATGTCTCCAGAGGCTTTCCTGCAGGAGGCCCAGGTCATGAAGAAACTGAGGCACGAGAAGCTGGTGCAGCTGTATGCGGTGGTGTCTGAGGAGCCCATCTACATCGTCACGGAGTACATGAGCAAGGGTGAGGCCTGGTCACCGGCGCCGGGGTGCAGGCCGCCCCTGGCTGGGCTGCCTCTGATCGGGGTGTGCACCACAGAGCGGGCGGGTGTGCTTTCCTCCCCCCCCAGACCTAGAGTGAACCTCTTTAAAGGTGGAATGGATTACAGTCAACTTCTCATGTCGCTGGAAGGTTAAAACAAAGGTGGTCTTTCTCGTTTCATTTTATTTTTAATGATTTCCCACAATGCATCTTGTCTCCCCTAGTTTGCTGGCTTTCTACATGGCCCCATTTGCCATTTCAGGGCAGAAAGAGAACTCAGTCCAATCATCTGAGCCACATCAAGTCTCTAGCGTGACCTTTACTTAATTTTAAAATTGTTGAATTATTTTTAAAAATTCTACTGTTTGGAGGCATAATTTATATATTATGAAACACACGCATTTTACGCTTCCAGTGCAATGAGTTTGAACAGCTGGACCGTCTGTGTGTTCCTTACCACCTTTGGGACGTAGAAGGTCTCCATCACTCCGGACAGGTCCCTGCTCCCCTTTGCAGGCGGTACCTTCCAGCCCCAAATCCAGACAACCACTGACATGCTCTTTGTCACCCTAGATTTGTTTATTCCAGAACTTCATTTGTACAATCTTTTACATCCAAGGTTTTCCCTTGTTGTATGTGAACAGTAGTTTGTTCCTTTTTTATTGCTGAGTAGTATTCCACTGGGGAGGGGCCATAGTTTCTGTTCACCAGGAGGTGAACATCTTTCTCATTCTGCTTGCCTTTGAGTGATGAACGTCGAGTGAGACTTTTTTCAGAGATGGGTTCACGTAAACTCGGCAGTGCCGGTTAAAGTGAGGCCAGCCCGCCCAGTTGGATGGGACTTGGGAATCGCTGCTTCCCGGCTCAGGGAGACAGGGTGGGCGCTAGAGCTGCTTTCTCTCTGCCCAGGGAGTTTGCTGGACTTTCTCAAGGGGGAGACGGGCAAGTACCTGCGACTGCCTCAACTGGTAGACATGGCTGCTCAGGTGAGTCGGCCCCTCTTACACCCTTGGCTTTGAGCACTGAGACACATGGCTCGGCCAGTTCTGGCCTCTTGAGTGCTCCCTCCTGGAAGCTTGCTTTGGTGCCTTCACGCTCACTGATCTCTCCTCATGTATCACTGGGACCACTTACAGTGCTACAAGCAGTGGTTCTGGGCGGAGGCAAGAGCCCTTAGCAGGGCAGCAGGATTCGCGGACTTGCTATGGGACTTCAGGCCTCAGTTTTCTTCTCTGTGAAGGTCATTTATTCACTCAACAAACACGTACTAGTACGTTTTTGCCCAACAACTATTTTTTTCACTTAATCCTTATCACAATCAGGGGAGGTAGGGATGGCTATTATTCCATTTGACAGATGACAAAACTGAGGCCCAGAATGGACATTTGGGACAGCAGGCACGACTGGCACACATCTGCGTCTCCGGGGCATCTGAGGCCTCTTTTTCATTGTCACTCCACTTCTCTGGCTGCATCTTGTCTTGTGCCTCCCCTTTCCTCTTTGCCCTTTGTCCTGTGTTCCCTTCTGCCCAGCACTGGTCCTTCCTTTTTCTGCCAATTCCATTGATTGTAACCTGACTTCATTGCCTGAAGAACTGGGAGGGGCAGGGTGTTTGGTTGGCTCTCTATCGTGGGGATGACCCCAGCCCTGGGCACGTGCCCCATTACTTGGGAAGGGTGTGGGGTGGCCCTGAGGCAGGCTCCTGGGTTTTGCCTGCAGATCGCTTCAGGCATGGCGTACGTGGAGCGGATGAACTATGTCCACCGGGACCTGCGTGCTGCCAACATCCTGGTGGGAGAGAACCTCGTGTGCAAAGTGGCTGACTTCGGCCTGGCCCGGCTCATCGAAGACAATGAGTACACGGCCC
Source organism: Micronycteris hirsuta (assembly GCA_004026765.1). Lineage (NCBI taxonomy): Eukaryota > Metazoa > Chordata > Mammalia > Chiroptera > Phyllostomidae > Micronycteris > Micronycteris hirsuta. The sequence continues at coordinate 192,748 of PVJI01001076.1, forward strand.
GGCAAGGTGGGCAGGCTCTGGGTGGGCACCGTCTGCCTTGAGAAGTCCTGCCCCTTCTCTGAGCCTCAGTTTCCTTATCTGTCAAGTGGGGATGGGAAAGGCACCTACTGACCTTTCTTGCTTCTGCAGGTGCCAAATTCCCCATCAAGTGGACGGCTCCAGAAGCTGCCCTCTACGGCCGGTTCACCATCAAGTCAGACGTGTGGTCCTTTGGGATCCTGCTGACGGAGCTCACGACAAAGGGACGGGTGCCCTACCCTGGTAAGAGGCTTCTCCACAGCCCATCTTTGGTCCCTGAATCCCTCCGCCCTGGTGACCTTAGACAAGCCAGACCCCCTCCCAGGCCTCAGTTTCTCAGTTTCAAAGAAGTTGAACATCTGATCCTGGGCTCTCTCTGGTCAGGGCTTCCAGCCTTGGGAAGGGGCGTACCCACTGCTCCCCGACCCTGTCCTGGTGGGAAGCCCTCTCTGTTGTCCCCTCCATCTTCCCCCTCCCCGCTTTCCCCCAAGAACTAGCCTTCTCACTCCCCTCTCTGCCCACAGGGATGGTAAACCGTGAGGTGCTGGACCAGGTGGAGCGGGGCTACCGGATGCCCTGCCCCCCTGAGTGTCCCGAGTCCCTGCACGACCTCATGTGCCAGTGCTGGCGGAAGGAGCCGGAGGAGCGGCCCACCTTCGAATACCTGCAGGCCTTCCTGGAGGACTATTTCACGTCCACTGAGCCCCAGTACCAGCCTGGAGAGAATCTATAGGGAGCAGGCTGCAGGGCCAGAATGACCTCTTGGCTTGGATCTGGGGCTGGGTGGCCCCCGGTACCGGGCGCTGCTGCCCTCTGCCTGTCTGCTGTGGATCCTCTCCGTGGGGCTGAGTTGCCAATGGGGAGGCTTCTCCCTCTTTTGTGGCATGGAAGGGCTTGGGGCCTGGGGCAGCCCTGAGGGCGGGGTCCAAGCCTGACACAGTGACTGTGTCCTGGCTCCTGCTCCAGCCACACGCCTCCTCCTCGGACCCCTCCTGGAGCTCTGCGCGTCGCGGCAGGAGGACCTGGGAAGAAGGGCTGGGGCTGAGGGCTCCCTTTTCCCAGCCTCACCTACTGTACGCATTGGCTCCTTCTCACTTCCGTGCCACCCTCGTCTGTCTCCAGAGCTGGCCAAAGAGCCTTTCCAAAGAAAAGTGATAGGCCCTTGGCCACCAGCCTGCCGGATACCCTGCCCCTTGCCGTCCATTTCTGAATCACCTGTTGGCAGAGGCCGCTAGGTCCAGACCCCTCTGCCGTGGCTCCCAAGCAGGGCAGGCTGAGGCCTGGACTGACGTGATGGTGGGTGGGCTGGGCACCCCCTCAAACCCTGCCCTTCTTAGATCCAGGGAACCCTTGGGAATAATCAATTCCATGTCCCCTATTACTCATGGGGAAACTGAGTCTGAAGAAAGGTTGTGACTTTTCCAATGCCACAGAGCACTTCAGGGTTGAGGTGGGATCAGAACCCGGTGCTCCCTCTGTCTTCCTCAGGAACCAACAAAATTGTCCTCAGCAGCATCATGGATAGACTGTGGCTGCCCAAGGGACAAGGGGCCAGAGGGTAGGTTAGAGATAGCAGAGAGTCCTGCTGCTATTTCCTGTGCAGTGGGGCTGTTTCGGGGGGAGAGAGTGGAGGTAGAGGTGGGGCTGAGCTAAGAGTGAGGGATGAAGGTGCAGATGTAGGGAGGCAGACTTCAATCAGAATGTGGGTGGATTTTGACCTTCAGGTCTAGCCAGCCATGAAAGGGAGTGAGCCCCCAGGCTCTGGAGGCAATCAAGCAGAACTAGAAGATCTAAGTGGTTGGGAAGCTCTGGCCCTGGCCATAAGAGGGAACTCCAGGTCGTCTACCCAGTTTGTCCTGTGTCATTTCAATGTCTGACCCCTGCTCTCCTCCCCAAGTGTCCACTGCCATGCACCAGGACTGGCTGTGCGACCTTGGGTGGACTTCGCTTCTTCTCCTGGCTGCAGTGTCTGCCTCCGTAGGTGGCCATGGCCTCTGCACTTGGTCCACTCCTGTCCAGACCCTGTGGCCAGCATCACACAGTGAGCACAGCCCAGGGCGCAGGAGATTGTGTTTGGGCCCTAGCTCTGCCGATCAGGGCATGTGATGGCTTTTCCCTGGGCCTCAGTGTGCTTCCCTTAAAGGGGTGGCCGACGGTTGGTGGGCAGCTTGCCAAGGGCCTCCGTGTGTGTGTATGTGTGTGTGCACGTGTGTGTTCCCCCATGTGTGTCCATATTTAACATGTAAAAATGCCCCTTACTCCGCCCCCCACACACATCGTACACTTCACCCGCAGCCCCTCACAGCAATAACATTCCCACGGCCAGGGATTCGTGAGCCGGCCAGGCCCTGCCCGCAGGGAAGGAGGCCAAGTGGTGCCTGCCTACGGAGTTCCAACTTCCCTCTCACGCGTGTCTGTTGCCGCGGCCCCCTCCTGTCTGTCCCAGTGCCGTCCGGGGCTCACGGGCAGGGGCGAGCTCTCAAATCCCCTTCCAACTGCCCAAGGCCCTTTGTAGAAGGTGTCCTGATACTGTCCTTTTTTAAAAACAAACAAACAAATAGTGTTTTGTAGATTTCAGATGACTATGCAGAGGCTGGGGGGCCCCAGCTCTGGGCAGGGCCTGGGGGTCCCACATTCCATGGCCCAGGCTTGGGGGGGAGGGGGGAAGCCAGAACTGGTTGTAAATACTTTGCATATTGTCTGATTAAACACAAACAGACCTCAGAGTTCAGCCAGTGGTTTATTGAGCAGCTACCGTGTGCTGGAGAGGGAAGCGGGTGGGAGGTAAGGACAGGCTGTGGTCAGAGGGGCCTTTTTGAGGGCAGTGCTGGGGCCTGGAGGGCTTCAGGCCTGGGCGTGACGTGATTGGAGTGGAGACAGCTCCTTTGGAATGTGCCCACCTGGACCTGCATTTGGGGAGTGAGTGCATTTTGCAGAAGCCTTGCTTTGTGTCTGAGATGCACCAGATGAAACCCACGCCCCCCCCCCCCCGAAGTGTAAGCAGTTCAGAGCTCATGCCCCGGCTGGATGGTGACAGTTGACAGTCTGGGGGAGGGATGGGGTCATCGGGGAGAGGTGGCTGTGTGCGGACTCCTCCTTCCTCTCCTCCCTTCTCTCCCACCACCAATGGACACAGCCTGGGAAGGCTGTTCGCAACAGTCCCTATGAAGACGTTTATTTTACATCAGATCACGCACCTATCTGTGATCTGGCCGTAATGACACTTTATTAAAAACAAATATCAAAACCAGGATATTACTCTGTTCCGTATCCTCCTCACAAGCCTGAGACCCTGTGGGTGCACTCCTGACTTGGGAGCATGAACAGGAACTTCCAAGGAGCACATGTGGGAGTTTGGGGCTGGGTCTTCTGTTTGTTCATGGGGGTATGTCCTAGGATGCGTGTGCCTTTGTGTGGACGTGGGTGTAGAGTGAGGCCCGTTTGCCCCCGGGTCTGTGTGTCTCCACACACACGTGTCCAGGTAGTGTGCCAGCCTGCAGGCTTCTGGGATGTGTGTGTACCTGGGTATTAACAGGGTGAAAAGTGAGTGTGCATGAATTTGTGTGTTGCGTGGACCTGAACCTGCCTGCGGGCTCCTGGGCTGTGGGCCCCAATGTGTGTGACTGGCTCCGTGGATGAGCGTGGCGCAGCGTGTGTCCTTGTGGACCCAAGTGGGTTCAGAGTGCACTTGGCAAGCAGGAGACTCCTGGCAGCGCCCCCTTGCGAGCGGGCTGGTGGCGCACCCTGGCCCTGGCAGGGGCGGAGCGCTCAGCGGCGCCTCTGAGGTGGTCAGAATGCGCCTGCGCAGCATCGGTGTCCCCGGCCCGCCTGTGTGCAGGCGGCACCCCGGGAAAGGCCCAACACCCCGTTTCTCTCGGCTGGCTCCCTGTGTTTCTCTGTGTGCCTTTCTCTGCCCCTGCCTCTCTTTCTTTATTTCTCTGTTCCTCTCCAGGTCTCTCCCGCCCTCTTTTCATCTCTGTGGCCCTAGCTCTCTGTCTTGACAATTCTCTGTGTTTCTTTCTATCGCTGCCTTAACCTCCCTTTCCCCCAACTTCTTGGGCTTCCTCTGTGTGTCTCTGTGTGCTTCTGATTTGCTGTCTTTGTTTCTATATGTGTCTCTCTGTTTCTCACTGTTCGTTTCTTTTTCTCTGTGCCTCGCTGCCATCTCCTCTATTCTCTCTCCCTCTCCTTCAGATTTTCTTCCTTATCAATATCTTGATGCCTCTGACTCTCCCCCAGGCACTTACACCTCCGTACCTTCGCCCAGGCTCTTTCCACTACTGGGAATGCTCCTGTCCTCTCTGCGACCTGGCAAACTCCTATTCATCCTTCAAAACCCATCTGAGCAGCCATGGCTGCCTCTGGGAGCTTTCCCTGACCTGCCAGAACTTGCAGGGTGACCAAGTGGTTCACCTAGAATGAGAACCTGAAGGGACCTGGCAATTCTCGCTGATGCACCCAAGTCTGGCCCTCACAGGAGGGGTGGCAGGAAAGCTCCCCCCGTCTTGCCCACCTCTTGTGTCCAGTTCCTCTGGTTTTGACTCCCGCACTCTGGGCCTCTGTTCAGTTTGCTTTTGCTCGACTCTTCACGAGAAAGACAGGTTGTGGAGAGGCAAGAGACGTCCACTCTGCTGGGAGCACCGTCTTGCTGCACCCCTGCCTGCTCCTCCTCACGCAGCCCTGCCCCATTTCCAGCTCATGCCAGAGGATTGGAGACCTGGGACCCCATGTCCCCTCCTCCTCTCTTCCTGATTTTAGCGCTTTTCTCTTATTCTGCATGCATTTTTTTTCTTTTGGGAAAATGTTTACCCCGGGGGGGGGGATATTCCTTACAGCAGAGTAGCGAAGATAAGCACAAAAAGACATCCTACTTTGCCCTGCCACCCCACCCCTCCCATCTAGAAACACAGGGCATGTTTCTGGGTGTGCGCCCACCCGGTCCTGTCACCTGTCCTCTGCACACCCGCCTCTGCCTCCTTGTCTGTCTCCGAATGTCTCTCTGTCTCTCCCACCCCTGGTCCACATGTATCGCTTCTCACTCCAGGCTGCTGACCCCTCCCTCCCTCCCTCCCTTCCTTTCTTGATTTTATTTATCTATATATCTGTTTATTTGTTTATTTTTAGGGAGGGTGGAGAGAGGGAGAAAGAGATAGGGAGAACCATCGACGAGAGGGAGAAACATGGATCGGTTGCCTCTCGTACACACTTTGACCGGGGACCAAACCCACAACCCAGGCATGTGCCCCGACTGGGAATTGAACCAGCGACCCTTCGCTTTGTGGAATGGCGCCCAACCAATGGAGCCACACCGGTCAGGGCTGGCTTATTTACTCTTTCATATGTTCACGTGTAAACCTCGTGTTGGAGAGTGACCTGGGCCCAGTCACTCCTGCCGTGGGTCCGTCCGGATGTGCGAGTGCACAGGTTTGCCTGCGTGTCTGTGTCGGGCCTCTGTGCCGGGCATGTCTGTCGTTCTCGGCCCCTTCCCCACCTCCCTTTCTCCCTCGACTCTTCGAGCTCCCTCCCACTGTTGCACTTCCGGTGTGTGTGGTGTGTGCAGCATGTGACTGGTATGTTTGTGAATAGTGTGGCATGTGCCCTGTATGCTGTGGGCCATGTATCCAGCATGTGCACATCCCCACTCCCCTGTCTTCCAGGCTGCACCCCCCTTTATCTCTCCCTTTCTCCTCTGCCCCTTTCACCCCCTCCTGCTTTCTCATAAAATTCTGCCCCAGACCTTGTGCTGGAGGCGCATTTGCGTGCACACGCGTGTGTCCACACACTTGGTCACGCACTTGGTTCGTTGTCTGCACTTCCTTTCATCTCTGCCTTCTTTCCCATTTTTCTCTTGGGGGCTCCAAAAAGCTTCGGATTGCATAGAGAAAAACAGGAACAGGCAAACACAGAGATAGAGGTGGAACAGCCAGGGGAGGGGGCACGGATGGCGTGTTTTGGGGTGGGGAAGGGGCACCTGTCCTTCCTGCTCTCGCTCTCCCCATCCTCCTCCGCCCTCCCGCGGTCTTCCCACCCAGTGCCCAGATCTGTGCTTCCCTCAGAGTGTGACCAGGGGACCCTGGGTCTGTGTCCCCTGCCAGGCTCTGCCTGTGCTTTCATCTGTGTCTGCCTTTGCCCTGCCCCCTTGCTGTTCCCCCTTTGCTGTGGTCCAATTACATGTCCATCTCTTTCTTTGATTGCTTGCCCCCAGGGGAGAATGTGTGTGTGCCCGTGTGTCTGTGTGGCTGTGTCTCAGTGCCAGCAGGTCTGTCTTTCTGCCCCTTCCACGTCTACTTCCCTGCAGCTTCGTTCAATATCTTCCTCCTCTTCCTTCTGGCCTTTCCTGCCGCCCTCTTGGTGCGTGTGCTTTGGCGAGAATGTGTGTCTGCCCGTGAACCACTCACTCGCCCCCTTTCCCCTTCCCCAGGGCTCCTGGAACTTGGCCTCTTGGGTGACTTTCTGCTCGCTCCTCATCTTGGCCCCTCACGCTCCCTCCAGCCTTGGCCTCAAGGCCTCCTTCCTGGGTGGTTTCCCTGGTGACCATTCCCTGGACACCTTACCCTCAGCCCCGCAAACTGAATTCATCTTCTGTCATTCCCACCCACCATCTGGCCTCCAGCACTGGGCCACCTGTCTTGGGAGGCTCAGCTGTCACTCAGCCACACTCTTCTGTGGCCTTTCGCTTCCTCACCCCCTGCCCTGGCCCTGCTCACAGTCCTCTGTCCCTGGTGGAGGGAGCCCCCTCTCCCTCACCTGCTGTTCCAGGCCTTTCCAGTCTGGATCCAGCTACCATGCAGGCCTTGCCTGCATTGCTTCTTCTGCCTTCACCCTGGGAATCTCACCTCCTCTGAGAAGGCTCCCTGATTGCCCCTTCCCTGGGTTTCCTTGGCTCTGGCACCCCCTGCATTAGGGTCTGTCCTGAACTTAGCCTTGAGTTGCCCAGTCCCACGCTGGACGCCCAACCAAGACCCAGTTATGATTTTTGTGGGTCCTGGTTAGCTTTGCCTTCGTGAGCCCCTTCCTCCATAAACAGTATTAAAAATTATATTTCGTGACAATATTGTTATATTTAATATTATCTATTAAAACAGGGTGTCAAACTCATTTTCACCAGTGCTACATCAGCCTTGTGGTTGCCTTCAAAGGGCCGAATGTAATTTTAGGACTGTACAAATGTAACCAGTCCTTAACTAGGGGCAAGGAGCTGGGTGCTTCCACCGGGTAGAAATAAGGTGCCGGGCCGGATAAAACAAACTGGAGGGCCGGATTCTCAGGCCTTGTGTTTGCCACTTGTGTATTAAAACATTTTCGTGGCCCCCTAAATGTATTGTGGTCTGTTGATTTACTGAGCTGCTCTTCTGTGCCAGGCCTGGGCCAATGCTGTTCCCTGCAGGGCTGAGTCCTTCGTGCCTCCTACCTCTCTGCATTTTTCTACTGCTCCATCCTGCCCCCTGCGGTGGTTTGCCCTTGACTCTTGCTCTAGTGCATCAAAGCCAGATGATGTCTGTGCCAGGCCCCTCCCCCCACCTCTGTCTCTGTCCATCCTTCTCACCCTAGCGGGTTCATCTCTTTCTCTGGGGTCCCTCATTCATGCATCCATTCACTCGTTCATTCATTTCCCCTGACAAACACCTGGCATCTGTGTGTCTGCCAGGGAACAGGGGTCTTGGCTCCTGTCTGTCCCCTAGGCCTTCTGTGCTCTTGAATCCGCAGGCTTGTTGAATTTCCAGTGTGGGCCGTGCTCCCTGCAGCCCCCTCCCCCCGCCACGGCTGGGGACGGGTCCGTGTTTCCTTCAGTCCCTCGGGTCTTCAGACTCTTCTTAAAACACTCATTATGGAGCAGCTGTTCCTGTCTGCCTGTGTGTGTCTGTGTGTTCCCCTACCTCCCAGCCTTCCCTCGATTATTCCAGATGTGCCTGCCCCGTCTTCCCATCCCCCTCCGGGTGTCTCCCTTCCCCTCTGTCTCCCTCTTTTTCTCTCTGCTTTTCTGTCCTGCGGCGCTCTCCACCTTTGCTGTCAGTCCCATGTGAGCAGGTTGGTGCTCACTGGCTCTCCCATCCCTTCCTTTAGTGGGTTTCCATCGAGCACCCCCTGTGTGCCTGGTCCTGGGTGGGGGCTGAGGGTTCAGGGGCGAGGAAATCTGCTGGGGAGCTGCCCTGGACACGCACGTACTGTCTAGAAGGACAGATGAGCAGAACAGATGCAGAGAGGCCCACGGTCCCGGGGGCGTAGAGAGGGGGCCCCAAGCTTGAACGGAGGGTCAGGGAGGCTCCCCTAATGAGGAACTGAGGGGGGCCTGAGGGTGAGTAGGAGTCACAGGAGCGGAAGGGGGAGAAGGAGACACCCCCCCCCCGCCCCCCCGGCAGCAGAACAGCGGTGCAAGGCCTGGAGGGGGAGCTGGGCAGGGCCAGGGTCAGCTGCCACTGGGTCGCTGCTCCTCTCTCTCTGCCTCCTCCTCCTCCTCCCCTTTTCTGGGGGCTGTGATTGTGTGTGTGAGGGAGCCAGAGAGACAGACAAACATACAGACAGACACCGGGAGAGGGCGAGAGAGGCACATGGAAGGCTCCTGCCCTTCCTGTATCCGCTCCTCCCGCCCCGTCTCTCGGCTTCCCCTTCTCTCTGGGGCTGATCTCCACCTCCGAGTTCTCTGGCCTTGCTGAGTTTGTTCCTGTGTGTACGTGCATGTGTGGTACAAGTGTGGTGTGGATGTGGCATGTGTGTGTGGGGGGCGTGTGTGCGAGTGGTTCCTTGCCGGCTCCCTCCCTGTTGCCCGACTCCAGCAGGGGCTGAGCGGAGGGTCCACTCGTTCTGTCTGAAACTCCCAGCCGCTGTTCTTCAGGGGCGGCAGGGGCGCAACTGTGTTCCTTCCACCTCCCCACCCCCCGCACTCAGCCCCTGCCTCGGTTTTCTCTTTCCGAGCCCCTCTCTCGGGCTCACTCTTGTCCAGACTTCCACGTGCCTCATGCCCGGGTGTCTGTCATCTCTCTACCGGCCCCCCCACCCCGTCCCGCCTTTCTCCTTCTCTCTGTGCTGACTCCCTTTGTCTGTTTCCTTCTGTCTCCCTCTTTTCGTCTCAACCTTTCTCGTCTCCCTCTGCCTCTACGTGTTTGCTCGATGTTAGCTGGCATTAAGTAGCTTTTTTCCCATCAAGACGTGACGGCCATCATAGGTGTGCTTATGCGTGGGTGCCCCCCCCGCCAACACGTGTACATGCCTGTCAGGCATGTGCCTGTGTCTGAACGGCTGAGCCGGGGTCTGGCTCCTGATTATCCCTGAGCCACGGTCCCCCCAGTCTCTGCCGGCTTGTGGGTTTCCAGGGTGGGCAGCTGCCACCCCCTTGCTCCACTCCGGGGGTCACTGCCACGGGCTGGGGGTTTTGTTTCCTTTCACTCCGTCGCCTTTTCCTAGAACAGCCGTCCCAGCAGCAGCTGCTCCTGCTGGACACGGCGTGTGTGTCTGTGTGTGTGTGTGTGTGACACACACACAGGGACAGACAGGGACAGAGTAGTCCCCTCCCTGGCCCCCTTCTCTGCGGGGTTCGAGGCCTCTGCATTCGTTCTGAGACACTTGCATTTACCCCTGCATTCAGTCAGCGCCCTGAGTCTCTGAAACCTGCCGTGGCTCCATGTGCAGTGCTCACAGGGAGACGCGGTGTGTATGTGTGTGACTCCGTGTGGCAAGCTGTCAGTGTGTCATCTCCACCACTTTAGCTGGTCCTCTGCTCCCACTCCGGGAGCAGTTTCAGTCGACACACATCGAACACCTTGTGTGTGTGAATGTGTGTGTGTGTGAGTGCGTGTGCGAGACAAACCTCCTCTCGCCTTGTGCCCCCTGCTCACCTCCTCTCTGGCTCCATCTTGATTTTTCAGACACTCTGGTATCTGTCCCTCTGCTCACTTCTCCCAGTCTCTCCTTGTCTCCTTCCACATCCACCTCTGAGGTCTGTCCAGCGCTTGCTTTCACTCTGCAGCTAAGCACGTGGCAATC
>PVJI01001077.1:0-202701 GCA_004026765.1 Micronycteris hirsuta
TAGAGTTCTACCAAAACAATGATATAGTTTAATACCCCATGGGAAGTAGAAGGGTAACACTTATTGTAAATTAGTTCATGTAAGATTCAGTGTTCTTATAAAATGTGGAATGCCAGGAGTGTCTCAGAAAATCCAGAAACCAAGTAAACCTAGGAAATATTTAGGAATCCAAGAGAGTCTAGAAGAGCATCCGCCCTGGAATTGAAATGTTAATCTATCATCAATTTCATTTCAGCCAAGATCTTAAACAGGATATTAAGTGGCTTGTAGTATTTTTTTCCCTTAATGGTTATCTTTGTAGTTTAACAGCCTTCTTTTTTAGTCCACCTGCATTTTATAAGTGGTTAAATAGAATCACTCCAAGTTGTCTGAACACTCCTTTTCTTCCTGCATCTGCCAAAGTCAATCAGAAGTAGGAACCTAAAACAGCCTCTGGAACAGATAATACACTGTTGCCATTTACCAACATAAAATTAAGCAAAGAGAAACTTTTGTGGCTTATTTACGTATTTCATGGTTCTCATGTTTAACTAACTCCTTTACATAAATTTATTTTCATTCAAATGAAGACTACTCATCCAGCCCATACATATGGCATAGCAAAGCTCTCTCTGCTGAGACTTATTTGTATAGTTCTGCTGCATTTAATGGGGAAAAGTTCACAGCTGTGACAGCAGTTTTGGAAACAGCGTAGGTAGCATCAAGAAACATCTGTACATTTTTTCCAGCAGTCTGAGTAACAAAGTAGAGTTTTGTACATCTTTCTCTACATCTACTCTTTCCCTCCTTCCTTATTTCAGCACATCTAGGTGATTAATAAACTGAATAGTGTGTATGTACATTCTGACAGCCTCAAGGACTGTCAGAGTTGACAATACCCACATCACCCAGTGCTGTTATGAAACGCCTGACTGGGGGCCCTGTACCGGGGGCTGTGGCGTTTTGAAAGGGTCATGCTGGGAGCTATTTTCTCAGGGAGCCATGGAGTCAATGGCTGGGCATGTGTTCTCTTGAGACTGGATTAGGCATTTAAAGAAATAGCTTATTTGCCTTAGAAAAGAGAATGTAGTCTCATCATCTTAAAAAGTAAAGCCTCTTTATCTTAAAAAGTAAAAAGAACAATTTTAATAACTGTTTCATTCATTACACTATGAATTGTGCTGAAAGACGTGTTGTAAAGTATGTCTCTGCTGCCATGTCCCAAGTTTAGCAGTTACCAAAGATGACCTTTTACATTTTCCATAGGTTGGATGTGATCTCAGAAAAGTGATTGCCAAGGTTTTATTTCAATTCAGATATAAGTAAATGCACCTTTATTCTGCCTGCCCCACCCTAAATCACCATTTTGGGAAAAAGTTATAGGATCTACAAAATGGTCTGCCTGTGTTCCAAATTAATTTTAAGAATTACTTTTTACGTCTGGTTTATAGTCTCTTTAGAAAAGTAGAACTATGATGGAAACACTGTGACATCCTAAGCTGTTCTTGAAGATAAATGTAACTTCATGTCTATGAAGCTATATGTTTACAGATGATTTAGTATATCTTTGTTCCTTTCCACACTAAGTTCACTCTTTCCGTGCATCCCTTCATGTCCCAGCTACTTTTTTGTAGCCCTGTTATATCAGTCTTTTGTGATGTTACAAAAAAGCAAAGAATATGAGGTCAAATTTTCCATTACATACCTCAACAAGAATGCTAGGGAACCTAGCCAAACTAAGTCTACAAAAAATAAAAATTACAGGAAAGATGATTCATTAATCAACAATCGCCCTACCCAAAAAAAATAGAATTAGTTGCATTTGGTTTTGGGGAGCAGGGAATTAGTGCAGGCCGACCAGCTAGGGGGCAAAATGGGGTATTTTGTGCCTATATGGCATGCATTTAATCAATGAGGGATTTTTTAAACTGTAAAATCCAGGGAAAGAATAACTGACTTTGTGCCTTAATTTTTCTCAACTTTTTCTCCTTTCAAAATGAAAGTATATCCTGACTCCAACGACAAATCTATTTTTTTACAGATAGTAGCAGCTGAAAGACACAAAAGAAAGGCACAGACTGCAGCTCATGAGCCATGAGAATATGGGCTATTCCTTCCTCTCCCTTTTCTTTCACACCATCTTTGTCCTTCCTCTCCTTGAACATTCCACTCGTCTGTTTCTCTTTCTTTTGCCATAAATTCAAGATCTGGTCTCCCATTAAAATGTTATCAGATCAATAGAAATGCTAGACTTTTGGTTTTTGAAATTATTCCCAAATATTAAAGGAACTGAAAAGGGTAAAAATTCTGATGCTGGAGAAAAAAAATTAGTCACTGAAATTAGAAAAAGCCCCCAAGCTCCTAAACAAACAGAATTATCTGATCACAGAACTATTACCATAAATTTTGAACTCAATGTGAAGCTTAATTTTTTGGTATGCTAATGAGAAAACCAGCCAGTAAGAAATACAGACGGCTCTGTGACCGGCCGTAATAGATACTGTACACTGTGTTATCTAATGTTTCATTAGCCAGCGCCTAAGCACCATCATGCAGTAAAATGTTCAAAACAGTGACCCAGAGTGCTGCAAGATCTTTGCATACCTCTGACTCATCAAAGAAAGGTCATGTTAGGGTCCTGTGTCATTTTATTAATAAGTGTCTTTTATTGTAATTCTTTGAGAATTGGTATGCAATGTGTGGTTTAGACGCTATTAACCAAAATATGTAATTAGAACAATTCCAAACATGTTGAATAATACTGAATTTACAGAAGATTTTTGTTGCCTTTTATGGAGAACATGAGGAGGAAATGGAGAACAGGTTTTTTTATTCTTTTGTCAGAAAGCTGATCACCCAATTATTATCATTTCATTCACACAAGGACACAGCAATACAAGAAAGAAACTTTTTAAATGTCCTAATAATTGAGTGTTTCTTGTGAGAAGCTGGGACAGTGCAAGAAAAGAAGAGGAGCAAAGCCAGCGTTCCCAGACTTTGACAACTAGGGCAAACGTGAGAACTTCCCATTCATCGTGGAAAAGTGTGAAGTCCTGCACTCTTTAGAATCCTTGGCTGCATGAACAGAACTAGGCTACAGGGCCCCCTGGAGTCTGTGCTGGTCAGACCTTCTGTGCCCATCTCTCCTTGCCTCCATCCGAGGGTCAGTGACAGGCCACCGGGCGGAGTATTTTTAGAATAGTGCTGATGGAGGCAAATACCCTAGGTCTCGTATAGAAAAGAACGACTTCCCAGTCCTCAAAGCTCAGAGAGGCTTTTTTCAGGCATTTCCTATAGTTCATCCCTTAGTCCATTCTGCCTTGTCTGCAGTGTCCCCTCCACACTCACTCATTTAGCAAGGAGAGAAGAAAATATATGTGTAGTAAGTTTTCTCCCCCCTTAATAAGATTATATTTCGTCTTTTCAGAATCTCTCTGCCTTTGCTCTTTCCGGAGTTATGAAAGACTTGTTTCCTTGGTTTCTAAATCTCATTTCATTCAGCCTATAGCTGCTCAGCTGTCTCTGACGATGCCTTTCTCTCATCCATGCTCTCATTGCTGTGTTACGACTGCTCGGGCGGGCCAGTAGATGCTTCTTATGTCAAGTACTGTGGGAGGCAGCTTTTGCCCCACCCCAGCATACACCCAGACCCAGTTCCTTTCAGCTGTCTAACCTTCCATCCATCCATTCATCCATTTGAGTCAAAAAGACTTTGAAACTTGGGAAATTGACATCCCTGAAACTAAGTATATGTTGAATAAGTAAGAAACTCTTTTTCTGCTTTGAAAGATTTTAAAAGAGAATATACTTTAGAATAAGACAGATCTGAGTTCAAATACTGTGTGACCTTGAGCAAGCCTTTTTCATTTAACAAACATTCACTGAGAATTTCTAAGTGCCAGGCATTGTGATAGGCCTGATGGGTAGTTACTTATAAGACAGACACGGTCATTTACCCCATTGAGTTTATACCGCAGTTGGGGAAACTAAAGAAAAACTTTTACATAAATTTTTCATGTTTAGTAAATATAATGAAACACAGGGGGAGTCTATCTGAGTCAGAGGAGCAGGGAAGACTATTTTTGTGAAATAATATTTAAGCTGAGAATCAAAGAATAGGTAGGAGTTAGCTAATCAAACAGGGAGTGTAAGAGCATTACCAGCTGAAGAGCAGCTTTTTCTAAGACCCAAAGTCAGAGAGGAACTTGGGTACCGAAGAGGATGACTGAAGATGGGCTGGACAGAAACCCAGTGAGTAAGAGGGAAGTAGAAAGATACAGAAGCATGGCCTTGTAGATACTGACAAGAATTTTGGTCTTTTCTAATAGCATGAGTAGCCATTGGAAGTTTTTTTTTGTGGGGGAAAAATCGTGATCATATTCACGTTTGGATCACTCTGGTGTATCTCATCCCAATGACCTTAGTCTCACTCCCGTAGGCTAATGTCATTTTCCACATGAGAGATGATGGTGACAGTCAATGGAGAAATGGATGGATTCAAGGCAGATTTAGGAGGTACAGTTTACAGGGCTTTAGTTCCCTGGGTTGGTGGTACTGCAGAAGAGGAGAGTGTTACTGATGACTTCCAGTTTCCTAACATGAGGTACTGTTTCCTGACATGAAAATTTTTGGAGGAGAGCTTAGCCCTGGGGTGGAGTGAGGTGGGGGATACAAGTAGATCCCAAGTTCAGTTTTAGAAGTGTTTGATCTGGGATGCTTGGGATTCATCCAAGTGGAGATGCCTTGTAGGTAATTATAAAAATCAGGCTTGAAGCTCAGAGGCTAAAGATATAATTCGGGTAAATTGGGCTGATAGACAATATTTAAAGCCATGAGTGTGGACAAGAGCGCCTAGGAAGAGAACATGTTTCCAGAAGAAGACCCAAGACACCTCTTTGAGCCTCAGTTGTCTCATCTGTAACATGGAAGTAGTGATCTGTCTGGGCAAGGAGGCTGAGAGGCAAGCCTGCAGTACCTAGCCCTGTGCTCAGCTCGTAGTAGGCGCTCAGTGGATGGTAATTCCTAGTGTTATTACATCCAATAAAATCTCAGAGCCTTGTTCTCTGTAGTGAGTTGGTGCTAATTCACAGAGAGGAGAATGGAGAAGAGTGAATGAATGCATGAAGAAATGAACAGGAATCTATAGGGATATACCTGTAAAAATGAGATGAAAGCATTAGCTTTTCTTGTGACATTGTGGTAAAAAAATTTTCCTAATTTTCATTTTCTAGTCAGCCCTCCTCTTGCAAACAAGTTCCTATAATTCTCCCCCTGAAAAATCAGGGGCCTTCATGTTTTCTAAAATGGGACTTTTGTACCCAAATGACCTGTGAGGCTACCACCAGGTTCATCATCTTGGTGGGTTCTCATCATTGTTGCTAGTCACTGATGGGTTTGTTAAGAAACATCTAAACATTATTTTGGTAACATTATTTTTAGGAAGGCAAAGCCTTGCCTTTACAGACAGCAACTTCTTTGTGAATGTGGGGAGACCACAGAGCTGTAACACATTGCACATGTCGACAAGGCCGTCAAGGCTGTCTGGGCCTCTTGGCATTACTAATGATGACGATGATCCCACTTGGTGGAGGCACACCCTCCCTGCAGCTGGTATCCTTTCTGCGCAAGTATGAGGTCACTTGGTGGGGAGGGGCAAGACGGAGCTCTGGAGGAGGAGAGGAGAAGGGGAAGAAGCTGTCACATCTGCATTCTTGGTGGAAAAATAGAAACGTATTTGCCACGTGCTTGACTTATTTATTCATTCATTTATTTTTAAGACACGGGAATGGAAAGGCATGTGGATGGTGAGGAATTATAAAACGGTGACAGCTCAGTTTCCCGCCAAAACTGCACCAGCTATCAGTGTATCAGCATTCACAGTGCCAAACTAATGAGTTATTCAGGGTGCCGAGAGCCCTATGAATCTAATCTCTAGGATTTTTGGAACTGCTCAGATGTTCCAACTATTTTTTTTTCCTTAAATATAATTTATTGATTATGCTATTACAGTTGTCCCATTTCCCCCCCTTTATTCCCCTCCACCCCACATCCTCCCCATTTCCGCCCTTTAGTTTTTGTCCATGGGTCATACACATAAGTTCTTTTGTTCCAACAATTTAGATCCCAGTAACTGCTTTAGAGTTATATAAAAGCCTAGTTCTAGACAGCTCACTCTTCATTCTGCCTCAGATGTGCATAAAAAAGAGAAATTTAGAAATACTGTTTTTTTGAAATATAGTTAATGGCATCAGATTGTTCTTCATCCACTTCTCAATGTCATCACCAAAAATAAATAAACCATGTTGTTTTTAGTTTACTAGTCATAGTCTAACTGGTGAAGCATAGGTTTATTTCCAGAGCTGTGTGCACAGTGACTGTATGTCCCCATGGTTTGGAGTTAGTGTTACAGTTGGTTGTTGTTGAGGGTTTTTTAAGAAGAGCTGTTAGTGAAAGAGAGGTCACTTTGACATCCCAGGGAAAGACCCTACCCTGGGCACAGCCAGCCCTTCACAATCAACCATTTGGCCCTATCCGCTTAAGGTTGTAGAAGTGAGTCAACTCTAATTGAAATGAAGAAAATACTAAGAATGTTCCCAAAATGTTTTTGAGCCCTTCAAAAGCAAGGCTAGGTCTGATTAGCCTTTGCGTCCTCAGTGACTCAGCCAGGGCCTGACACAAAGTGAGTGCTCAATGAGTGCCAAGCATGCAAGTGACCCTGTGGCCCATCTCCCTTGGCTCAGGACTACTGTTAGCAAGTACAAATGACCATGAGTGGTTATGTGAAGGAAAAAAATAGTGTTTTGTACTAACTGCTAGAGAATTATTTCAGTGTAATTATTGACTCTCAACAGTGCTCCTGACTCGAGTTTTCAAGATATAATGTAGAGAATACTGGACTAAAGGTTTGAAACCTGACCCTCCAGAAAGCCATTCCTTAACCTCAGTTTCCCTGAAAATAAAATGGGGATAATAATACTTTCTCTGCCTACCTCTTAGGGTTATTTTTAGGATTAAATCCTATCAAGGAAGTGAAACTGATAACTATAAGGGATAGGGTGTTGTTATTGGCTTCTTTTGAGAATACTGTATCTTTAAATATTTTTAGAAGAAAAAAAGATTTTTAATTTCTTGAAGAAAATACTTTTGAAAAGCATGTTTATTGGTGCTATTGTGAATTGTTGCTAATCTCTCTTTAAGCTTATTTATTTATTTATTTATTTAAATGACAACTCTTCTCTCCCTTTCTGGAAAGTTTCTATGATTTAACTCCAAATTTTAGGTGCTTAAAAATCAAAGTATCAGATTCTCCTTGAAAAATATCATTATTATTATTAATAACCTCTGAAACCAGCAACAGTTATGAAGCTACTGACTGCATGTGATTAAGTGGTCACAATAAAACACAGGTGTTACCACGTGTAAATTCTTTCCCCTCAGTTTTAGCCTCTACAACAGTGATTCAGCTTCAGGTGTCTGTTGTGGACAGTAGAATTCTCTCCCGGAAAGAGCACTGCATACGATGTTAAGACGAATGCCTCAGCCACTTTCTGTGGCTTCAATGAAATCATTTAACTTCTCTCAGCTTTAGCTTCCTTATTTCGTCACTGAGAGAGCACCTGGTGGCACTGAGTCAGGGCTTCACTGCTTTCCCCAGAAATCATTTGAGAAGAGGGAGGACATTTGGTGTTGTCAAAGTGATAGGACGGATGTGTGCTGCTGGCATTTAATGGGCAGGAGGAAATCTGCTAAATTTTCTACAGTGAGCAGAGCAGTCTCGTGATAGGAAGAATTCTTCCTCGGTAATATAGTGTGTCCTCCTAATAAACATTGGACCAGAGCTTTTAAGAGGGAAAGAGACATAATTATTAGTGTCTCAGGCAAAGGAATATATAGACCACCTAGCCACAGTTCAAGGCCACTTTTGCTTGAACTGTCTTCTTACATTCTTGCCTTGTCCACCTCCCAAATGGCAGGATCCCAAGCAATGCTGAGGAGACCCTACATGGAAGGGGACAGACAAGACTGGGCCACTTCCCTTCTATGGTCTCTATTTTACCAGGAAAACTGGCAGTAGAGTTAAAGTTAGCTCACCTATTCATCCCTCAATTTTGTTATGCTTTAGGAATGAGCCCCTCTCGTTTCTCCTCTCCCCTCAGCCCCAGACCCTTGCTCTGCCAGGACTCAAGTGTGGCAGCCTGAAGCATTTGTTTGGGGTGGGTGGGGAAAGAGGAAGGAGAGTGGAGCCAGTTCTTCCCTGCAGCCGCAGCTAACCAAAGCAAGCTGCCGACACACAGCTCGCTCCATTGCAGGGCCACCCTGAAGCCATATTGGTGGGTGCAAAATTATTATGACACATTTCACCATGGGGTGTGAGGGGAGAAATCGCACCTGGTGATAAAGGTGCCAGATGATTCTTAGAACTACTTTTTTAGACTGCCATTTAGAGAGGGAAAAGAAAACCTGAGTCAGGAATCCCACACTGTTGACACCTCAATTGGAAGCAGTCATGTCTAGATGGGCTTTGTGCTTCTCAGCTCCGGTACATGGATAGACTGGGATTCCAGAATTTTTTTTTTAGCCCCAGGTTTTTCTCCTAGTTAAATTTACTTTTACCTTTTTAAATTTTATTTTACTCTTTACAGAAAATCTGTTGTCCAGAATCATACAAGGCTTGACATGATGGTACACACTGATTGCTTAAATATGGACTTGGAAAATTGCTGGAAAGTTATTTTGTTTGTGTCATTGAATGAAAGGTACTGCATATACAATAGTCTTTTTTCAAACCTAAATTAATTACCTCTTAAAGGGAATAAAAGAGCATAGCAAAAAAAAAATCAGGAATAAATTTATTAGGCCAAAAACACATTTGATGTTTAACTTCAACTGGAAAGAACTGTAGAAATTTGCCTCTGATGTTGACAGACAGGTCTCTTTCCTCTTTTGTATTTGAAGTCAAGTCTTTAGGAATATATGGCTTCTCTACATTATAGCAAAGTGACAAGTATAAGCCATGGTAGCAAACAGACCATTTCTTGTTTTATTTAACACCACTTCAAAAGAATATCAACTTGTTTTGAGGCTGATCCTCAAAACAAGTTGATATTCCTTTGAACAAAGATCAGAGGTTTGGCCATTGCTTTTCTAACTTTCCCATGAAACCCTTAGATTTTCCAGGACTTACCCAAGGTAGAAGAGTTAATTTGGGGAGAGTTTTATTTTTTTAATCACAAAATTGTAGGAGAGTTAATAGATACTAGAGTTTCATGTTTTTAAAAGGTATTCTTCTTTTTATTTATTAATCAGTTTATACCTCCCATCCAAAGAACATGGAATACAGAAGATAAAATAATTACTTGAGGGAATTCAGATAATTGGAATATAAAGCCAGAGACAAGAGTGAGAAACAGAAATAAATATTACCTGGTCCTTTTTGGTGGTTAGAAGTAAATTACAAATTTAGCTGTAAGCTTCTTAGTGGCCTCAGTAAAAAGGAACATCCTATTT
Source organism: Micronycteris hirsuta (assembly GCA_004026765.1). NCBI lineage: Eukaryota > Metazoa > Chordata > Mammalia > Chiroptera > Phyllostomidae > Micronycteris > Micronycteris hirsuta. The sequence continues at coordinate 9,487 of PVJI01001077.1, forward strand.
AATCACTCAGACTCATCCCATAGAATAAATTTATTAAGGGCATCATGTGGTATTGTTCAGGGGGTTATGGTTTTTTATTTGTTCATTTACCAACATTTCTTGAGTACCTTCTAACATACTTATATTCACAGCCAGCTTGGATAATATCTGAGAAAGGCAGATCTTTATTAGACTTGTGTGAAATGCTCTCTGTGGAATTGTAAAATCTCTAAAATGTATCTTAATCATGTTTTAACAATAAAATAGAATATTGATCTATTTATGGACAAATCCACATCAGATCAGACATTTTTGCTATCTTCTTTTTTTAGAGAAGTCTCTATGAACTTCCCCCAGGTCTTGTTAAGTTACCACCTTTGACCCCGAAAGGTGGCACGTCTCTGTGAGACACTGTCCTTGTAACCCAGTGGTTAAAAGTCTTCAGAAGCAGAGTTTGGTTCAAAGGCAGCTCTGGAACACCCCATACTAAACTCCTTTTCCCATGTGTTAGGCAGTAACGTCCCTTCTTGCAAACAATGTTATGCCCACTCTCAATATAGGAAACACATACATAAGTGATATTTTAGTAACACAAATTTATTTTTTAAATTGTTACATATCTACCTATTATCAAGGCGCTGCTAAGACCGATGAAATGTTTTCTATAAATCAGAAATTTGAATGCATGGTAACTTCTCTGTCAGTCCCAGCATCTTATTCTTTCCCCACATTCTGTTTTGTTGCAGGTTTTTGAAACTCATTTTGATACCTCAATATATGTGATGCAGTTAGACTGATCCTGAATCTTGAAAAAAGAGTAGAAATAATTTTATTGCAGAGTTAAATAACTAATAAAAACCAACTATTCACATTCCTAAAAACATATAAATTTGTAATTTAACATATTATATATATTATCTTTAAATATATTTTCTGTTAAATCATGATGAGATATATTAAATATTTTATGTATCACATAAATATAGATTATAAGTATATAATACATATAAAATATGTTAACAGGAAGAATACAAAGCTTATCAATACACCATGAAATGATCTATAGTACATAGTGAGGCAAAAGTAGGTTTACGGTTGTGAGTACATAAAACAGTTTATTCTTGTATTATTTAATATTTATTTTTATTATTGATTAATAATTGTATTATAATATTTTCCATACAAACAACTGTAAACTTACTTTTGCCCCACCCTGTGTTATCTTGACATATGTGTCTGTCATGTTATTTAGACTACCAGTAGTGTAATTTATGGTCTGAGAATTCAGCTCTCACAGAGCTGACCAGGACCCCGTGATAACCAATTGTAATAAACCGATGTGTTCAAGCTTTTCTTGACATGTAATTAAGCATGACACACGTTTGCTATAGTAATGTATTCCGTTAGAGTTTTACATGAGCAGACATCCACAATCCAGAAATCAACCAGACTGATACAGAGCAATACTCTTCCTAATGAATGGCACATTTAAAACAGATTCATTTATGTGTACCAAAATTGCAGGGGGAGCTTTGGGTCCAAGATCTGGGTGGTGGTTTGGTGTTGGTAATGGTGGCTGGTAGTGACAATGTGGATGTGTATTAGTCCTAGAACTGAGTGCATCCAGTTGGAGGCTGGGCTTTTTGCATCGTTTGTGTTATTGTGGCTTTGGTCATTGAACATCGTAAATGAGACTCATGAAGCCTCTACTCCCTTTCTCTGGGCTTAGATGAGAAATTCCAGGCTGGTATGGGAAAGTGGGTATGAGACGCCCATGAAGATACAAAACTGAAGAGAAAGTATTAACACTGAAAACCCAAGGATAAATTCATGTTTTCTTTCTTTCTTTTTTTTTTTAAGACAGAGGGGTTGGGAGGGAGAAAGAGGGGGAGAGAAACAGCAATGTGTGGTTGCCTTTCATGGGCCCTCCACTAGGGACCCAGCCTGCAACCCAGGCATGCGCCCTGACTGGGAATCCAACCAGTGACCCTTTGGTTCGCAGCCGTGCTCAATCCACTGAGCTACACCAGCCAGGGCTTGTTTCTATATTTTTAAGTGGTACATCGCTTTTCAATCTTTTGGCTAAGATCAAGTGCAATTTTAAATGGTACAAAAGCAAAATGAAAGGCAACCCTCCAACAATCATGTAAACCTGTTGTTTGAGTGTATATTGTATAAGGAAAACTTTCTGCATATGGGGCAAAGTCATAAGTAAATTAGTTAATACTTAATTTTGTTCTTTACATACATAAAGAAAATAAAATACCTGTTGTTATTTTCTTGGTTTTTCACAGAAAGGAAACTAAGTTGCACAAGGATAGGATGACTACAGTTTTTTTTTTAATTTGTAAGGTGTAAGCTCCCTTAAATGAAATTAAATTTAGTGCAACTTTGGGATAAATGTTACACACAGCACCACTGGAGTTTGAGCTCTCCTGCTCTCCATTTGGTTACCAGTCATTACTTCTCATTTCCATTCTCTCCAGAAACAAGTGTTTTTACGCTCTGTTGACAGTATGTTTCCTGTGCCTTTATCTCTTATACCCTACATATTGCTCCAATTTGGGGCATAACTGTAAGTCATTGTACAATTCACCATAGCAAATCTTACATCCCAGAAGAGGCTTGAAAATACATAGTTTCCTAGGGCTGCCATAACAAATTACCACAAACCGGGTGGCTTGTAACAATAGAAATTTGCTCTCTTCCAGTTCTGGAGGCTAGGAAGCTGAAATCAAAGAGCCAGCAGGGCATTGCCTTTCTCCAGAGGCTCTTGGGGAGCATCATTGCTTTCCTGTAGCATCTGGTTGTTGCCAGTAATCCTTGGCATTTTGTGGGGGCTGAGGGGCATAACTCCAACATCTTCCTTTGTCTTCTCAGGGTTGTCTTCTTTCGGTGTGTGTCTGTGTCTAAATTCCATCTTACAAGGACACCAGTCATTTGATTGAGAGCCCTCATTAGAGCCCACCCTCATCCCATATGAGCCCATCTTAACTTGTTCGCATCTGCAAAGACTGAATTCTAATAGATTCACTTTCACAGGTTCCCAGTGAATGTGGGCGAGGGGTGGAGGGTGACAAACCATTCAACCCAGTAGATGTAGGGAGAATCTTGTTAAATTCTTTCACTTCCCAGAGTGTTTAGGGGTCTGCACTTGAGCACTTTTATTTTTCTAGTCTCATACAAAACATCTTTGAGCTTTCCATCCACTGGGATGTGGAAATTTGTTTTCAACGTAATATCTTTTACCTGAGAATCTACCCAAAGCCTCAGAAACCCTAACTAATCAATTCTCTAGTCGCTGGCATGGCACGTGCTGTGTATCATTTCTATATCATTTTTAAAAATTGCCCCTGGGGGCCAGGTTCTGTTCTCCAGTATTCATATGCAACTTCCTACTGGAATCTGTGTGCAAGTGTTTTCAAGCTTTTGACTCTGGCCCACACTTAACTCCTTCCCAAATTCTGTACTTTGTTCTTTGTACATCTGGACATTAGGCTCACTTAAACTTGTGTAATAATCTCCCCAAGGGCATTAGCTGTGAAGAGCTACATTATCCCAGATTCTTTTACCACTTGAGCTTTGCTAGCATTCTGAAGGCTGGCCAAAGGTCAAATATTTGGATGCTTTCAAGATAGCATGTAGTGTTTAAACCTTAACCAAAGTTGCAATTGTACTGAGGAGGGGGGTCCAGGGAAAAGATTACAAAGTAGCTCAGGCCCAGCATTCCTCCCCAGATATATTTTCTTTGATCTGCATGATGTTTTTTTTTGTTTTTTTTTTTTTTTGTTTTTTAAGAAATTGAATTACTTACTAACAATAGCAGATTTCACAAAGAAATCCAGATATCTGTCTTCTGAAAACTAAGATTTGACAACCCAGGGCCCATATTTCCTCAGCTGTCCCTTCCGACAGCATGGGCTCTCACCTGCATCATGGCCACTCTGAACTGAACCACTTCATTTGTTTATGTCACCTGTCTGGCCCTTGTTGGCATCCGAGCATCCACCCCTGGCCCAAGACTTAGGAATTCAACCTTAATTTTCTTCCCAATGTAGTTCAAAGAAACTATATTGAACACACTGGGACAAAGGCAGGCAGGTCAGTGGTTTACCCTTCCCTCAGTTTTGCCCTGCTTTCGGCAGATTGCCACCAGTACCTCTAAGCTCAGGTGAGATGCACCTTCCGTCACGGTGCCTCTGGCTTCTGTAGCCTTCTAACCCTTTCTCCCTCCGTCTCTGGTGTTACACGTGCATTCAAATGCAAGAACTGACATTTTCAGAAGCGGGAGTTAATTTCAAGTTCTGTCTCATGTTTCTTTCTTAAGCTTAGATTTCATTAATCACAGCACAGGCCCTTCCTGACATTCTTAAATGCCCTTTTGTAGCTTGTGAAGCCTCTTTTGGCCCTGTGCTCCCATCTATTCTGCTTCTATGATCCACCCTTTACCTTTTGGTCCACAGTATTTTGACTTCAGGTTACAGTTATCTTTCTGGAAGTCTCTTGTCTCAGTCTCTCACTACAGACACTTGTCTTGCCCTGTAGAACATCTCTGGTCAGTCCCTAGCCTGGGTGTAGGGTCTGCCGTTCTCCCTGTTGGGGTTTTGTATAATTCTTCTTGTACCCATAGTGTACCAATACAGGGCTGTCACTTCGAAGTCTAACCTCACGGTCCTGAATAACACCTCTCTAGCTTTCCTCAGAACCAATAACACTAAAATACCCTCTTAATTCTTCATTATCCCCAACCCCATTGGCACGTTTGTGCCGTTCAGCCCATGGAAAATCATATTCACTATACAATTCACATGGCCACGTGCTCTTCCTGAGAGTTCACGGACATGTTATCGTTCATGGCACTCACCACCGGATGCTAGAAACACCCTCATCTGTCCTTCCTCAAATATTTGTGAATTCTAGAGACCTTATATTTACCTTTATTTTAAAGCTTCTTAGAGTTTCTCTCTGACTATAAGAGTAATATGTTCATTGTAGAGAATGTGGGAAATACACAGAGATACAAAGATAAAAATAATATTATCCATGGCTGTACCTCCTAGAGATAACCACTGCTAGCACATTGATATGTTTGTTTTCACATTTACATTTTAATCTCTTCCATTCCCAGTTCTTTAGTCCTCAAACACTCTTGAGGGAAGGGTTATTTTTGTGGTTATCTCAAAAATTTAGAAAAAAGAAGTTATGTAACTCAAGAAAATTCTAATCTTTACATTTCCAAATCTAATTAATATTGTACACATTTTTGCATGTTTTATGTTAAATTATTTTACCCTAAAACAATATGATGAATATTAGGATTTTTCTGACTGCATTTAAGGAGTCCAAAGAGTATCTGTGCAGTCCCCTAAGTTTTCTGATAGGACGATTTGTATCATGGACAGCCCGTGGATGCAAAGCCTTGGCTTGGTTTTAGGCATTTGTTGTAGTCTGACTGCGTACTCCTCACCCCAAATTCTTATGCTGGAACCCTCCCTGCTGCCCACAACGTGATGGTATGAGGAGGGGTTCCTTTGGCAGGTAATGAGGATTAGATGAGATCATGAGGGCAGTGTTCTCATGAGATTAGTGTCCTTATAAGAATCATGAGAGATTGCTTTCCTCTTTGCTCTCCACCATGTGAGGATATGAAAAGTTGGCATTCTATAGTCCAGAAGCATGCCCTCACCAGGCTTGACCATGCCGATGCCCTGATCTCAGACTTCCAGTCTTCAGAATTGTGAGAAAAAAAATTTTTTGTTGTTTATAAGACACTTGGTTTATGATATCCTGTTATAGCAGCCCAACCTAGGACAGCATTCAAGGAAGGAAATCAGCTGTGGACATCAGATACAGATACAAGAAGATACGTACTTGCCCAAAGTAGCATGTGGGTACCAGGTTAATGGTAGGTCATGCGTGACAACTAGGGTAGACCAAGATCTTAAGCTGGGACTTGAAGAGAGTAAAAGACTGGGAGGAGGAGAGCTACTTAGGTACATTTTATAATAGGAAAATGTTAGAGTATCAAGAATTATAACTGGCTGAGAATATCAAGAATTATAACTGTCAAGACCCTGGGTAGGAACCAAGTCTGACTCTTGGCTCTGGGATTCCCTCACTACATTTCCAGCTGATGAACTGACAAATCTCCAATATATCACTTCATAAATACTATTAAAATTTCTAAACTTTTCTACATCTACTTTTTTAAGGTGTGTTTGTTTGTTTGTTTGTTTAGAGAGAGAGGAAGGGAGGGAGAAGGAGAAGGAGAAAAACATTGATGTGAGAGAGAAACATCAGTTGGCTCGCTCTCCCATGCCCCCAACCAGGGACCTGGCCCACAATCCAGCACCCAAAGTAGATGTGAGCCACACTAGCCATGGCTCACATCTACTTTTTTTCACATCTACTTTTTAAAATTTTATGCAAGAGTTTTTAGGAAATTTTTCGTTAATAACCCGGAAATCTTCTCAATGTTAAAATAAATACATCACAGTTTCTGACTGCTTACTAGCTGGTGATACAAAGTTAAGGAAAGTTCATAATATATTCTAGTTGAGTGAACAAGAAATATCATTCCAACATTTTAGCATCTAGGTGAGAATTGCTTCCAGCACTTGCTGGCTTATGTGCTAGGGATTAACAAGTGTGTCACAATCAACATAGCTGATGTTGGATTTATAGGGAAATGTAAACAAATGTCTCATTGCTTTGGCCATCCATACAACCTGGCAGATCCAGACTATAAAAATATGAACAAGTTATTTGTCCCACAACTTCTGGGTAGCTCTGTGAGTGGAATTGATGATTGGATGGTGCAGGGTGGCAGATTGCAATGGGAAGCCCAGCCCTGAAGTCAGGGAAACTCTAGTGCTGACAGAGCCAACACTTAGCCGTATAATCTTTGCCTATCACATAGTTTCTTTGCTCCTTGGTGGACTAAATAAACTCTAAAGACTTCTAGTTTTAATATTCTGCGACTCTGTATTCTTCAAGTGTCTTTCTTTAAAAAACCAAGAATACAGTGAGATGTTACTTTAAGGAAAGATGACGTGATCTCTAGTTCTGAGCTTCATCCAGCCATAGGCATGTCAATTTCAGGTACTCATTACATCATCAGGGAAAGAAGCCAATAAAAAACCCATACCTCTCAGACTGTAGAATCTGCTTATAAATTAGAGTGGACAGAATAGCTGTGGTTTTTCCAAACTCTGAAACATTACATGTTCTTGGGTATTACTAAAATGCATTTTGTGTTCTGCATCTTGTTAAAGTTTTTGTGACGTGTCCCTGTAAAGGTCTGCTGAACTCCTGCTAGGAGGAACCATGCCTTTGGTTATCTGTTACCAGTTAGCTCAGTTGGATAAAATCCAGGGCTGTGGGACCTGGCTCCAAATGGGAGAGTTGGCTTCATGGAGAGCAGTCCCCTCTTGCTCTACAGATTCAGAAATGCTTGCATTTGATCACTGAGGGCAGAAGTGTGAGCATGGCTGGCTCAGCCTACTGGAAAAATCACTCAGAGCCCATGTTATTCTGACAGGGGTTATTGACCTCAACCTTGTTTAGAATTACCAACTGTGAGCAAAATGCCAAGCCATTTTCTGTATGATTTAAAGTGCCTGATGACCTTTCACCCAACTGACCATCTAAATCTTTCTACATTGTGAGAAACTCTGATGAAAATAGCTTGTTATTGGATCTTGACTCTCTGCAAAGTGCTGTGCTAAGTAGTCTGCATGCATTTTCTCACTCACACCTCAGAGTAATTCCATGCAATATGCACTATTTTTATCCTCCTTTTGTAGGTGAGAAAACTGTAGCTGCAAGAAGCTGGGTGACTTTCCTAAGGCCCCACATCCACTGACTGGCACAGCCAGGACTCCGAGCTAAGTCTTGTCTGACCCCAGAGCCCATACTATTATCCCCTACACTCTAATGCAGGGGTGTCAAACTCATTTTCACCAGGGGCCACATCAGCCTCGCAGTTGTCTTCAAAGGGCCGAATGTAATTTAGGACTGTACAAATGTAACTGCTCCTTAGCAGTTAAGTGAGAGCTCGGCGCTGCCGCCGGGTAGCAGCAAGGTAGAGGGCCTGATTCGGCCCGCGGGCCTTGTGTTTGCCACCTGTGCTCTAATGCATCTCTCAGGATATTGCACAGGACACCAAACAGTTTGAGATTTTAGAAATTTTGATAAGCCCCTACCTATGGAATGAAACTTTCCACAGTCAGATGCTTATCAGTGGTTATGGGTTTTAAGTTGTAATTTCTTGAAATGAAATGGGTCACCTCTACAGGCAGACAAAGAAAACTTGACAAATAGTCAAGGGAGGCAGATGTCTGTTCTTGGATGCTTTCGCACATTTTCCATTCATGACCTCCTCTCTGTCCCAGCAGCTTGAGAAACATCTCAAACCTAAAGCATTATTTCCTCAAATTTCTAGTTCAAAACACAAACTCTCATAGTGGACAAATTAAAAAGTCTTTCCACTCTTCTGAATCCCCCAGCACCTCACCACCAACTCAACTCACTTTATACCCTCAAACCCAGGCATCAACAGATCAGTGAGACAAATTTTTCCTGACTGTTCTGCTCAGCAGTAAAATTACAGAGGCTTTTCAATAGAAGGGGGAAGCTGTAAAACCTCCTGTGTTAGAACATTGAGTTAAGCTCTGACTTCTCTGAAGCTACAGTTTCACGATGTTTAACTTGAAATTTAGTCATTAGGCAATGTGTTTAGTATTCAGGAACCCTGTTCTTCCTGACCTTCTGAACTTCACTCTCATTTGAGTGAAAAGAGACAGCCTTGTAGGGCACACAGAGCATTTGGTACGAGTTCCGGGAAAAGGACCTTGGTAACATGCATCCCTTACACTGTATTCCTTTTGAGATTTTATAGGTGGACATGAACAAAGGCGGCCTTTAGGGTAATTTCTCTTTTACCTAGTCAGCAGTACAAAGTAAGGCATAACGCTTTGTGGTTTTCCTTCTAAAAAGGACAGAGTGACTCACTTCACTATTGACATAGTAAAGTATACTTAGAGTTGAAGAGCCGCATTAGATAACCTAAGTTGTTCCTCTTGTCTAGCTTCTAGGAAGTTATTTTTTAAATAAAATACCTCTTTTAATTTTCTAAAAGAGCGTTATACATCACTGCTGTTTGAAACTATAAAAGAACAAGGTCTTCCATTTCACATTCTTTCTGAGGCATGAAAAATGCTTCACTCACGTGTCCTTACCTTTGTTCTCCTTTTATCCTCATCTCCCTGATCCATCGCTTTCAGCTGCTTTACTTCTGGCCTTTCCCCCTTCCATTCAGGAAGTAGTTTTTAGCAGCTGGCATGTAAACAGCAGTGTGCTAGGCACTGAGGGAGTGAGGAGATGAAGACACAGGCAGTGTCCTTCGTGGACTTAGAGTGGCAGAGGTTGCAAGTTTGAAGGACTGTAGGAGACAGTGAGTTCTGTGAGAGGGCAGAAGGGGCCAGACGCAGGACAAAGGAGGGTATCATCACGCAGCTCCAGCTGATTGAAATCCTCCAGGAACACTGAACCAGCATTGTCAGAGCTTTCAGCTTGTCAAGAAAAGTCAGAAATCCAGATTTTTATTATGTGCCATCTCCTGATTTTTTAAAAATGCTGGCAACTAATTCAAATTCTTCAAAAACATTGTGCGGGCCAAACAAAACATGTATGTGGGCTGAATTCAACCCATGAGCCTCCAATTTGGGGAGTTCTGGTCTGGTTAGTGAGGTAAATCACACATGTATGAAATCATTCACTTAAAATGTGGCCCATATGACTAAGAGTCCTAATGAGTGACACAGACAGTTCGTGCTAGAGAAGTTCAGAGAAAGGAGAAAAATGAGAAGAAGGAGGACGGAGGAGACAAGAGAAAGATGAGCTCCAGGCGCTGAGGCCTCAGCGCTGCCAGGCACACTGAGGGGATGTGAGGAAACTGAGGGGTGTCTGTTAGGAATCTGGGAGACGCACTGAGGCCATGTGGTGGACAACCTCCAATGTCAGACTGAGGAGGTTGGGCTTTATCTTCTGTTTCATGGGAAGCCACTAAATATTTGTTGATTTGCTATTTTAGAAAATAAACATTGTTGGTGGGTAGAGGGTTAAAGTAGCATGCAAGGGAAAACCATCAGGAGACTCGTGCTGTAGGACTTTCTCGTTCTCCACCGCACCTCCTTTTCCACCTCTCTACAGCACATCCCCAACCTTCCACCTAATGCACCTCTAAGAGAAAAAGCCTCCCTCTAGCAAGGTAGCTTTAAAGTATGCCAATGCCCTAAGCCAGAAAAAGAAAATGAAATCAGACCAAATTAGAATGGCACCCCCACTAAGAAAATAAGTAAATAACCCTAGGCCACCACCTTTCGCTGAGTAAAACCCACTGTTTAAAAAAGAGATAGGGCATCTCTTTGAGCCATACAGCTCCATCTAATAAGCAAGGCTTGTGTGGCTCTAGAATGAGGATGGAAAGGTACAGAACTACGTTCTCACTGGGTACACATTGATCAGGACTAGCTGAGCAATAGCCACAATCAGAAACTGCACACTTTGCACTAACATTGATTAGTCAAGTTCTCTTACTTAAGTAACTGATAGAGAAGCACACAGAAAGTACAGAAAGGCACTGTTATAAAAATATATATTTTTAAGGAAGAAGAGGTACAAATTTTTAGATACTAAAATATATAGCAATCTTCCAGATAAACCTAAAGTATGAAAAATGAGTTACCCCTAAGTACCCAGTGAGAGTGTTTGCAGGATGGTGGGCTGCCCTTGTACCTCGCTGGATAGTTAGTTGCCTGGGCCCCACCTCTGGCCAATTAGAGCTGGTTAGTGTGAGGTGGGACCAAGCAGGTAGACTTTTGAAAAATCCTCACGGGTGATTCAGGACCCTACACAATTTTGCTCAGAGATTGGCATTTAAATGTTTGGCTGATGTAGGCAATTCTTGGTTATTCCAGTCCTGGTTGTGCAGGGTGTTCATTCTCCAGGGCCCTTGTTTTACTTATTCTTTCTACCCACGTTTTCCCCATTATATTTTTTATGTGTACTTGAAGAGAGAATGAGAAGAGAAGGAGGCCAGAACTTTTTAAAAATGTATCATTTTACCTCATAATAAGAACAACAAAAATAATTACAACCAATAACAACAGCTAGAATTTCTTAAATATTTATTATGTCAGGCATTGTTATAAATGCTTCATACATATTAATTCATTTTGTTCTCACCAGACCTGTGCATGAGGTACATGCCATTATCCTCCCCATTTTGAGGTAAGAAAACTGAAGCACAGAGAGGTTATTACATTTACCCAAGGTCTCGCAGTTAGGAAGTCTCAGAGGCACAATTTGAACTCAACAGGTCTGAATCTGTATCTCTAACTTTTTTGGTGATAATATATATATAACAAAATGTATCATTTTGTTAATAGTTTTTAACTGTACGATTCAATGGCATTAAGTACATTCACAACGTTTTCCCAATTGAGAGCCTGCGCTTTTACTGTCTCGCAGTAGTACTTAGAGATCTGGAAATGTTCACTGCTTGTGGCAATTCTGACTTCTTTTAACATAAAAGGTTTAATACCTTTACATTCATAGCATCGTTGCACTCCACGTGTCCTCTGTGTCACTGTGTGCGTTGCAGCCAGCCCCTCACACCGTCACACCAGCCTCTCCATGCTTCACAATGCTACCCCTCTTCCCAGAGATCTGTGTGTTAGCAACGACAGCTACATCGCCTAATCTGCTTCTGCTCTGACATTCATTCTAAGCTTTACCCTAACATCAGAAATCTTTAATAAAAGTTTCAAAGCCATGTATATAAGCTTGAGGAAATGCAGCGTTCTTCCAGGCTGAGCTGTCACTGCAGAGCAGCTTTGACCTGGGTCCTCGACATTCTCCCCTCCCCCACTCTGATCCAAGCTTCATCCCCCCTGGCCTGGGTTACTGTCATCACTGCTCTCCCAGTTCTCAGGTGCTCGGCTAAACTGGACATCACAAAACCTGGTTCCAGTCCTGTGCCTTGAGCAGTGCTTTTCATCTCCCTGAGCCAGCAGACCTTTCATTCAGCAGGAGTAGAGCACGGGAGTAGGTGTTTCCTTTTGATTCCTGAGACCAGGATTCCAGTTCTCAGGCGTCCTCAAGAGGGGACTTGCTGCCGCAGTCAAAAGAACTTCAGTCTGGATTAAGTGTTTCTTCGTCATCACTTTACCACTTGGCACCCTGTTTTCTTTAATGCTGAGGTACCGGTGCCCTTACCTGCTACTTTTTGGCCGTCTAAAACCTTTTTACCCCAAGAATTCACCTCTTTCCACTTGTTCCCAAATAATCCCTGGTAGTTCTACTCCTTTTTTCCTATTTTCACATTTAAAAATAAATTTAACAAAAAAAAAATGGCTCTATCATTAGTAATGATTTCAGCCAAACATTAAGGATCTGTATGGTTTATTACTGTATACCTGTATAGCTATAGTATTACCATGAGTATAATTATTATTACTATATTATTATTAATATACAGGGTCTGGTAGAAGTAAGGCTTGCTTGAGTCTGATTGGTTAGGGTACGTGAATGTCTCACACAAGATGGACAGCAATTTGAACATTTCACCTAAAATTTCATATGGTGTGCTTGAGTGTGTTATTGTTGTATTACAGAATTACATGCTTATGACTTTGTAATGAAAGATTTCGTAATAAAAAGGGGGTGTTATTTGTGCCTGATGCTGTTTTATCTGACTAGCTTATTACCATAATTCAAAGAATAGCAGCCTTAATTTTCTCTGGGTGAATTTATATATATGTATGTATGTATTTCTCATATATAATATGTTTATTTTATATATATACATATATATAAAACTAAGAGCTATATATTTTATATATATATAAAATTGTGAAGGAACTCCATAAACCAAACTTAGACTCTTGAACTACGCTACCCTGAACAATTAGCAGCTAATGTTCAGAGAGGAATATTTTGTCCAGAGTTTGACAGTCTTTCTTTTAGGGAGTATTTGAATTTGGGGGCTTGACTTTTCATTTAAATAACTTGATTAGCTAGTCTTGTTTTTATTTGTTTGTTTTTCAATTTACAAGGTCACCTGCATAACACCTCACCAGAACTCTGCACTTTAGACCACAGTGGATAACTAATTTTTAAAAGCATCTCATTTCTTCTCTCTGTGAAGAAGGCTCCAGTTAAAGAGATGAGCTAACTCGTCCTGTTATTTGAAGTAGGCTTCATGCTTAATCAAATGTTAAAATCTCTTGACATGTCTGTCCCCCAAGAATATTACAAATAAACACTGTCAACCGTAACCATTGTTAGTACTGAATGCTCACACCTAAGGTTGGAAAAGTTGTTCCTAGTCCTTCTCTCAAAGCTCAACTTTCATCCTTATAGAAGCAGGTGGAAGAGGCCTTGTTTTATTTTGTTTTGCTTTTTGTTTCACTGCTTCGGAGTCAGAGATCCCAGAAGATGTTAAAAGTGGATCTGAGTCTGCTGTAAACTTCCAAGGGCCCTCTTTCCTTTAAGAGATCCTGGATTTTCTTCTGAGAATGGATTTGGAATGCAGTGGATTTGGGAAGACAGAGGATGTATCAAAGTAAACATTCTATGAGCTTGTACTTTGTAGTTTAATTTACTAAGCAGACAAAACCTCTGAGCATTTCCTGTGTATCTTAAGGATGAATTCGTCACCTGCTCCCAGACCCCACTGACTCTTTTTTCCAGCTACCCTCCCCCAAACCCCACACGCTTTTTTTACATGGAAGCCACTCCTCAGACGTGGTGCTGGTATGTGCACTTGCCTGAACCATGCTAGATTATGTGTTTTAACGGAATGGAATTTATGGTATAAACCAATTTTAATTCTTTATCTTTTAAAATGCAGCCCAGTATTCAATGCAGAGAACCCAAAGACCCTGCAGCTCTCTAGGGGACAGAGGGCCCTGGAGTGGAGGAGGGGGGCTCTGGCAGAGGGCTTGGAAAATGCTTACAGTCCTAGTGGAACTTGCGATTTTCACTTGCTGATTTTCTTTAGCCTCAGATTCATTGAGGGCATGTTGACAAATCATACTCATATGTAGGAGCACTTTTAATAAATTCTATGTTGCCATCTACCATATAAGACTGATTCTGCCAAACAGCTAACTTTAAAGAAATTCAACAGTTTGATTTACACACAGTGAAGAGATTGATAGAGGGCAGATTTGAGCAAAAAAGTCTAAATAAACAAACAAATATGTATTCATGTTGCTGTCCATTTATGCAGCATATATCCAGCCACCAACATCTGTTTTACACCCACACACATACACACACATGTGCTAGGCATTATGTGTGCTGTAAGGAGGAACAAGACACAGTCCTTGCTTTAGGGTGAGTCTGACAGTGTTGAAAACCATGAGCCGAAATGACATAAGATAAAATATGGAAAGTGATGTAATTGAGGTATACATTGAGAAATTTACTTGGTGTGATGTTTAGTAGCAGCTGGAAGTGCTGCTCAAAGTGTAGTCTGAAAACTAGCTGCATAAGCATTGGAAATGCAGATTCTCAGGCTCTATTCCAGCCCTGCTGATTCTGAATCTCAGGGGGTGGGACCCAGCAATCTGTACTTTAGAAGGTGTTTATGTTTTAACCAGAATCTCCAAGTAATTCTTAAGCCCAACAAAGTTTGAGAACCATTGTTCTAAACTACAGTTCCCAGGGCACTCCAGTTCTCACAGTCGGTATCATCATTCAAGTCACAGGCGAAGGAAGGGAGAGTCCGAGATGTAAGTAATTTTGTCAACAGTCGTACTGCTAACATTATGCCAGACTAAATCCAATCCCAGTTCTGTTAAACCATATCATATAACCTAAACTCTTTCTCTCCCCTGTTGTCTCATTCTAGAAGTTATTGTCAACCACAAAAACCATGTTCCTAAAGATTCCTTTCTTGGTTTTCCACTTTTCATGTTACTCTTTCTGCAAATCTAGAAAGGTACTCACTTTAGTAACTTTACCACTGCCATGGTGCCCCGTGGCTGTCAGCACTGTGATGCTGAGGTGCAGATGACGCTTTTGGCTTGCCATGTCATCGTCAGGTGGTCAGTTGATACCGCCAATAGTATCAACTATACTATATAACTATACTATTTTCTTTAGTATAACTATACTATTTTCTTTAATAGTATATATAGTATATACTATATATACTACCAACTATACTACATAACTATGTTCCTATGCCACCAGTATAGGTGGGTGGGGACTCAGTGCCTGTTTTTTGGTCTCCCAGTTTGAGAGTCACTGCTGTGAGAGATGGGAGAAATTAGAGACAGTCTTTACTCCTAAAGATTCTATCATTTTAACTTGCCCACCTATCAGTGGCTAAATTCAAATTAAAGTTTTTGATGGCCGACTGCTGATGGGGGTGTTATGATTTCTCTTTACTATGTCTTCAAAAATTTGAAATGCTTCCTGCAGCTCTTGGTGGGTTTTGTCTCTTCTTCCTCTTTTCGTGAGAGTCAGTCGCTCATTTATAAAATCACTTACAGAAATTTCGGTGTGTTTTAGATGGCAATTACACTTTTTTCTCTCTCCAGGGGCCTCAGCTGCAAAGAATTCTTATAGAACTGAATTGTTTTGTTTGTGTAGGCAGGCATTTGCCATGTGGTGAGCTTGAAAATGGACTAAATAAGCGGTTTGCGTGGTGATGTCATGGACGGTGATGATTAGAGCGAGGGTAATGCGGACAGCTGTACTTCCTGAACACCCGGGACCAGACGGACTCCTGAAATCCTGGGTCACAGTTTAGAGACTTTTGTGTGACTATATTTATAGCCATTCATTCTCTTTTTTTTTCCCTCTCAGGATATTTTGTTTCAAGAGAAAGCTGTTTGCCTTCTTCAGAGAGACATCTGAAAGTGTGTATGCCACACAGATTTCCTGTCCGGGTGTGCTTTGTCTGTAGAAGAGCAAGCCTGGACTAGGATTAGGTTGTCCCTCACAGAGCCACCCACATTTGCAGTCCTGGGTCACCGGTCACATAAAATACAGGAGCTTTACGCTTTGGTGGCCCTGCCTACGTTTCAAATCTTATTTATAAAATAGGGAAATTTCCAGTGCTCGCAGTTGACCTAAATTAGGGGATCCTTATTCAGACTGAATTATGTTGACCCTTTCTCTCTCTTCTTGCTTTTCCTCAGCATTTTCGCAAGTTACTTGGGTCTCTCCTGGGACAAAAGAGAGAATAGAAAGAATGTGACACTCATACCTTGGAAAACTAGGACCTAAACACTCTGTGGAAAGCTTTATATATAAATAAGCAAGGTGAATTTTAGAATGTCTGTTGGGTCCCTGGGTCCGATTTGTCCTCTTCCTCTGTTGGTATACGTGACGGAGAAAAGTGAGTGATTTGCAGGTGAAGTCTGACCTAAAGTCACTTAGCTAATATGTTGTCAGATCATCTGAGTTTTGCAAATGTTATTCAAATAAGGTTTATTTAATGTCAACATAAACCCTTATGGAGAAGGAATTCTAAGTGTATTCTACACCTAGAATTCAGATGATCTAGGCTATCCTAGTTGGTGTTATACTGGTTTTGGTAATAAACTATGTATTGTGCTCTGTGTAGGTGATGAATAGTAATTTAAAATACAATCCCTGAGCTGTCTACCCATGCCTTAGCCATGTGGCCTGCCATTTCAAACAGGCTTTGTTGGCTACCTTGAAGGCCTCTAGGTTTAGTGTAATAGGGAAGCGTGGTATAGAACATAATATAGTAAAGAGACACAGTGAAAGCCGCCCCCACACCACACAACTCATTCCATGCTTTTGTGCTTTGGGTCATTTTTCAAAGGCCCAAGGCACCTCCAAAGACCTTTCCAAGCTCTGCCACAACACAAAATCTCCCAGGGGTTCCTGGAAGGAGGGTAAGCTCTGAAGTTAGACCTGGATCTACCCCTAATCATGGGAATTAGGAATAACTGCTTCATAAAATTGTCAAAGATTACATGGAGCCTATCGAAATCCAGACAGAGAAATGCATATTTAGTTGAATAAATACCATTTTTACCATAGCAAATTGGCAAATTCTGTTAATGGTCATACAGGGAAATAAGTGCTCTTGCACACTGCTGTTGGGAGTATTAATTACCTTTAAGGCAATTTTGCAATGTTATCATAAACACAAATGGATGATGGATAGACAGACTTACAGTGTGTCTTTTGACCCAGCAACTACCATATTTTTCAGACTATAAGACGCATCTAGGTTTTAGAGAAGGAAAATAGGAAACAAAATTTTGAAGCAAAAAATGTGGTAAAATATTTAACAACATAAATAACATAATATTTCACCAATGTGAGCCAGATAGTCCATAACTCGGACTATAAGATGCACCCCATTTTCCTCCCAAATTTGGGGGGGAAAGTGCATCTTATAGTCTGAAAAATATAGTACATTTTAAGTTATTTATCCCAAAGAAATCATAAGGGATGTGATACAAAGATTTAGCTACCAGGATCTTTATCACTCTATTGTTTATAATATTGAAAAACTGTAAGTAATTAACATATGGCTATACCTTTGTCGATATTGGGTGATAACTTACTCCCCACCTACTCGGGAACCCCAATCCACTGTCACTTCTACCACTATTCCACCCCAATGCAAACAGTAAGAAAACCAGGGTTAAAAATGTTAAGTATCTTCCACAAATCCCCAAACCAAGATAACCGCCAGTGTTTCAGCCATCTGAGGAAACCTGTGCTGGTCACCGATTTGCCTCTTTCTCATTAAAAGTCAAGACTGGCTTGTTCAGGTCCATAATCCATTATCCTCAATTCTGAAACCCAAAAATCCCCCCAAACGCGAATCTGTTAAGAAGTTTTATACAGACTTCTTTGACAACAAAACCTGATCTGAACTGCCACAAGTCCATGGAGAGTCTTTACCCATTTAGTGTGACTCTAACTTTTCTGCAGGAATATTAATGTTTGATTACTGGGTACTGCCCAAGATCCCACTAGAAGCTTTACATAATACATACTATTTTACATTTCTAAAATCTGAAAAATTCTGAAACACTTTTGGCCTAGAAGTTTCTGATGAAGCATTTTGGGCCTTTGGCTGCTCCAACAAGGAGAAGTCAACATATCTATCTATTCAAGGTTAAATGAACAATGCTTAGGGTATGACCTAATTTCTTTTTAACGTTCCTGGGATGGAACCTAATGCTTTTTGTGACAGTGAATCTTCCTTTAGCCATACTTCTCTTTATTTAGCTGCCCAGAGTTTAGGTGTTTACTGTGTTGACGCTGGATATTAAATGTTTTCCTGAAGAGGGTTAATTATGAGGATATAATTTACTTCACCTAGAAGGGACACTTACATTGCCCTCTGCTCTCTTAAAGATAATGAGAAAACCTTTCAGCTTTTAAAGGTTATGATTCGGATGACCTATCCGTTAAGATGAGCATGTAACTATTCAGCATGCAAGGCCCATATTTTATGATCTTGGTTTTAATGCTCCTGTTTCCTGTTTGGACATTGCAAAGGGCTGTGGATGGCGAGGACAGCAGCAGCAGTGAGTAGCGCCATCTCCTTCGTTGTGCGCTTGCCATCATAGAAAGCACTATTTCTCAGTGTTTTGTGTACAGTGGGAAAAATGAAGACATTTGCCCTTTCTTTAAATTTGTAAGTTATGTATCAATCCAAGAAACAAAGTTCAGCTCCTTCCACTGTCACCCAGCAGGTGGTGCTGTGAAGTAGAGGGAAGTGACATTCCTTTGAGCTAGCTGCCTTTCTGCTCCACAAACCCAGTCATAACCTAGCAAATACCCACATGATTTTGGCACTTTAATAATATATCAGTTGAAAGTATCCTAAAGGTCCAGTGCCTCAAACGAGTCTTGTTTAATTTAGTTTCCAGTCTCCTGTAAAGCTCCTGTTTCAAGATCAGCTGTGGCAAGTGCTCACGGTGTCTCCAGCATTAGCAGAATCACTAAGGTCCTTTAAAAAGGTGTAATTCTGTTTCTGCACCTGAATGTTAGAATGGATCCTTTCTTCCTATGTGTGGGGAAAGCCACACTCTTCTCTTCCAGGTGTAGGCCTTTTTACCGCTTCTGCTTAGGAAAGGATCCATTAACTATTTGAATGATTAACTGATTTGTGGAACACCTTAACTGAGCTAGCCATCAGCTGCCTGCTCAGCTCCTCTACTCTGGGCAAGAAAGTGATTAAGCAAAAGGGAAGAAAAACTCTGCTGTGGCTCCGAGACCTTTCTTATTGGAAGTTCATTTTCCTTTTCTCCGCTGATAGCGGTGTTTTGGAGCTGGTGTAGCAGCCAGTTGAAGCAGTGTCACAGTCTACAGACCAGCTGCAGTCTCCTGGGGCACCGGGCAGTTTATGCTCATAAGAACTTTCACTTCTTTTTCACAAACATTAATAGTTTCCTGGCACTGCCTTTCAGGAAATGTCGTCATGATCTGGAGGAACCAATAAAAGTACAAGTAACCTGTTTTGACAGATCTTTTTTTCTTCCAGAAATTTCAGAGCTGGGGGGCCGGGTGCAGGGGGAGGAGGATTGGCGAACCAGTCCATTTGTGAGGACATAAGGAGAAATTGTGGAGTTGCCGTTAGAAAGGGGGGTGATACCTGCCCTAGACATGGCATAGAGAGGGCTCTAAAGCTGAGAACGAATCCCAGCTCATTTTGTTTTTGGAAAACGAAAAAAAACATCTGATTCAGTAGGGCAGTTCAAGTCTATGGCACATTAGGAGATTTATCTCATTTTTTTCCTTTTCATTTCAAGCACAATTCTTAACTCTTTTGATCCTCAAATAAAAAATGCACACATTAGAATCAACAGCGTTCGATTGTGGATGCACACGGCGATGCCATAAGGGATGCAGAAGAGGCCGTGGCTTTGGTAACGAGTACCAAATGGCTAACACCCGCTGCTCTTTGTGCAGCCCCGTTGTGGCCAGAGCATGAATCTGAACCCCATTAATGTGAGAAACATTGCATGTTGCTCTAGGACAAATTAGTGTGGTTTTATTTTGTGGGGCGAGGTGGCGGGGGGAGTTCAATTGTTATTCCCTTGAAAGTTTTTTTTTTTTAAAGATTTTATTTTTAGAGAGAGGGGAAGGGAGGGAGAAAGTGAGAAAGAGAAACAGCAATGTATGGTTGCCTCTCACATGGCCCTCACGGGGACCTGGCCCGCAACCCAGGCATGTGCCCTGACTGGGAATCGAACCTGGACCGCTTGGTTCCCAGCCCACGCTCAATCCACTGAGCTACACCAGCCAGGGCTCCCTTGAAAGTTTTTGAGGAAAGTTGATTATCACAGTACTAAAAGAATAGGCTAAGAGTAAAATTGAGACATCGGATATGATTGTGTCCTCTTTTCTAACCAGTGAATTAAAAATGTGTTTTCACACTAGTGCTGAATTTTTGAATACTCTGCTTTTTCTTAGGACTAGAGTTTTAAATAATAATGCTTTACTCTCCAAATCAGTTTAAGCTTCAACCTAAATACAATGCAAGATGTATAACTTAAAGATTAAACCTTATGCCAATTTAACAGAATGTATGGGTTTGTAATAAGATGCTGCCCAAACCCATCAAAAGTTACCTATGAGTAAAGATTTAGTATCAGCAATATTGTGGTTTTCTCTGTGTGTGATTTTCCTTATTAAACTCTCCTATGTAATATCCTTTTTTTTATTAAAAGAAATTTTTGTTTGTTTATGTGGTTTTAAAGAGAAGGTACTCTTCTTATTGGTTGGACTAGCATTTCCAATCTTCCTTTTTATTTCAAGTCCTTGTAATTGCCCGATTTCAGACATACCACTATCAATTTATGTTGGGGCAGTACGGGAAAAATAGATTTTATCTTGGTTTTCTCTCACCCACTTTATCTTTTAATTAAGAGCCTGCATTTGTTACACAAGTAGCTGGATATAATGGAGAAGTTTATAGGTAAAGAAAAAAGCCGAGAACAGGGGCTAGGACCTCCTGTTCCCTGGGATAGAGTTGCCTCAGGAGATGTTTAGTCACTGCTAAGACTGTCAGCTTCTTCCATCTTGCTGTTGCCGGGACCCTACCTGAGAAAAGCAATCAGAGTGGATATTTTTTCCTTGCCTAAGAACTCCCAGTTTTCAAAGCATTCACTAAAACTTACTTGGAGGAAGGCATAGAGGAGGTTCAGAAAAGCCAGGATTGTGAGTTCATACTCCTGATTCCAGCCAGAACCAAGCCCCATCTTGAATGTGCTGGGGCCAGCCGCCGTGGAGGCTGACCTTGGACAGATCTTTCTCGGTCTATGTTCAGGCCTTTCTCTCACACTGCTTCAGAATTGCCCTATCCTGTCCAAGACTGTTGCTACCCAAATGATCCTGTCTAGCTTCCCCTCTTGCCTTCAACTGTTATGATCCTCTTCTTCTGCCCTGGTGTATTTTCCTTGTAGCTGCCACTGGCTCTTGGTTTCCACCTGAAGAGAGAGTCTCTGTGACAGCTTTCAACCTGGAGAGGTGGTAAAGCTCTCAAGGTTCACACTTACTGGGAGCCCAGCTGCATTATTCCCTAGTTGTGAACCAATGACCTGTCATCAGGTGTCTTTAGGGGGGGCTCTGCCATGTCAGCTAGTTAATTACATTCTTATAATTTGATGTCTTGATGCGCAGACTGAAACTGAAATATAGAGAACTTGCCTGCAGAGGTTCATAGGACCATTCTTCCACCGAAATGGGAAAGGTAACTAGCACACTAGAATAAAAGTCTTCTCTGACGGTCTTAGGACTGTCATTCTTCCAGAGGAGCAAGTTGGACTTACCATTCACTTGAGTGTTGCATGGACCGTATTTTAGGGCAAAGAACCGAGCAGTAAGCTCTGAATTAAAGGTCCACCGGTCTCAGCCATTTTAAATCTTGTCTGCAAGTTCCCTCAGCTCTTATTTCCCCAAACCCATGGATTATCCAGTTGAGAAGGGATTGTGCCTTGAATTAATGGGAGACAGTTTTATCAATGACCACCTGCCTTATTTGGTTCTCTGAATTTTCAGATCTAGACTCAAACTTGAGCATAATCCTGGGCTCCCTTTGACTCAAGTTTGGGACCCAGATACTAGCTGTCTCTGGCCAGTTTCCTGATTTCTCCTCTAACTGTGGTCCTAACTAACTGGTTTCCACTTTTTTCTTGTGACTCTGAATTTGTCAATTCAGTGTTTTGAATGATGAAGAGAAAGTTTGCTCATCTCTGACTGATAGCAAAATGAAACAACAAGCTTTCACATCACTAACATACAAATTTAAATACAAAATATTTAAATAGGCTTTATCTGCAGCTTCCTGGAAAATACTGGGGTAGGGGAGGCAAGAGGGGAAACTTGTAGGTCTAGGTTATGAAAACAAATCGAGATTTTTCCTTTTGACCTTTAGTCCAAAACTAAATAAGGAATTTGGGCCCAGAGTGCAAGAAATTGAATTCTAGGAGCAAATATCTTCATTTGGCACATGTTATTAGGGCTTCTCGAAGGCCAGGAAATGTTCATTGCCAAGCTCTGACCTCAGGGGATCCTGGGAAATAGCCTGCTGGTCTCCCTACTAACTTGACAGCTAGTATTCACTTTAACATTCAAAGTGAAGAGCAGGGTTCATGCCGGGCAAGACCTGCCACTTGATGCTTCTGTGGATTGTGGCACCAGGAAGACATTATTAAGAGCCCTTCCTATTCATTTAATCTTCTGAAGCTTGCATTCCTTTTCTTTTAAAAGCTTAGAGTTCAGCATTACCTTTCTCCCTTTGATTACCCATGCACAGAGGAAGTTATGTTTTTCCCGTTTCCTTTTTGGGGACATTTAGCATACTGTGGTTCTATTCTCCATTTTTCAGTCCTGCATGTGAGTCAAAGTAAGTCTTCCACAATTAACTGCAGGAAAAGGTTTGTGGGAGCCTTTTTTCCTCGCCTTCCCTCCTCCACAACTGGAAAATATGAGGCAGATCCTGTTTATGTATGCTCTAACCTCAAACGAAGGAGCCGATATGCTGTTGTCATTAAAGAAGAATCCGGAGCTGTTTATCCTGAGGAGGAGCAGCAGAGCTCTAAATCAGAAAGCCCCCCTGGGCCCTCCAGGCAGAGACTATGGAGAGTTCTTTGCCACACTCCCAAAGCTGCTGCAAAATGAAAGGCAACACTTCTGCTACTGAATCTGCTTCCTGCGCTCTGGCAACAGCCAAGATGTCAGAGTTGTGCCTTTATAAGAAATCAGGGGCCGTCTTCCTTTGTATTAACTTGTTCTTTGAAATCTGTTTTCCAGAGCCTTTTGCACTCCAAAATGTAACTTGAATGCATAATCTTCCTTCCACTGCTTTCTCTATGGATCTTTAATCATGTTCCAGAAATCATTTTGTAAGTCAACTCTATAGCCAATAAATTTGGCAAATTGTAATAAAATGAGCTTTTTCCTGAAAACTAGTAAAACTGTGCTTTGGGAATATATCTTTCTTTTGAAGTTTACTTTCCAATTTCTTCTTGCATTTTTTGATCATCTGATTTTCTGTGTATGTCAAAAAACTTACTGTTTTATAATAATGATTTTTATTATAAAGCTATATTTATATAATAATTTAACCTGTTATAATTTTTAATAATATACTTTACTGATCCCTGTTAGTTCTCTTTTGGTTTGGTTTGCCTTGAGGGCAAACCCAGATTCCCGTTACAAGATTAGAAATTGTCAAACCAGTGATCGCCAACCTGAGACATTCCCTGGCCAACTCTTGCTAAAAGAGGGCATTTTGGTGCAACATGATTGCTTTTCAAATAACACTCTAATGAGATGAGAGAGCTGTCCAGAACATGCCGATTGCTGCATCTATTCCACAGAAATAGTTACGGATACAAGTCACAATCTGGTTCTCATCCATATGTCCTTCACCCTATAGGCTTATGAAAACAAGGCAGAGATTTTACATTTTTTAGGAAGCTAAAATGTTAGGAATGACCGAAATTTATTCTTTGAACTTTTCCTTTTACATGTTCTCTTTTTATGAAAGCTTTATTATACTTTTAAAAATGATTTCTTTTTCTAATAGTCAAAGTAAAAGAAGACAGAAGTTAAAAGTCATTGTAAATCAGGGAATCTAAAAGGTGTTGGAATTCTAAAACTGTCACACAATTATAGGAACAAGGAATGTGAGAGGTTTGGTCTAATTTCTTTAAACCCTGGCTGGCAGTTTTGGAGTTGTTGAAATAATAAGTCTGTGAGAGTTGAGAAACTGTAAGGAAAACCTTTGAGTACAGGACATTGTGTGGTTCTGTCTTTCGCTGCTTTACATGGCACTCTGTATTCAGAAGTAATTTAACGTCCCGTGTGGTGGCCCAGAGGGAAAGTTTCCATTTACCCATCTCATGCCCATCTCTTCCAAGATGGCAGATTCAGAGGTCGGCCGAAGGGGAGGAGTGGGGCACAGCCATTCCTGAAATCACCTGGCCCCTTTTTCAAGATGAATTTGTACACGGCCTATGGGATTAAGCCAAACCTACTTATTAGCCTCAGCATCCTTTTAGGGCTAGTTTCTCTCCTTTTTTTTTTTTTTTCTAAGTGTATGTTGGCTGATGGGGGGAAGGGGAAGGGAGTACGGAAGGACTAAAGGCCTTTCTATTCAGACAGTGTTGTAACCTCATGCATTTAAGTGTTATGGTACCTTAATCAGAGGCTAGTCATTTCTGACTAGCTGAGTTCTTCCTATTTCCCTATCTTTGTTCTCTATTTTCTTTCATCTCCCCTCCCTTATTACCCAAGTATTAAATGAAACAACATCTAGAATATGAATTAAATTCTCAGAAAATTACATAATACAATAATAAAGGCAATTTATAGATTTGGGGAGAGTTTCAACCCAGAGTGGTGGTAACAGCCTTGGACCAGGAACCAGGACTTACTAGCTCCTGACCCTGAACAACTTACCTCTCTGGGCCTGGGTTTTCTTATCAGTAGGAAGAGGCCCTTAACCTATACAAGCTTCTCAGGCCAATCCCCCTTGCATATTAGGGTCCAGGATGGCTGAGAAAGCTTCGTTTTTAACAAGTTCTCCAGGCAGTTCTGTTAGGTGGCCCGCAGACCTCACTTTGAAGACACCAAACTAGATCATCTGTAAGATTGTATGATCATGAGACTTATTAGTTTTTACTTTTTTAAGACTTTATTTATTTTTAGAGCATTGGAGAGAAACTGCTCAGTTGCCTCTCCTACATGCCACAACCAGGGACCAGGCCCTGGCACGTGCCCTGACCAGGAATCGAATGTATAACCTTTTGGTTCACAGGATGAAACCCAACCAGCTGAGCCACACCAGTCAGAGGAGACTTCTTTTAATTACATGGTTTTGTTCCTGATGCTTCCTGTAATTCATTTTTTCATCACCATGTGTATAACTAAAAAATATATTTGTTAATTGTCTTGCCTGGAAAACCCTTAAATGTAAACAATAATTTGATCAGAGTTAAATACCTCTTTTTGTCATTGCTCAGCAGAGTTTTTTGTTTCATTCTCTTAATCTCTCATCATATGCCTATTTTTGTATAAAATTTTCCCTCTAAAGGTCTCTCAGGTCTTTTCCTTCTTCATGAAAAAAGGTTTAAACCCAAAGTAAAAGTCCAGGTGTCCACACTCTAGGACCCAAGAGTTGTTTCTGCTCACCTCATTTTTTTTTTTACTGCCATCATTTTCTGAGGCTCTCTGATGGGCAGCTTGAGATAGAATTTATGTTTTGCTATTTCTGTTATATTGCAAAATCCTAGCTGTTCTGTAGGCTACAATATCCACCCAGTTGCTTTTCATATACTTTTGAGGTTTTATCCCCATTGTCTTTCCCCTCCCCCCAGTGAATGTCAATCTCCCGAGTTAGTTTTTCCTGGATGCTTGTACTTCATTGTATTTTGCCAGACTGGACTCATGGTGTACTTACTGTACTGACTATGTTTGTAATCTCCATGGATTCGTTAATGTTTGGCCTCACCTGTCTTTCCCACCATCTCCATGTTTATTGCTGTCTGAGGAACTTATTAATGTAATGTCCACTCAAGTTTCCAGATCATTAATAAAGTTGCATAATGAGATCATTATACAGGCTTAATTTTTTACAGCTCTGCTATTGTTTCATGTCTAGCATTGTGTCCTGTATAGTTACGGGTATAATACAGACAAAGGATACTCTTAAAATTATGGTTCAGGCAAGAGATGCCTCTTCCCAGAAGACCCTTTGCTGTTGTTCCACATGAGAAATCAACACTGTCATTAACTTAGGCCTTTTAGTACAAGGTTGGCCAGGGTATGCTTACATAAGCTTGTTTGCAAATTCTGGTTAGGTCTTCCAAAGTCACAGACAGCTGTGTTATGAAATCTGCATCATTTGAAAGAAGAGTAGATGCTGGAATAGCTCTTATTTGACATGTAAATACCTTGGGAATACCAGACATTAACACATTGTTCATGGGTTTCTAGGTTAATAGGAGCAAGTGGCAACACACCATCATGGTAAAGACTCTTTCTGTCATTATCCTTGTGATTTCTCATGCAGTGGTGCATTGTGTTTTTAAGGAGCAGGCCCTGAGGAAAGGAACAGCCCCATCCCACTCTCAGAACCTGAGAAGCAGACATGTTAGCACCTTGCTTGGGTTTCAGGGCAGCAACCAGATTCAAAATATGAAAGCAGTTAAACAACAAGTGGTATTTATCTACTAGACCATGGCTAGATTCAGCCTTTAAGAAATTTATAGCATAAAAAATTAATGCAAATCAGTGTGTATTTAAGATTAAGAAGATTTAGGCAAATGGAGAGGGGAGAAGAATAACATTCCAGGTAAAAGAATTACAAAATAATGTTCATCCCTGAGAGTTAACTTAGAATGTAAATAACCCAAAATGAAATAAGTTCATTAAGAATAATAAGAAATTGTTAAAATAGAGATTGGCCAGCTAAAAGATCATTAATTATATTAAGAGTATTGAGTTATTCTACTTATAACTTAAAATGGGACTTTTTAAAAGATAACAGTACTTACTAGTTTGATAAAAATTTCATCTCAGCATTTGAAATAAACATTATATTGATGGAAATATATTTAGTCCCACTTCTCAATTTGAACAACTAAAGAAACAGAAAATAAGTGAGCTTCTCAAAGCCTCAAAGTACATTGAAGAGAAAATAACAGTTCTTACTGAAATGAAATGCCCATGAGAAATACAGTCCTTAATATTAACCTATTTGTATTTTAGCCAGCAGTTGACTAATCCAGAGCAAATATAAAAACTTTATATTTTTCTCTGTTTTAATTTTAAGACTTAGAACAGTGACTAATATAATACGTAGTTGTTTTGGATCCTTATTGCTACAAAGCAAACCACTCCAAAGTGTAGTGGTTTAAAACAACAATTTATTATTTATTGACTGGGCTCAGCCTTGTGTCTCTTCTCTTCCACATGGGATGGCCAAGCTCTCCTGCAGCAGCGTTCATCTGAGAGTTCAGCTGAGGCTGAAATGGACAAAATAGCCCCTTCTATTTCAAGGCCTCTCTCCCGCGGTCTTCTCAGCAGCCAGCAATGTGGAGCAGACTTCTTTACAGCATGGTGACTGGCTTGCAAGAGTGCAAAAGTGAAACCTGCCAGTCCATTTTAAGGCTAACTTACAGCCAAGAAGTGACAGGGGGTCACTTTTCATACTTCCTGTTGGTCAAAGCAGTTATAAGGCCAGCCTAGATCCAAAGGGAGAGGAAGTAGCCAATACCTCTCACCTCCGGACAGGACAAATGGCAAAGAATTGGTGACCATCTTTAATTTACCATCTAGTTACTTAGTATTTGTTGACTGATTGTACAGATATTGCATTTGAAGTTCCTTATGTCCTTGATTGTATCTGGAATGATGATGTGCTGCAGAATTATTTTATAGTTCATGAAAAATCAAAAGAAATATTTTATCATGTCAGCAAAAAAAATTCTTTTTTTTGGATAGGTGTAAATATTATTCACAACTTTTTGTAAGGGTATGCAATGAGAAGTCTTTCAAACCCTTCTGATTTTCTCTTCATTGTGGGGTTGTATTATTTTATGAGATTAAAAATTCCCAGAATATTAGATATCTATATGCACATTTCAGAATAAAAGTTAATCTCATGATAAAACCCAGGTTGGGGAAGCTACTGCCATTTTATAATTTCTATGGCTCCTAACTTTTATGGTAACTTAAAAAATCAAGTTTTGATATCTTCATTATTTAAAAGAACTCACACAGAATAAAATAGATATGAATGTTTTTATTTTATTAAAATATAGTGAACTCACATGTGGTGTAATCTCTATCAAGGATTCCCATGGCATGTTGAGAAACAGTAAAAGCTTGCCAGAGATGAATCAAGCAACCCAGAATTCAATGTGTGAGAGTCAATGCATCAAAACCTTAGTCTCAACCTTGGTCTTCCACAGTCTCTCTTAACCTTTACTTCATACCTCTGCTGAAATGAGCTAGCCTCTGTTCTTAAACCTCATAAACTAGCTTAGAGGGAAAAATGTAACCCTAGGGTTCTAATTCTCTCTAAACAGACTCTCTCTACAAAGAGTTTCATCAAAAAAATACCCAGAGAACATGTTAAAATGCAGATTCCTGGACATATATCTAGACAATTCCAGTTGCATAGTGAGAGATGGAACACGGGAATCTGAATTTAGTACCATGGGTAATACGGATAGAGGCAGTCTGTAGACCAAATTTTCAGAATTCCAGCTTAGATCTCCTCCTACCAACCCTAGAGAGGTTAAAACCAGTTAGGTTTGAAAGGCAGATACCTGTCCTGTTCCTCCACTGGCAAGAAGCAACTGAGGTGGCAGGAAGGCAATACATGGGTTCAGGAATAATTAGAACTGATGTCATTTCTTGGACAATATCAGCTAATTCTTTATTTGTGTTGGATAGGGAAGGCCTGTGAGAACAGATACGGAATGTTATATTTTCTCACCACTCAGTTATTACCCGAATAAGGCATGGACTGAATTTTCATGCGTGGTCCTATTTTGAGATACATATGTATGCTTTCCTACCAGAGTTACCAAAACAATCCATCTGAAACTGGCTCTTACTGGTGTCCTAACGTATGAGTTTAGCATACAAATTGGTTTGAGGTCTGTATTTGCAAAAGATAGAATCATGTATTTCTGCCATTCTTCATTTATTTATTCAGGAAATGTCTGTTGAGTATATTTTATGAGGAAGGTGCTGTTCAGGCACTGCCCACAGCCAGTGTTATCTGCACTAGTCTTGCTGATATTCTAGGCCTCCATTTGAGGCTCCCTAATTTTAGAAAAAAAGATTGCAGGACCTCAATCCCCTTCCATTGTCCATAATTCTCTTTCACAAGATGGAGCTTTACTGAAGCCACCCAAGAGTCCTTTTTCTGGTCTCAACATTTTCAAGACTCTTTAGCACAATTTAGTCTGACATTTTTCACAATCTCTGCCTGTCTTCTACCTAATCTTAATCCATGCGAGTGCAATTGTCAGCAATAAAGATAGAGAACAGTGGACCACCTTTCCTATAAAACAGGTTATATGCCACCATTTATCATAATCCAGCACACATACTGATGGTTAATCTATGTCCTTGGAAACCTAACAATATTCTTTGAAAGCCCAATGTCATTCTCTTGGGCAGACTGTACCCTTGCCTCTCAATGCCAGCCTCTTAAAAGAGTCTGACCGTACTTGGTACCCCTTATCTTCCATGATTATTTGTGTAGAAAGATCCCTCTAAATAGCTGAGGGATTAGGAATTTGTGAAGATTCTTTTGTTTAGGGCTGAGATCTTGTAGCCTGGCCTCTGCACCCTAATTTTTGCATCCTAAAGCCTACGTGCCAGTGCAGTTTGATTTTATTAATGTGACTGTCACAAAAAGGTCTCAAGAAAATGATTTTTTTATAAACAGTAGCACAAGAAAATAGAATGTTTACCAGGATGGTCAAGCTGGCTATGTTACTATTTATATCATGTCTTTTTATTATTAATATGATTTTTTAATTGTTTTAAGAGCACGGTTTTTCAGCAACAGCACTATCAACCTTTTGTGCTGGGTAGATCTAGTTCTGGGGGGTTGTCCTGTGCATTGTAAGAGGGTTAGCAGCATCCTGGGCCCCCACCAACCAGATGTGAGTAGCACCCTCCCACTGTGACAATTAAAAATATCTCCTAACATTCCCAAATGTCTCCCAGGGACAATATTGCCTCGGTTTCAGAACCACTGTTGTAAAGTACAAGACCTGGCATATTCAGACCTTAGGCTATCTGCAAAAGAACTGTGCCAGTACCTTGTAATATTCCCTCTCCGTCTTTGAAAAACTGCTACATAATGTTCTGAAAGTATGATTACACAAAGACGGCATGCTTCTAGACATAAGTTCCACTGCATCTTTAGAATGGAATTGCAAAGTACAAAAGCCTCTTGATTCTTCATTATGTTATTTATAATAGGCCAAGAACATTATTAAACTAAGGAGTCCTATAATGATAAAGTGTGCTACATTCATAGATTAGAATCTGTTCTGTGTAACATACTAAAACTGAACACGTAAAAAGTAAATACTACTTAGTACTAATAACTCATAGGCAAGGATTTATAAATACAATGTAGCAAAAACTTAAAGGAGCTCTTCTATACTGTTAGGGAGAAAAAAATTATCATTACAGATGAGAAATTTCATTCATAAAGCTTACAGCTTAAGGGTAGTAATTAGTTAATGGTTTTGATCCTCTTTTATCAGTACGATATCATTCATTTACAGAAATGTCTTAGAAAAAGTGGCACATGATATCTGGGTGAGACTTGAGCCACCTATGACGGGCCTTAGCAGCATGGCCCCTGCATTTCTGGTCAGAAGAATGCAGATCTGGAAGACGTCCACCAGGGTAACCACCTTTCACTCAGAGTCAAGCTCCAGCAACTTTCCTACAGCGAAACTACAGGCCCTACTCAAACACACCCATTTCGTACACCCTTGTCTAAATTTATTGTTACATGTTTCTGTTTCTGTGAGGTTCATAAATGTCACAAAATCTGCTTCTCAGCATGACAGTCAAAGACTTGCTCTCACTGATTTAAGGTGAGAAGCCACCTAGAAGCAACTCAGAAGCCACCTAGTTGAAGAGATATGATTCACCCTTAGGATTTATTTTGTGAGAATGGCTTATTGTACATCTTACAGTCTGTAGAATTAGCTTGCTTGTGGTTTTGAAATCAGAATAAATGGAGACCTCTTGCCCTGTGGTTTTATTTAATGTTTAGAAAAGTTCAAGTTTAATCTAGTAATTTAGAATGTGTATGTTTGACTGCCTATATTTATGAAATTACAGTTCTTTAGTAGTAGTTTAAAATTCCAAAAACTTATGTGGGTTTTATTGTTCAGGGTCAGACATGTTGGCAGCAGCACCTAACAGAGTCAAAGTTGTCTAGAAAATGATTCAAAAAAAGGATTTTTACTGAATCTCAAGAGTAGTTGTGCCTGTACAACTTTTTTTTCTTTTTAGTCTTTACCAACTAGCTAATTGCCAAAGGGTTTTTTTAGATGAGCAGTTCTCAAAGTACGTTGCCTGGAACAGCAGTATTAGCATCACCTGGGAACTTGTTAGAAATGTACATTTCTAGCCCTGACCTGTGTGGCTCAGTTCGTTGGGCATCATTCTGCAAAGCAAAAAGTCACTGGTTCGATTCTGGTCAGAACACATGCCTGGGTCACTGGTTCAGTCCCCAGTTGTCGGGGGTGCATATGAGAGGCAATCGATTGATGTTTCTCTCCCTGTCTTTCCCCCTTCCTTTCTCTCACTCTAAAAATAAATAAATAAAATATTTTAAAAAATAAACGTACATTTCTGGGCCTCATCCAACTTTATAAAAAATTTTTAAGCATTACCATTTCTTTGATTCTTGCCATAGATATTCTATAGTGGCTGTTGAACTGGAGTATTAAGGTTGTGAGCATAATTATTACAATAAAAATTGTGTATCCTAAGATTGACAACTGGTTTACAAAAAATATTTCACTAAGTCATCAGTAATTTGTGTTATTTCTTCCTTTCACAAAATAATAATAACACTGCAGTAAGACTCTAGTTACCCTGTTACCTTCACACCAGCAGGAAGGTGCTCATTATTTAAGGAATATCGGATGGTACGTCCCATCTCACTTGCTGCGTGTCTGGACTTCTAGTGCATGCACACCCCAGTTAGGTCACTGGATGAATTAGTCATACATATGTATAGTTTAATGCCAACCTTTTGAATGGTACACTTTTAAAGGCCCTATTAATCTCCTACATCATATTTTTTACTAACCCATCGGGAAGAGATTTTTTTTTATACCACACTCTTAAAAGCTTGCAAGTATTTATAAGCTCAGGTCAACTTAACTGGTTAACTTGATCCTAAATATGAATTCTGATCAAGGTTGCTTATAAATTCACACTTTGGGCTCACTTTGAAATACATAAAAAAATTAAAAGAAAATCCGAAAAGTTATTCAAAGATTTGTTTAAAGGAAACATCCACTAAAAACTAGAAGACAACATGATATTATGGGAAATAAGTACCTTGTGGTGCCTGTGTCTGTTCAGGGGAGCTTTATAAACAGGAACTGCTATGCTTTTATTCTACATAGCCAAAGGATTTGACCATAAAAATTATTAGTTAGAGAAATTATTACTTATACATAAGCACCAGCATCTGCAGGTGGACCTCACTTTTTCCACTTAGATGGGTTCCTAAAATGTCAGATGAAAACAGAATATTTGTAATTCAAATCATAGTTTTCAGTTGGCTCATATTATCTAAGAGGTGCTATATCTTTTCTGCTGCTAGCATAGGTGAAATACAGCTGCCAAATACCTACCTATCCCCAGTTAACCTGAGCTTAGCATCAAGTGAGTGAGTTATGAAGTAGCCAGCATTTAAAGAATGAATTGAGACAAGTATTTCATAATGTAGAAATTCATTCCTGTTCCATCTCTTTAGCTTCAGATTTTTTCTGTAAAGTTTGTTGAATTATAGCACACTTTCAAATATGTATGTATGGTTGAAGGTCTTAGCTGATTCTCCTCACCAAATCATATCCCCAAAGCACTAGTTCACAGCCCCAGCTACTCAACAGAATCAAAAAAGGAACTTTCAAAACTACTGATGCCTGATCACAACCCTAGTCAATGGAATTAGAATCACTAGGGACGGAATTGTTTTAAAAGCGTTTAAGGTGATTCTACTGTGCAGGAAGAGTTGATAACCGTGTACCGGAAGAGAATGTTGATATTTTTGGACAGCTATGGGATGTGACCATAAACTAATGAGAGTATTTCACACCAAGACAGCTGGTGTTTTTGTGTCTTCCCTCCTTTACAGCTTCATGTCTTGTTATATTTCCTCATTATGGAAAAATGACTGTTTTACTATGTGACACAGTCATTTTACCCATTTGTTGCCGATCTGGGAATTTTTTTTTTCTGAAGTACTTGTAATTTCTCAAAACTGAATGCCAATCTAAACTTTCTTTCCCTTTTTATCTCAGAAGCAAAAGTGTTCCTATTCCTTCCTCTCTCGTCACTAAAACCCTTCTGTGACCCCCTCCCATCATGCCTGTCAGCACAGCACAGCCCTAAGGTATGGGCAGATAACATCCTCAGAGATAGGCTTCCCAACTCTGATGAGGGAACTAAGGACCTATCCTCTGACTGAAATGTTTCTCAAGTATTCTTCAGCCACCTAAGTGTTCTACCATTTTTGTCTGTCACCTAAGGTCTTCTGTAGTAGCCAAATAGAAGAAATTATATGTCTTCTATTCATTCACCGTTTCTCTGGAAACCTCCACTAGCAGGAACAGAGGTAGTTACTTTTTTGTGGAAGTAACATACCCCCACTTTGGATTTCAATGGATAACTTAGCTCCTGGTTAGATTCTTTGGTAAAAAGGTCACTACATTTAATGTGGAGTGTCATGAGTTTATCACTGGACAAGTTAATCAAATGGTTGCAGTTCAAAAGTATTCATCTGCATTTGGATAAAATATGATTCGTGTTAGAGAGCTAACCTTGACATTTGGTTTCCCCAGGTAATAAAATAACTTCTGATGAAATAAACACATACCTTTCTGCAGCAAACCTGCATAAAACACATAGCATGGTTACATTTCCTCACTGGCAGTGCTGCAAAATCTTTGACCTGCAGCAGGCTGCTTCATTTTATTTAGTCTCAAGTATTTAATCTGGTTAGCTGATTAGCAGAACAATTTGGAGCCATTGTCAGCACCATGGATGACAGGAACAGAAAAGTTCCCAGGTTAGTTGTATCTATTTGGACATCAGCATCACTGATTATTTTAAGTGCTCCTACTGAGAAGTCAGCTTCCCCATGTGTACAACCACTTATACCTCTAACACTCTTTAGGGTCAAAAATAAGTACTCTTGTCTGTATTTTATCACTTGTAAGTATACCTGACACCTAATGACACCCTTAATACTTTTTAAAATTTAAATAATTAAAATTCTGTAAAATTTATTCACCAGTCTATAGTCCAAAATATAGTGTCTATTTCTATGGACCATTACAACCATTGGTCCATATGTAGACCATCTTAAAAATTTTTGAGTTTATTGGGGTGACATTGGTTAATAAAATTATATGTTTCAGGTGTACAATTCTATAATACGTCATCTGTATATTGTCTTGTGTGTTTACCACCCTAAGTCAAGTCTCCTATCACCATTTATCTCTTAACATTTTTTTTATAAAAATTTGATTTACTTAGAGGGCAAAGGAGGGAGAAAGAGAGGAAGGGAAACATCGATATGTGAGAGAAACATTCATCTGTTGCCTCTCACACACTCCCAACCAGGGACCTGTCCCACAACCCAGGCATGTGCTCTGAGTGGGAATTGAATGGTGACTGTTCGGTATGTGGGAAAATGCCCAACCCACTGAACCACACCAGTCAGGGCTGTCTCCTTAAAATATGTAATAAAAATCCCTAGAGAATTCGGAACAATAACAGTTTTCCACTTTTAAAAAATTTGCATACATTAAAATTTACTTTGTGTCTATAGTTCTGTGATTTATTTCTTTTAGCAACCATCAATTTATTTATTTTTTAAAGTATATTTTATTGATTGTGCTGTTACAGTCATGCCGTTTTTCCCCTTTATCCCCCTCAGCCTGCACCCACCCTCCCACTAGCATTCCCCCACCCCTTAGTTCATGTCCATGTGTTGTACATATAAGTTCTTTGACTTCTCCATGTCCCATGCTGTTCTTAACCTCCCCCTATTTTGTACCATTTATACTTCTTATTCCCTGTATCTTACCCCCATTCTCCCCCCTCTACCCCCCCACTGATGACCCTCCATGTGATCTCCATTTCTGTGATTCTGTTCATGTTCTAGTTGTTTGCTTCCTTTGTTGTAGTTTTTGTTTTAGGTTCAATTGTTGGTAGTGGTGAGTTTGTTGTCTTTTACTGTTTATAGTTTTGATCATCTTCTTCTTAGATAAGTCTCTTTAACATTTCATATAATAAGGGCTTGGTGATGATGAACTCCTTTAACTTGACCTTATCTGGGAAGCACTTAATCTGCTCTTCCATTCTAGATGAAAGCTTTGAAGGATAGAGTAATCTTGGATGTAGGTCCTTGCCTTTCATGACTTTGAATCCTTCTTTCCAGCCCCTTCTGGCCTGCAAGGTTTCTTTTGAGAAATCAGCTTATAGATTTCTGGGAACTCCTTTTCTTTCGCTGCTTTTAAGATTCTCTCCTTATCTTTAATCTTGGGTAATGCAATTATGATGTGCCTTGGTGTGTTCCTCCTTGGGTCCAACTTTTTTGGGACTCTGAGCTTCCTGGACTTCCTGGAAGTTTATTTCCTTCCTCAGATTGGGAGAGTTCTCCTTCATTATGTTTTCAAATAAGTTTTCAATTCCTTGCTCTTCTTCTTCTCCTTCTGGTATTGATTCAGAAGTTGGAACATTTAAAGTTGTCCCATAGGTTCCTCAGCCTTTTTTCATTTCTTTGAATTTGTTTCTTCATTTTGTTCTGGTTGAATGTTTATTTCTTTTTTCTGCTCCAAATCGTTGATTTGAGTCCCAGTTTCCTTCCCTCCACTGTTGGTTCCCTGTGTATTTTTCTTTATTTCACTTTTCATAGCCTTCACTTTTTCCTCTATGTTGCGACCGTACTCAACCATTCCTGTGAACATCCTGATTACAAGTGTTTTGAACTGTGCATCTGATAGGTTGGCTATCTCTTCATCTCTTAGTTCTTTTTTTTGAAGTTTTGATCTGTTCTTTCATTTGGGCCATATCCCTTTGTCTCGGCAAACCTGTTACGTCATAAGGGGCGGAGCCTTAGGTATTTGCCAGGGCGGGGCAACCCCTGCCACTGCATTATGGCACTGTATGTGGGGGAGGGGTCAGAGAGGGAACAATGTTCCTTGCTTGGCTCTTGGCTGGCTTTCAGTCACTCCCCCTACTACCCAAGCAAATTGGGTCCTTCTGGTGCTGATTCCCAGGTGGGTGGGTTTGTGTACATTCTAGGACCCTGTGGGTCTCCCCAACAACTCTCCTGTGAGGCTGGGAGTTTCTCCCACTGCCACAACCCCCACAGATTTTTACAACTAGAGGTTTTGAGGCTTTATTTCCCCGCACTAGAACCCTGGGTTGTGTGGTCTGTCTCGCTTCTTAGTTGTTCTCCCAGTTTATCTGCACGCAAATGTGGGACAGCCCAGTCCACCAGACACCACCTGCCCAGTCTTCCAGCTGCCGCCTTGCCGCTCATCCTCTCTGCCCTGGCTGCTTATCTCCACCCCTCCTACCAGCCTGTATGAATGTTTCTTCTTTAACTCCCTGGTTGTTCGATTTTCTGGCAGTTCTGGTTGTTTTGTTTTTAAATTTGTTGTTGTCCTTCTTTTGGTTGTGCAAGGAGGCAAAGTATATCTACCTGCACCTCCATCTTGGCCAGAAGTCTCCTAGTTCTGTGATTTAGATAGATGCATATAGTGATGTACCACCACCACAATCAAAACACAGAACACTTTCATCATTCCTAAAAATTCCCTCATACTGGGAATACTATTTTAACTAACCCCTCTTTCCACTCTCAACCCCTGGCAATCACTTGGTTTTCTTCTCCTCTAATTTCACCTTTTCCTAATGTCATATATAGAGTCATAGCATTTTAAGTTTTGTTTCTTTCACTTAATACAACGTACTTGAGATTCATCCAAGTTTTTATGTATACCAATAGTTTGTTGCTTTTTACTGCTGTGTAATATTCCATGATAAAGACGTATCCTAGTGTAGTTACTCACCAGTTGGATGACATTTGGCTTGTTACCTGTTTGTTGCAGTTATGAATAAAAATACTATGGACTGGTTTTTAGGTGAATGTGACTTTTTGTTTCTCTGAGATGTTTCTCTGGAAGTGAGATTACTGTGTTTTACTCTAAATGTATGTTTAGCATTTTATAAAGAACTGCCAAACTGTTTTACACAAGAGCTGTACTACAGGCCACAGGCAGTATATGAGAATTCCAAATGCTCCCAATCCTCACTAGCACTTGGTATTGTCAGTGTTTGTTTTGGGGTTTTTTTTTTGTTGTTTTTGTTGGTTTTTGTTTGTTTTCTTTTGGCTTTTAGGCATTATCTTTTAGCTGTTCTTTTCTTTGCTCCTTATGGCTTTAATTTGCATTCCCCTAATGACTAATGATACACAGCATCTTTTCATGTACTTATTTATCCGTGCATATTTTTTAGTGAAACATTTATTCAGATCTTTTGCCTGTTTTTTAAGTTGCTTGTTTGTCTTATTGAGTTTTGAGATGTATTTAGATATTCTGAATAGAAGTGTTTTTCAGATAAGTGATTTGCCAAGAATTTTCCCCAGTCTGTGTCTTGACTTTTCCTTTTCTTAACAGTGTCTTTCACAGAAGAGAAGTTATTAATTTGAATGAAGTCCAGTTATCAATGTTTTCTTTTCTAGATTTCAGTATCACACCTAAGAAGTCTTTATTGAGGCCTGGCTGTTATGGCTCAGTGAATTGAGTGCCAACCTGTGAACCAAAGGGTCACCAGTTCAATTCCCAGTCAGGGCAGATGCTTGGGTTGTAGGCCAAGTGCCCAGGAGGGGACACGTGAGAAGCAACCACACTTTGATGTTTCTCTCCCTCTCTTTCTCCTTGCCTCCCCTCTCTTTAAAAATAAATAAATAAAACCTTTTATTTGATTATTGAACCCAGGTCACAAAGGTTTTCTCCTGTTATCAACTGAAAAAAAATTTTAAGTATTTTTATAGGTTTTTAAAGTTAAATTTGGGAGCTTATTAGGAGGGAAGAGGCAGTACAGAAAAAGAGGTTCTCATTATGTGTGTTCCCTGAACATCTCTTAACTAAATCAAAAGCTTAATTTGATATGAAAAAATTAGTTTCACATTTGAAACTAATACAGGTCTCCACACAGCCTTCAGACATTACGGAATGAGCACACCTCATTATGGAATGAAGGCTTCCCAAATTAAAAATAATTCAATGGAGAAAATTCCTATTATAAAGAAAATATGTCAGGCATAACTCATATACAGGCAGAGTCCTTTCTGGTTTCAAAATAAATCTCTAAAACCTAAATCATTCCTTTCTACATACCCAAAATATTAACATTTGTGGAAAATATTTTATGCACTAATAATTCATAATAAATTACTGAGAAAATGGTTATATTTTCAAAACTGTTGGAACAAATGATTAAAAGCCTTGAAGAGGACAGAGATGGAGGTAGGAAGATTTTTCTGCATTCAGCTATAGGTCAAAGCCTTGTGTTGGGCAAAAAACATATGAAACAGGAAAGAGTTTTTAAATAATCATGTCTTAGTTTAACAGAATGGAATGAAGCATTCTTTATTATGTTTCTTTGTATGGTGTTCTGTAACCCAATCATTTTTTTTACCTTACCTTTGAGGGGAAAGATATCTCTCTACAGAAGTGGCATAATATAAATAACAACTTAATTAAACATTTGTATAAAGTAAGAAATCCCTATTTCTTAGTAATCTGGAGAAGACACCAAGTGTATAACTGAGGAAGATTTGGATAGGCTTTTTAAGTAGCATGTGAAATAGGGTTCTAGTCTCCATTTTGCTACCTACTAACTAGCTAGCTGACCTAGAGTGAGTTAGCTTGTCTCTGATTTTCCATTATCTCCACTGTAAATGCAGGAATTGAATTAGATGATCTCTAAGGTCTCTTAGTTCTAAACAGAATTCCAGGCAGGTGAAATTCACACGCTTATGTTCCATACCCTACCCCACCCCAAAGCCAGCCAGTTTTTCTCATAATAGATGTAGTAGTGCCTGTAGCCACAGAAATCCTCATTCGGATTTTCTCAAAGCTCTTTAGTTCACAGTTCCGTCCTTGTGTTTGCCCCAGTTCAGTCCAGGGCAGTGGCTCCCTGGACTCTAACACACTCTGTGAGCACCCCTTCTAGTAAAGGCCCCAGCATCTCTATTCGTCTAGGTCCACGGGGCAGCTGTTTGCTATTGTTTTCTTCAAGATTCAAATTTAATTGTCCTGCTCTTCTAAGTCTTTAAGATAGTCAAGGGAACATTAGCTCACTGGAAATAATTGAAAACACCTTTTGGAAAAGTGCAGCTGGGAATGCAAGCATGAGATTCAGTCATGCTGATCGTGGTTTTCAGGGAAGAGGTTATTTCTCTACTGTGTAACATTTTCTAATAAATTTCGAGAGGCAGTCTCACCTCAGATTTTCTGAGTCATAGACTTTCAGAGCAAGACACGCCACAGAGATGTGTGACTTCCCCGGGGCCTCCAGATGGTGGGTTGTAAAGCTCCTCCAGGCCCCCTCCCCGGGCTGCTCCGCATTGCCAGCCTGCCTTTCCAAGCTATGCAGACCATCTCCGGGTTACAGTCGGACTGACTCTAGCATTTCCCTCCCCTGACCCACTCTGAGCGTGAGTTTTACCAAAGGGAGAAACAGGATTTTCATCATTAGCCCACCTGCACACAAAGGAAAATGTCTCCAAAGAACTGCAGGAACTGTCTCACCATGACCCCCTGAGGAGCAGTTTGCAGGTGTGCAGTGCGGACAGGCCCAGCCCGCCTGGGAGGGCGGTGTCGCCAGCCTCCCCAGAGCGTGCCTGCTGCATTCCGTCCCGTGTAGTCTAACGGGTATTTTAAGAACACTTGACATTAGTGTAGAGGTTAAACTTTTACGAAACAACCTAGGCTTACAGGTAGTTTTAACACAAGGTCATTTAGAAAATGTCATTCTTGTAACCCTACCCTACCTTGGGCGGGGGGGGATGTGTGCTCTTCTCCCCAAATAAAATGCTTTAATAAATGAACTCTGTGGAAGTTGACTAGAAAGACTTCTTGTTATGTAAGGGAAGGACGGTGTGGGAAATTACGGAAACATGGAAAGAGCATTCAGTTTTACAGATACTTAGCAGTAAAAGGCTCCTCCCATATTCCCAAGTAATAAGCAGATCATAAGTTATTCTGTCACTGAAAATATAAATATGTTCTGATATAAGTGCCCAACTTACTTTTTAAAAACATAATGACTCTTCAATTTTCCAGATAATCTTTGTATTTGAACCTACTTGAGCATGCCAAATCCCTGTCCCTGCCATCTCTGGAAGAGAATAAAAATAATATTGGAAAACTGACAGTTTTCTATAAGAATCAAGCTAGACTTGTCTTTGTGGACATTTTCTAATATTTTCTTAAGACAGAATTTTTGTTCAGTGTTTCCTGTCATGAATCGGAGGTACATTGTTCTGATTTTGTGGCAGGACTAAGTTGAAATTCGGAAGACAATATAGTATGTGTTAGGGCATGGTTAAGGACTCAGGATCTGGGGCCAGATTTCTCAGGTTAGAATTTTAATTCTGACCTTTAACAACTGTGTATTCTAGGGCAAATTGCTTAACCTCTCTGAGCCTCATTAGGGCAACATCTGTAAAATGGAGATGAAGATATTAATATCTACCTTACAGAGTTGTTAGGAGCAGTGGTCCTCAAAAATGTAGTTTCAAAATAATTTAGAAAAACTCTATACTTTCTCAAAAAAATTTAAGTTGAAATATAAAACTTTTCATCATAGGTTTTAGTTTATTTTTGATTATAAGAGGTAGAAAGGAGTAAATATTACATAACATGAAATGAGATGAGAATTGGTTGTGGCTGAAATAGTTGACATGACTGGGAAAAATAAATTTTACCTGCTTTGTTGGATAACTCAAAGGAAATTGGAAAGTAATCATGAAAAAAGTTACCCATATGTTTTAGGTATGTGTTTTGAGTAATTTAGCATTCCCAGAAGACATGCACATAACATGTAAAAGAGTCAACATCCTTAACATAGTTCACTCTGACTGTCGTTAAGAATTTAGAACATCTGCCCTGGCTGGTGTAGCTCAGTGGATTGAGCGTGGGCTGGGAACCAAAGGGTCCCGGTTTGATTCCCAGTCAGGGCACATGCCTGGGTTGCAGGCCAGGTCCCTGTGAGGGCCATGTGAGAGGCAACCATACATTGCTGTTTCTCTCCCTCTCTGTCTCCCCCCTTCCCCTTTCTCTAAAAATAAATAAAAATAAAATCTTTAAAAAAAAAAAAAAAGAATTTAGAACATCTCAACGCTGATTATAAAACCAGCAGTATTTCTAACCATAACATTTGTTAGATTCCAGGAGGTTTGTGTACCCAAGACAATGGACTACAGTCAGATTTGTCTTTGATGAGGGCTTCACCTTTTAGTAAAGTGAAAAGGCAGATATGAAAGGTAGGTTCTCAGGCAGTTAAAAAGTAAAGTACAAAAGAAAATGAAGAGAATTAAAAGGCCTGGAGACTAATTTCCTTAAAATACCCTTGCGTGGGCACTTCTTGCAAGGCATTGATTGGCGTACCCAGTGCACGTATCCCAGCTTGAAGACTGCTGGTGACGATGATGAAATGGGTCGGATGAGCTCTCAGAACAATTCCTGTTACCCAGTCAGTGCTGAGCAAAATAAGCTGTTGCTCTCATTGTTGTCGGTGTCGCTGTTGTTAGGCTCCCCTTCAGGAAGAATTTTGCCTGCTTATTTCAAGTTCCTGTGCTGTCCTCAGGTCTTCTCTGCCTGCATTCAGCATTTGTTAGAATTAAGTGACTAAGTATCAGAAAAATCTCTTACCTCAGTATTTGAATCACAGTTCCATTCTTCTCATGAGACAAACTCATTCCAAGTGTAAGGTATGGAACTTTCTGGTCAAATTCCTTTTAGTTTGGCTATCCATAAATGTGCTATTTTCCTGGATACACATTACTTTCTCTGTGAATAGATCTAGCCTGATGCTAAGGTCTCATAAATTGGGACTCTGTGATTTCATAAGTACCTTGAGAGATTAGAAATTACTGGATGACTGCAGAAACAGAATACAGAGTGGGAAAAATTGAAACATTTTTTGAAAAAATTTAAACATTCTATGCAAGCCACCGGACCCCTTAAAATCTCAAAATCAAGACAGCACCTGGCCTAACATATTAGTAAGAATTCTGAGTTTGACTGCTTAGGTCATTAGAACTTAGATCTATTCTCATAGCCAATGTCTTTGTTAACTTTCTCATTAGCAAAACAATGTATGTTCATTGTAGAAGAAAATGGAAGTCACTGATTCACTGCTACCGGGGAAAAGATTGATATATATCTACACATTCTTTTTCTCATATAAAAACAAAAACATATACTTTTGATATTTTTAATTAAACATTATACTTTGAGACACTTGTAGTGGCATGCAATTGTGAGAAATCATGTGGAGAGAACCCATGTATATTCTTTATTCCGTTTCCTCCAATGGTAATATCCTGCAAAACCAC
Source organism: Micronycteris hirsuta (assembly GCA_004026765.1). Classification (NCBI taxonomy): domain Eukaryota; kingdom Metazoa; phylum Chordata; class Mammalia; order Chiroptera; family Phyllostomidae; genus Micronycteris; species Micronycteris hirsuta. The sequence continues at coordinate 52,418 of PVJI01001077.1, forward strand.
AGTAGAGTATCACAACAAAGACATTAACATTGATGCAGTCAAGATACAGAACATGTCCATCGCCCCAAAGCTGATGACCTCTTAGGGCCTCAGCCATTTCCTTCACACCTCCACCATCTCTTTAAACCCCTGCAACCACTATTCTGTTATCCATTTCTGTAAGTGGAATCATATAAGATATAACCTTCGGAACTGACTTTTTCCACTCAGAATAATTCTCTGGAGTTTCATCTAGGTTGTTATGTATAGCAGTAGTCTGTTCCTTTTATTTGTTGAGTAATAATCTACAGTATGGGTATAACCTTATCATTTATCATTAAAGAACATCTAGGTTGTTTCCAGTTTGGGGCCATTAAAATAAAGCTACCATAAACTTTTGTGTACAGGCTGCTGTGTGAACATAAGTTTTCATTTCTCTGGGATCTATGCCCAGAACTGCAATTGCTGGGTTATTAGATTTTTAAGAAGCTGCCAAATTGTTTTCCAGAGTGACTGTACCAATTTACATTCCCACCAGCTATGTATGAGTAATCTAGTTTTTCCAAATTCTCACCAGCAGTTGGTATTGTCACTATTTTTTAATTTTAGCCATTCTGATAATTGTGTAGTAACATTTCATTTTTCTTTTAATTTGCATTTTCTTAGTGGCTAATGATGTAGAATATCTTTTCATATCCCTCTCTTCCATCTCTATGTCCCTTTGGTGGAATGTCTATTTTTGGCTTTTGCCCATTTTCTAATTGGATTGTTTGTCTTTTACTGTTAAATATTGAGGTTTCTTTATGTATTCTAGATGGATGTCTTTTGTCAGATATGTGGTTTACAAATAGTTTCTCCCAATCTCAAGATTCTATTTTCATCCTCTTAAAAAGGGTCTTTTGTAGAGCAAAAAATTTGACATTTTGGTCAAATCTAATTTATCTGGGGTTTTTTCCCATGGATTGTGCTTTTAATGTAAAGTGCAGCAACACTTTACGTAGCCTTAGATCCCAAAAATTTTTTTCTTACTTTTTTTCTCAGTGTTTTACAGTTTTATACTTTACATTTAAGTCCATGATCTATTTACACTTACTTTTTTGTGTAAGGTGGTAGACTGAGATTGTAGTTCATTTTTCTTCTCTGAGTGTTCAGTTGCTCCAACACCATTTGTTGAAAAGGCTTATCTTTTTTTTGGTTGAGTTGCATTTCCACCTTTTTCAAAAATCAGTTACGCATATTCGCATGAGTTATTTCTGAGTTCTCTGTTCTGTTCCATCAAAACATGTGTCTGTCTGTCCACCAATATACACAGTCTTATTAGTGTACCCTATATAAATTTTGAAATTAGGTATATTGTTTCATCCCACTTTTTCCTTATCTTTCAACATTGTTTTAGCTATTCCAGTTCCTTTGCTTTCCCATATAAATCTTACCATTTTCTTGTCTACATATACAGAAAATTGCTGTAGTTTTTGTTGAAATTGCATTAAACCTGTATATCAATTTGGGGCAAATAGACATATTTGCTATGCTGTGTCCTAATCCATGAACATAGCATGTCTCTCCATTCACTTTTTAAACATTTTTTAAAGATTTTATTTGTTTATTTTTAGAGAGAGGGGAAAGGAGGTAAAAGAGAGGGAAAGAAACTTCGATGTGCAAGAGAAACATCCATCAGTTGCCTCTTGCACACCCCCAACCAGGGATCTGGCCTGAAACCCAGGCATGTGCCCTGACTGGGAATCGAACCAGTGACCTTTTGGTTTCCAGGATGATGCCCAACCCGCTGAACCACGGCAGTGAGGGCTAGTATGTCTCTCCATTTAAATCTTTAATGACTTTCATTAACATTTTATAGTTTTCAGCATGCAAGGACTGTACATGTTTTATTGGATTTATATGTAAAAAATGGGACTACACTCTGTCTCAGACCCACTTTTTTATGAGCATGTATTTCATAAACATTTTCCAAATCATTATTTTTCACATCATTTTTCATTGACACTAATAATTAGTTCTGGATTTGAATATTCTTTGTTATTCAACTAATGTCACAAAGATTTATTCCTTGGTCTTAAAATTTTCCTCAACCCAAGATTGGCTTCCATTTCAACAAAATATTCAGCTAGGATTATTTGCTACCCTCTAAGTTGTAATGGTTTTATTGCATTGTTTTTCTGAATAGCTTCATGAATTTTTTTTTTACTCAGTAGAAACTTTTATCAGTTAATTTGTTGTTTTTTTAAATTTTATCAACAATGGCATCTCTTGTCAGGTAATAACTTTGAGTATTTAGCTAGGCCCAGTGATGGTGCATGCTGCATTGCTATTTGAAAAATCTAGTAAAATCAGAATAGCAGCAAGACAACAGAGCAGGCCAGTGATTGCTTTGACTCTCGGCTGTGTTGTAACTCGTCATTGCCGCGCCATGGCCTTGGCTGTGCTGACGGCAGCACAGCTGCTGAACACCCGCTGGTGCGCCCCCAGTGGTCAGCAGGTTCCTGCTGACGGCAGGCAAGAAATATGAAGTGGGTCAGTGGTGAGATGCTTTAGTAGAAGATAACGAGGTGGAATGGAATAAGCACTGTGTTTTAGTCCCAGTTCTACCACTTAACCAGCTCTTTGACTTTAGGCAAGTTATTGAATCTCTCAGGCTCAGGTTCCTCATCTGAAACATGGTGATTGTAATACCTACTTCATAACATTCTTAGAATTGAATAGGTTACTGTATTAAAGTATTTGGCATAGCACTTGGCATATAGAGAGCACTTAGATTTTAGCTATTATTGTCATTTATTTTAGATGTCAATACATGCCAAGGAAACGTGCTTATAGTATGGATAACTTTGTATCGCTTAGAGTCTAACAGCAGTGCCTTCCTAAAGAATGTTGAATTTCACAAAAATCATTACTATATACAGGAGTGGAAACATAACATTACAAGAAACCATTAGCTATAATCCCCCCTTTTTTAAATGGCTTCCTTTAACTAGGAAAATATTTTAAAGATCACAAATGCCTCAGATAAAAAAGATTTTTTCATTCACTCCTGGAACTACGTACTTTACAGTTTGGGACTGTAAATCAGACTCCAGTTAAGAGTTTAGGATGCATCCATGTACAGAATGTTGCGTAGACTGGTTCAGCGGCACTTTTTGTTTTGCCAATTGCAGAACTCTTCTTTATGTATTGAAAGGGAGTTTTCAAATTATTGCCAATGATCATGTTTCATCTATAACCCAGAGGAGTTTTGAATTGTCATTTTGTGGGCTTTTTCAGAAAGCTTAAATCCAGGATTAAATTAAATCAGAGAACACAAGATTGGATTTCTGCATTTTCCAGTTTTACAATCTACTTAATGTGAGTGATAGACTGAACATTTATCATGTTAGTGTTCACACTGGGGGCAATGAAATATAATGTTACATGGTTCTTTTAAGAAGATCCTAAGAGTTTAACGTACAGTCTGATAGCAGGAGACCCCTGGGAGCACAGAGATGCATAATCCTCTCAGAACTATTCATATGTACATAAGATGAAGGAGGTATCATCTTTCCGATTTTTCTTTTTCATTTTCACAAAAAACAAGTATACAAGAGTAAGGAAGGGAAGGGAAGAAGAGGGCTATTCTTGTAGCTGGGATGGTAGGAGAAACCCCAGCTGGCCTTTAGGTGGTTCTTGCCAGTGGGCCATGTAACCTTGAGTAAGTCACTTAATTTTTCTGAGCCTCAATTCTGTATTTACAGAGGGGAATTGTAGTACTGTTTCTACCTTCCTAAAGCAATAATCATAGGAAGTAATAGAGAAGCATATTATAAACTGGAAAAAAAGTAAAACCGTACCATGTTATTCATTCCATAAATACTTATTAAACACCTACTGTGTACCAGACTGTCTAGGAATAAGGATAAAAGTCAAATAAAATGTGGTATCCAGCAGTGAGGAACTGAGGTTCATGAAGGAGAGACTGACTTGTGAACCACTTAAGTGCAGTCAAGTAACACAGGTGGGCAGAGGTAGAACTTTCCAGGTGTAGCTGTGAAACTGGGCTGCTGAAGTGGAGTGTGCACAGGGCTTTAGAGTCAAGAAACTCTGGAGTCTCGTCATTGTAAAGATCATACATATTCAAGAAGTTGAGGCTACTCACAATGGGGAGGGAATTAGGAAGGAAAAGTTTGACCCAGTAGCCAGTCCTTATTAAGTAGGTGGAATGACGAGGAGAGGTCAGTAGGCAGAACTGGGAACTGGACAAGCATGTCATGAGTCTTGAGAGAGGATGGGTTTTGATGTGGAAAGGAATGGCCTGGAAGCAGCACTGCGGGGCCTGCAGAATGGTGCTACCCCACGCCGGGTGCTCCCCATGCTCCCACGCTTGGGCTGTGGGAGCATGAAGTCTTCTCTTGAGAGACTAAGATGCTGTACGTCCTGGAGGAAGGGTTGGATGAGAGATGGAACGAGAGGAGGGAAGAAGAGTCTGTGAGAAGGGTAAGGCATGTGGAGATTCCAGTAACAGCAATATCTGTCGTTTATTAAGCACCCAGGATAAGCCAGGCACTATACTTAACTGTTTTATGCATTTAATTTTCACAGGACCCTACAGACTAATTACTGTCATCCGGACTTCACTGGTGAGGACATTAGGCACAGAGAGGCTACGTGCACCATTTAGAGTCACAGAGAAAGTCCGTATTAGATTAATGAACCCAGATCTGCCTGACAGCATAGCTGTGCTTTCGCACTATTCCACATGTCTTGAAAGAGATTCAGTCAGCACCGTGGGGAGAATTTGAAGGGAAGTCAGAGAGGAAGGGAAGAACCTGAGGGGAAAAGCAGGGGATGATTGCCTCGAGTGCCCGCGTTTTGCTGCTGGGTGAGAGTGCAGGCTGAGGCCTCTGGTGGCGTCTGGGGCCTGAGAAGGTTAACGACTGCCTTGCGGCAGGTTCAGGTGGGCCGCTGCTGCGAAGCTGTCCTAGGCGTTTAGTGAAGACGGCCTCCCTTTCCTGACTTCCATTCTGGTGGAGTGGTCCAAAGAGGCTTAGTTAGCTTCTGAGGTGCCAGGAGTCAGTCCTTTAGCCCAGGTAATGGAGAGCAGAGAAGGAAGTGTGGGATGATGCTGGCCTTTCACTTGCATGTAGGGAGCCAGTCAGACTTTAGGGTACCTTGGCCACTTTGTACTTGGGGACTCCTGTAGCTGTGTGATGCAAATTGGAATTCTCATTAAACTATGGTGGAAAGCAAACACAAGCAACAACTTCTCCTGAGTGTCGGTTACCAATTACTGTCCCAGACAGCTTTATACAGAGACTGGGGAAGGAAGTATTTTTTCTTCCTCACCACCCAGACACAACTTGACTAAGGTACAGTTAATGCTACAGCTGAAATGGCAACTCCTCCTTGTCCACAAGAAGAGGTGGTACGTTGACCATAGGCATAAGACAGGACCAGAGGCTTCTGGAAGCAGCTTTGCTACTTGGCCGGGAGGAGTAGTCCAGCTCTGCAGCTGGGTGAGAATGGCCTCAGGTAGGGGGATCAGGTTAGAAGAAGCAAAGAAAAGGCACAGGGTAAGCAGCTGAAGAAAAGTTACAACCTTGCTTTCAGTAAAGTGCTTCCAAAGTACTTCCATTCTTGATTGTAGTGAAAATAAATATGCCCTTCAAAGTAACTGCTTGCCATCTGATCCACTCCATGACAGGAGGGATTGGGGCGGTGAAAGAATAAGTAAATGTCCTCAGAAAGGGGATAATAAGGAGAGTAGAAGAAGTAACCTTAAAAGCCTTCCCTCTGGATAGGGTGCTTGTGGAAGAAATTGGATCCATGTTGGAAACGTGATTTCTGTTTCTCCACTGATGGGTGTTCTCTTTCTCCTTTGAATCACCCCAGCACTTTATATCTCTTGCAGCACTTTTCATATTCTATACTGTTTTATAGTTTTGATGTTTTTCCTAGTTCTTCTACTAAACTTACAGTCCCTCAAGGGCAAGGATTAATGCTGCATGCCATTCTATCTTTCCCACAATGCTTTGCATTTAGTAGCTGTTCAGTGATTGACTGACAAAACAAGCCCAAGGACACTGTGAATCCTCTGAATTTGTTAGGTCTTTACTTGGCTACCAAAGACAACACCTTGCAAAGCCAACTTTCTCCTTTTTCTGGGATCAGAGACTGAATTATATTTTTTAAATGTTCTTTAATACTTTGAGTATATAGGAAAGATATTTTCTGTTTAGGGAATGTTGCTAAGCCCTCTCATCAAAAATAGCCTTCCTTCTACCTTCAAGCTCTGCCAAGGCAGAGCAGATTGGCACAGGCAGTTTAAAGGAAAAGGCAATGTAATGCCTTCTGCTCATGGCTGTGCAGGTGCCAGTGGAGGAGAAAAATATATGTGGTTGAGGCTTGGGATGCTAAATGCTATAAAAATGAAGCCAGACACTGACGAGGAGGTGCAGAGATCTACACTTTGTAAAAGATCTTCTCCAACTTTTGTGTATTCCTGTGCACCCTGTGATCCTAAGCCAGGAGTCTTTAAAAGGCAACTAGTGATTAGAAGTCTCACCACATCAACAGCGTGGCTCTTTAAGAGGAGCCCAATCAGGCCATGGAGAAGGCAGCAGCTCAGAATGGGAGCAAGAGCTGGCCAGAAAGACAAGCAGGGAACCCTGAGTCCTGAGCAGAACAGCTCCATTCTGAAGGCTGTCATTGCTGTCTTAGAGATGCCACCCAGGTATTGGCATGGAACAAAAACAGCGAAGGATAAGCATTTTAATTTTTCCAAAATCTACTCTAAGCATGAATCCTCTATGTACCTAAAGATCTAGAGTCTTTAGGGGCTTGTTCCCCAAATCTTGAATCAGGTTTTTCTAGGAAAGTTGGAAGCATGGGTCGGTCTGTCAGGTGACGAAACCATTCTGAGCGTTGAGCACAAGGCGGTATGGGCAGCGAAGGGCCGTAGTAGGGATGCGGAGATGCATGCTGGCTGCAAGCACGGACTGAACGAGAAGCCCTAGAATGGACACTTCCAGTGGCTATTACAAACTTCCCCCTGGGAAACTGAAACAGGAAAGACTTTGGGTTTGGCCTGACTGGCTTTACAATAAGCATGTTTGTTTAAATAGATTGTTCATTAAAATTGAATCTGCCTCTTTACCCTAAAGAGAAAGGTCTTTGTGCCCTGAATGCTGGAGACATTATTAAAGAACAGATGATCTTTGTGTAAAGATGAACCCCCATTAATCAGAACCTTGAGCATAGCCCTGCCAAAATTCCCAATAGCTTGTTTAATCAGCTGCCTTAATGCAGAGATTTTCTATTATTGGAAGTGTCTATTCGTACCTCTTATATACTTGTAGGCCCAGAGGCCAAGTAACCAGATTGGAGCTTCTAGTCATCCTCTGAGGACAGGTTGCTTCTTATTTCCCTGAAATGACGATAACTACTGTCTGTGTGTGTTGGGGTTGGAGAGGTAGGCTGTTGCGAAGACAGCCCTCCCTAGCCACTCCCGCCCCACAATCATGCCAAGTTGCATGGTGGGGGCTGCACAGAAGCTGGCTCGGGGAGAGTACCCAGACGGGCTGGTTGGAGCCCCTTCACTGAATGACCCACTCTGACCTCTGCCCAAGCAAGTAACAGAAGACCAAGATCTTCTGTGCTCACACAAAGACTGTTAACTATATCTATTGTCTTTATGTATTTATTCAAAAACTCTGAGCTGCTTCTTTTTTTTTTTAACAAGAAATTTGAACCAGATTTTGTTTGAGATACCCCAGAGAGATTTAGCAATGTGGTTACCATTCTTATAAACTTTTAAACAAAACTGTTAGCAATTCGCAACTTCATTTAAAGGACAATGGCTTGGAGCACAGTCTTTCTTCTAAAGACCAAGAAGACAGTGACCAAGGCAGAGAAGGATCCAGCGCAGTGACCAAGGCCCGCTTTTGCAAAACCTAGGAATCCAAAGGCTAGGGTCGAGGGCCTCTTCCCATGCTACAGGGTGGGAGAAAGGGTAGCCCTGTTGCTCTAGTGATTGACACCAAATGCCCTCACCTTTTAAATCTCTTCAAGTGGAAAAAAATTCAGGAAAAGTGGGGATGAAAACAACCACCTCTGTTGTTTTCCCTTCCCCTAGAGAGTGGCTGAGAACCACTGTCTTTACTGCTGGTGGGCTTGCTGCCCTGCCACGGCCACCCTTGCTTCTGTCAGTTTTCACCTCTGTTGTCCCTTCTGTCTGTCACCGCCGAACTTCACCTGTGCCTCCTTTCTAATCTCTGTTAAAATACTTGCTTTTATTGAACTCTCTCCTTGTGGTATGATTTATATTTTAGGAAACTTGGCGTGTGATTTGTTTCTTCTACTATAGTTATCTATAGCTATTGTCTCAGACAGAGTGTTCACAAGAACACTTAATAACAAGTATTATTTAAGTCTCGGACATTCCCCTAACAGCATACAAATATTCATGCCTGTATCACTTTTTCTAGCCCATTTACAAAGCTGCTTTAATAGGTAATGTATTCTCCTACCAAAAATTAAAATTGAAATAGCCTATAATTGAACCTGACCGATAATATTGATTTGGGGGTGGCAAAATTCAATTTCCAAGTACATGAAACACATACAAATTTTAGGAATTTAGACTAGTAACATCCTTTTTGACATATGTTTTTGAAAATTCAGTTTACCCTCCAAGAAGAATTTTTCTTTTTTAGACTATGATTAAAATGTTAATGAATTCTGAGGCAAAAGGGAATTCCAGGAAGACTCAGTAAGCACTGAAAGGGGTAGTTAAGTGGCTGTAATATTAACCATTTTTAACCAAACACACAGAATTTCTCATGTATCTCTTAAACAGGACCAACAATGTGTTTCCTGGAGATTAATGACAGTCCAGGTCAGTGTGCTGAGGGAAGGTCATTAATCCTTACCCAAAGGAGGTTTGGAAAGTAGAAATGAAAAACAACTGCTAGTCAAGATGGTGCCGTCCCAGGAGGTATTTCAGGAGAGTAGTTCCCTTTTCAGAAGCCCAGACTTGCTGCTGTTCTCACTCTCCCTTCTCCACATGGCACACCTTAGACTCAGGTTTACAACCTCCTGTGTTGCAATTAAGCTTTGAAAGAAGCTTGTAATCTCTCCTTTCTATCAATGAGCTATGTCTTTTCACTCTTTCTTATTTAAAACCCTTCTTGGAAGTCATTCATTTTACATAGCTTCTCGCCATCAGACTTATTTGTTTGGACAGAATTATGCTTGGGAATCAAGAAACCAGGTCAGTTTTGAAGAGAAAATATCTGTGTGTGCTATGCATAAGATCTGCAGAAAATATGAAATTTCTGTCAGTAAAGGACTAGGATTGAGGAACAATCAGACCTGGACACTTCAGTAAACCAGAAGAGGCTGGCTCCTTAAAGGAACACAGAAACAGGTTGATACTTCAGGACACCATTATAAGCAGACGTACAGCCTTCCAGACTGTGGAATACCTCAGAGACACGTGCTTGCAGATGATGATGTCAGACTTGGTGGGAGCTCAGTCCTCCTCCAGGCCAGCCTAGGCTGCAACTATTCTGCATGTCGGCTGATCTGGGTCTGTTCCAATGACCCTCCCGTCTGGCCAGATTTATTAATCTCAGCATTACGCAAGATACAGTATGACTTTTAGAGCAAGAAGGACTCTTGTAGAGATAGCAGGAAATGGTGGCAAAGGATCTGGAGCCAGTCGGTGAAGGGCTGTCTTACAAAGCCCCACTTTGGCTCTTTGCCCAAAGAATGGTTGAGAACTGAAGAATGAGTCTTTAGTTGAAAAGGGGGATCCCTTTTTGTGCATGGGCAACATCCTCTGTAGCTCTGTTTCCCGTAAGGGTTTTTGGATCCAGAAGCTTGCAGCCATGACTGTTCTAGGGCATGTTGCTCACCTTCTGCTGAGAATGTAAGCTTCCTCTGGAATCCTTCAGATGAGTTAAATCTCATCTGATTCATTTATGGGGTGCCTGACTGGTTGTTTCACCAATCCCTATACTCTGATCCCTGTTATATATTTTCACACTTGGAAAATTTTAAATACCAAAGGCTATTTCGCGGCTTTAAAAAACCTGCATTTGGCCCTCTGTAACCACAGGTTCCTCATCCGCCAATTCAATCAACCATAGATAGAAAATACTGGAAGAAAAATGTTACATTGTTGCTGATGTGTACTGTTATAGTTAGGCCTATGATGTTTGCATCTGTTCTGAACATGTAGAGACATTTTTTCTTGTCATTATTCTCTAAACAATACAATCTAACAACTATTTACATAGCATTTATATTTCTTAGGTACTATAAGTAATCTAGAGATGATTTAAAGTTTACAGGGTTATATACAAGTACTGTGCCATTTTATGTAAGGGATTTGAGCATCCACAGATTTTGGTATGGTGGTCCTGGAAACAGTCCCTTGTGGACACTGAGGTATGAATTTGCTGAAAATTAGTAATATAGCCAAAGTATGCTAAAGGAAACTCTAAGAAAAATGTTTTCTGGTCAGTGAGGCAAAGGGTAGAAATGCAAAAGCCCATTAATATGGCAACTGGCATTTTGCCACTAGAATGTATCTGATCTAACTCTGAACTCATTAAATACCTGTGTATTTTGTAACACAGCCAAGAGATGTAAATTTGTAGCTACCAGTTCAAGCTGAACTACTGTTTTAGAGTTACAAGTACAAGTGAAAATCTTTATGTTCTTCCCTGGTGTTAAAAAAAAATTCTTGTTTTTATACAGATTAGTTCCACTAGACCTAGCTGGACCTTTCGAATTCTCTTTTCAACTGAAATTGCCTTGTACAAATGAATTATCCAGATGTACATGGAAATATAATAATAGAATTCTCGTTGAAATAACTATATTACTTAGGTCATGATTGCAGTTTTATGATACCATCTGGGAAAATTACTAAGTGCATATGAATTTGAGGTAAACTGAAGAGGCATCATGGCCTCTTTCAACACTTAACTAGGAGTCCAACTTCCTGGTCACTTTGCTCACTTTAAGGTATCTGCCTCACCGTTGCTGAAGAAGGAGACCAGAGACTGACGGCCAAACACACAGTGGGTGAAATGATCTCTAGGTGACACGACTGGAAGAGTCTTCGTACTTAAAGATAATACAGCATGAAAAAAAGCTGATAGATCTACAGCTCCCATCTGGCCAGATTTCTTAATCTCAGGACTGCGCAAGATACGGCACAGTTTGAGCTGCAGCCTTCCTTCCACACGCTGCACAGGTTTTTAATGCATCAGTGCAGTCTTCCCAAAACCTGGTCTAGCCATTTACCGATAGGATAGCAAAGTTTCTGTTTTGTGTGTACAACTGCTGTCTTTCCCAATTAGGAAAGAGCAAGTAAAACCCTGTGGAAGTAAGTGCCTTGTTTTAAAAGGAGTAATTTAATGCTTTCCCATTAACATTCTCCCAAGGTAGTGTTATATAAATAATCACTGCTACACAGGAAGAGTCATTTCCCATTCTGAAATAATTTAAACACATTTAGGAATTTCATTGTCTCCTCAGAATCCTCTGGGCTGTGAGCCCATAAATTATCACATTGTGAGTGTGGAACTTTCATTACATGGTTTAAATTTTATGGCAGGAGTGGGCAAGATAATTGCAAAAAAAATAGTTACTTGATTGTGGCTAGAGAATCTCAGGGAATAGAAAAGAATATTTCGACTTCTTTAACATAGACAAGGAAATGTATGGTTTGCGTTTAATAATAAACCTCCTGGGTTTTTTTAAATGGGAACACCACAAAATTTGGCATTTTAAATTCATACCTGTGTGTGGGCGTGTAGTGTTTAGGACAGTGGTTCTTAGTGTCCCAAAGAAAATGCGTCATTTTCAGTGCCAGCTCCCTTGGTTTCTAGATGATGTTTCTAGCCCCAGTCTTCTTAATTTGGTCCAAAAGATCCAAGGTTTTGTGTCTTTGTGTATTCTGGGCCTTGTAGCATTGTTTGTTTCTCAGAAGGATCTGGCATACTACATTCTCAAGGCTGAATCTTGTTAGACTCAATCTATACCACCATGATGGGAGTTTTCTGTCTTGATAATAATAGTTCCTGATTGTTAAACACTTATGTGCCGCTGACTATACTTATATTTCTCATTTATTGCTCCCCACAAGGCAAGTACATTATTATCACCATTTTATGATTGAGGAAACTGAAGGCTTTGAGAGATTAAGTAACTTCATATCACATAGAACTGGACTTAGAACTCATGATGCCATCTGGGAAAACCCATGCTCTTTGGCATTACGCATTATAATAAACACATTCATTTATTGGTTTAGTTCTAACTGGGATTTTATCTGATAATTCTGTATTCAAACAGCCCTTACTATGTTCTAGTCGTGAGCATTGCTCTTTATCTAGATGCTACTATGTTGTAAATCCAAGAGCAACATTGAATTGTAGGACCCAGAAAGGGCCTGGCATTTGTTTGTTACATAAATAAGTAAACAAATGAACAAATGGCTGCCCTCCAAAATATGACCAGGGTCATCTGCTTTTGTGATACCCTCCCACAGCGAGTACAGGCTGTGGTGGCAGGATGGTGACTTGTTTTTGACAGATACCATGTGTACAATAATGCCTAGCAACTACTAAAACCAGCTGATTTCCCCTCGTAATTGTGTATTTGTCAGAAGCCAACATCCTTTGGCCAATTTCTCAACACAGCATTTGGAAAGCAGCTACTTAGAGTTTTTTGCATAGTTTTGCCCATGACTTTTTTCATCAGACAGTGCAGCTTTGACAATCAGTGTCACACGAGAGTAGTTAGAGAGTTGAATTTCTGTAGCTTCATCATCTTTAACTATCTCTAGAAAAAAAAAGTATCTTTAGTCCTGAGACTTTGAGAAAACTCCCACAGGCCTCAATTCTTTATCTGTAAAATGAGGGGTAGGAGTGGAGTATGTCAGTTATTTGCCACAGATTGTTTGTTCTTTGTGTATTTTAGTACTCTATAATTGTGTTTTATTTTCTTCCCACTGAAAACCTCCGCAAGAATTCCATTTATCAACACAAAAGTAGAATATGCTGGTTGAAGTTTGCAATGGAAGGTTTTTAATGTAGAGCAACAAAGATGGTGATTCTTAGCCTCTCTTTTGCATTTATTTCATTAAGGTTTGATTTACATTCAGGGAAGACCTATATAAATTCCAGAGAAATTTGCAAATACTTAGCTTAAAATATTTTAAAAGAAATAGGTTTTGTTTTGTATTGCATTTACTTTTGTTTCAATTCTATGTAGCTTCAAGGAGTGGATCTTTGTTTCTAATTGTCGAAATTCAAAAGGGAAGTCATGGCAGGATCCAAGATGGCAAAGGACTTAAGTGGAAGCTACACTAACCTCTTCCAGAAGCAATTGGAATTACAACTAAATTGTAAAGAAATCATCCTGAAAAACCAACTGAATACTAGCTGGAGAGAAGCCTTATAACCATGGACAGACAGAAGAAACCACTTCACCACAACAAGACTGGTAGGGACTGGGGAGGAGACACGAAATGGCAGGCTGGGCTCGCAGCAGCTGAAGTGCAGGAGGGATGATTCAGCAGCCAGGGGATTCCCCCTGAGAAATGTGGGTTCCAAACACAAGCTAGGCTCCCAACCCTATAGCACCAGAGCTGGAAAGGGACCCACATAACATCCAGCTGTGAAAAGCAGTGGTGTTTCTATCTGCCAGGGAGAGACAGATGGAGACACAGAGAGCCTCTTAAAAGGCCAACACAAAATTTTGTTTGCAGGCACTTTTACTGGGCTCCAGCAGAGGGAGGGCAGAGATGTTTCAGAACAATCAGGGTTCGGTGGCTCTGTGGAGAGAACTGAAGGAAGAGCCACAAGGATCCCTGTGCTGAGTCATTTCCCATACTGCAGAAGCCATCTTTCTCAGGCAGAGCACTCCCCTCTAAGTGGCATCAGCCTGAGGGGAAGCAATAGCCCCACCCACAAAAAATACTCTGCCCTGCCCTGTAGTGCTTAAACTCAATTGCAGATTACAGCTTGAGGGTATATCACTGATCAGCAGTTACCCACTACTGGGGGCAGGGGGAAAGGATACAAAGAAGCAGCCAAAATGGGAAGACAAAGAAACAGACTCCAAATGAAAAAACAAGAGAATTCTCTAGAAGAACTAGAACAAATGGAGGCAAGCAATTTATCAGATAGTTTAGAGTAATGATTATAAGGATACTCGACAGCATGAAAAAAGACTTAGAAACCATAAAAAATGACCTGTCATAAATAAAGAATGCAATATCTGAAATAAATAATACACTGGAAAGAGTAAAATGTAGGTTAGATGAAACAGAGGATAGAATCAGTGATTTAGAAGACAAGGTAGAAAAAAATACCCAGGCAGAGCAGCAAAAAGAAAAAAAGAATTTTTTTGAAAACGAAAACTTAAGAAACATTTTGACAGCATGAAGCATAACAACACCCTCATCATGGAAATACCAGAAAGAGAGGAGAGAGAGCAAAGGATCAAGAACCTATTTGAAGAAATAATGACTGAAAACTTCCCTAATCTGTTAAAGGGGAAAGACACACAAGTCCAGGAAGCTCAGAGAGTCCCAAACAAGTTGGACCCAAACAGGCCTACTCCAAGACACATCATAAATGAAGTGACAACTTATAAAGACAAGGAGAGAATCCTAAAAGCCACAAGAGAAAAGCAGGTAGTTACCTACAAGGGAACACCCATTAGACTGTGATCTGATTTTCAAAGGAAACATTTCAGGCCAGAAGGGAGTGACATGAAATATTCAAGGTGATGAAAAACAAGGACCTATAACCAAGGCTACTTTACCCAGCAAGGCTATCACTTAAAATCATTGGAAAAATAAGGAGTTTGCCAGAGAAGAAAAAGCTAAAGGAGTTTGTTAACACCAAACCAGTACTGCAAGAAATGTTAAAAGGTTTGCTTGAAGAAGAAGGAGGAGGAGGAGGAAGAGGAGGTGGAGGAGAGAAAGAAAGAAAAAAGAGGAAAATAATATAACAATAAAAGGGCACTAAATACATATCTATCAATAATCACCTCAAATATAAATGGCTTAAATGCTCCATCCATGAGACACAGGATGAATGGATAAGAAAACAATACCCATATATATGCTGCCTCCAAGAAACCTATCTCAGATTGAAAGATACACAGAATAAAAGTAAAGGGGTGGAAAAAGATAATTTCATGCAAATGGAAAATGGGGCTAGCAGTACTTATATCCAACATAATAGATTTTAAAACCAAGGCTATAGTAAGAGACAAAGAAGGACACTACCCAATGATAAAGGGAGCAATCTAACAAGAAGATACAACATTAGTAAACATTTGCACACTCAACTTAGGTGTTCCTAAATATGTGAAGCAAATCTTGATGCACATGAAGGGAAAGATCAACAGAAATACAGTAGTAGTTGGGGATTTTAACATCCCATCGACTTCAATGGATAGATATTCCTGACAGAAAATCAACAAGGAGACAGCACCCTTAAACAACACACTAAATCAAATGGGTTTAATTGATATCTTCAGAGCATTTCATCCCAAAGCAACAGAATATACATACTTTGGAAGTGCACATGGAACATTTTCTAGGATAGACCACAGGTTAGGACACAAAATAAATCTCAATAAATTTATGAAGATTGAAACATGTCAAGTATCTTCTCTGACCATAATGCTATGAAACTAGAAATGCAAGAAGAACACTGAAAAGTACACAAAGACATGGAAGTTAAATAACATGTTATTAAACAATGAGTGGGTCAACAATGAGATCAAGGAAGATGTCAAAAGATACCTTGAAACAAATGAATATGAGGACACAACAATCCAAAATCTGTAGGACAGTAGGAAAGCAATCCTAAGATGGAAATTCATAGCATTACAGGCCAATCTCAAAAAAAAAACAAGGGGAAGCTCAGCTAAGCAATCTATCTTTACATCTGAAGGAATTGCAAAAAGAACAATAAACAAAGCCCAAAGTGAGTAGAAGGAAGGAAATAATAAAGAGCCAAGCAGAAAGAAACAAAATAAGAGTCTTTTTAAAGTGGTACAAAAGATCAGTGAATCCAAGATCTGGTTCTTTGAAAAGAAAAACAAGATTGACAAACCTTTAACCAAACTCATTAAGAAAAAGAAGGAGACAACCCAAATAAATAAAGTCAGAAATGAAAGAAGAGAAATAGCAAGTGATACCAAAGAAATACAAAGGATTATTTAGGAAAATACTAGGAACAACTATATACCAACATACTGGACAACATGGATGAAGTAATTAAGTTCTTGGAAATACACAATCTTCCCAAACTAAATCAGGAAGAATCAGAGAATCTGAATAGGCAGATTATACTTTGTGAAATTGAAGCAGTTATCAAAGAACTCCCAACAAATAAAAGCCCTGGATCAGATGAATTTTACCAAATATTCTGAGAACTAACACCTCTCCTTCTCAAACTATTTCATAAAATTCAAGACAAGGGAAGGCTCCCAAACTCATCTTATGAGGCCAGTGCTGTCCTAATTCCAAAACCAAATAAAGACCTACAAAGAAAGAAAAGTATAGGCCAATATCGCTGATGAACATACACACTAAAATCCTCAACAAAATATTAACAAATCAAATAGAACAATGCATCAAAAGGATCAAACACCATGATCAAGTGAGATATATATTGGGAAAGCAAGGTTGGTACAACATTCGCAAATCAATAAATGTGATTCACTACATAAACGAAAGGAAGAATAAAAACCACATGAGCATATCAATAGATGCAGAAAAAACATTTGATAAAACCCAGCACCCATCTATGATAAAAACTCTCAGCAAAGTGGGAAAGCAGGAGCACACCTAAACATCATAAAGGCAATATATGACAAACACACTGCCAGCATCTTACTCAGTGGGCAAAAACTACAAGTGTCCCCCTTAAGGTTGGGAATGAGACAGGGATGTCTGCTTTCACCTCTCTTATTCAACATAGTACTGAACTAGCCACAGCGATTAAACAAGAAGAAATAAAAGGCATCTAAATTGGAAAGGAAGAATTATAACTGTCATTATTTGCAGATGACATGATACTGTACATAAACCCCAAAGATTCCACCAGGAAATTAGAACTGATAAATGGATTCAGCAACATAGCAGGATACAAAGTTAATATCAGAAATCAGTTACATTTTTATATTCCCATAATGAACTAACACAAAAGGATATTGATGAAACAATCCCATTCACAATTGCTACAAAAAGAATTAAATATCTAGGAATAAAACTAAGCAAGGATGTAAAAAAACCTGTACTTGTAAAATTAAAAGACACTGAAGAAGATACAGATGAGTGGAAGCACATACTGTGTTCATGGATAGGAAGAATTAACATTAAAATGTCCATACTACCCAAAGCAAGCTATAGATTCAACACAATTCCTATCAAGATTCCAATGATGTATTTCACAGAAATAGAACAAATATTTCAAAAATTTATATGGAACCAGAAAAGGCCCTGCATAGCAACAGTGATTCTGAAAAAGAAGATCCAAGTTGGAGGAATCACCCTTCCTAATGTCAAACTATAGTACAAGGCCATAGAAATCAAAACAGCATGGTACTGGCATACAAACAGACACATAGATCAATGGAACACAATAGAGAACCCAGAGATAAACCCACACCTTTAGAATCAATTAATACTCGACAGAGGAAGCAAGTACATACAATGGGCTAAGGATAGTCTATTCAATAAATGGTATTCAGAAAATTGGACAGATGCGTTCAGAAAAAATGGAACTAGACCACCTTCTTACACCACACACAAGAATAAATTCAAAATGGATCAAAGACTTAAATGTTAGACCTGAAACCATAAAAATTGTAGAAGAAGGCATAGGCAGCAAACTCTGGTACATTGCTCTTAGATATATTTTATAGGATATCTCCCTAAGCAAGAGAAACAAAAGGAAAAATAAACAAATGGGACTACATCAAACTAAGAAGTTTTTTCACAGCAAAGAAAATCATCAACAAAATAAAAAGACAACCCACAGGATGTGAGAACATGTTTGCCAATACATCTAATAAGGGGCTAATATCCAAAATTTATCAAGAACTTACAAATCTCAACACTAAAACAACAAACAACCCAATTGAAAAATGGGCAAAGGACCTGAACAGACACTTCTTCAAAAAGGACATACAGATGGTCGATAGACAAGTGAAGAGATGCTCAACGTCGCTAATCATCAGAGAAATGCAAATTAAAACCACAGTGACATATCATCTCATACTTGTCAGAATGGCTATCATAAATAAATCAACAAACAATAAGTGCTGGCAATTATGTGGAGAAAGGGCAACTGCTTTGCACTGTTTGTGGGAATGTGGATTGGTCTGGCCCTGTTGAAAGCAGGCTGGAGAGATACCTCAAAAAATTAAGAAAGGAACTATGTTTTAACACAGTGATCCTACTTCAGGGAATATATCTGAAGGAACCCAAAACACTAATTTGAAAGAACATAAGCACCCCTGTGTTCATTGTTGCATTAGTTATAATGCAAGATATGGGAGTATGTGCTTCCCAAGATATGGAAGTAGTCCAAGTGTCCATCAGTAGGTGAGCGGATAAAAGAACTATGGGACATTTACACAATGGAATTATACTTGGCCTAAGAAAAGAAGAAAATTTTACCTTTTGCAACACTATAGATGAACCTGGAGGACATTATGCTAAGTGACATAAGTCAGTCAGAGAAAAACAAATACCATATGATTTCACTCATATGTGGAATCTAATGACCACACTGAACTAACAAGGAAAATGGGATGGACTTACAGATGGAGAGCAGGCTGACAGCTGGAGGTGGAAAGTGAGGGGATGGAGGAATTGAGCAAAAAAGAAAAAAAACTCATGGACAACAGTGTGGTGATTTGGGGGAAGGGGAGTTATGAGAGGACTATGGTAATGGGAAAAATACAATAAAGATTAAATCAAAAAAGTAAAGTAGACATTGGCAAACAAAAAAAAAAGATGGAAACCACAGTTTTATGTCGTCAGACAATCCTAAATGTCCATAATATACAGTGGTATTCTTATCAACAATATTCTAAGAATAATAAGTAGGCTATTACTGGTCTGAGCATAGTTATATATTGTCCTGACTCTAGCCAAATGGCTTTATTTTTTCTTATATTTTTAACCAAAACTTGCTAAACAATTATTATAATGGAAAATATCAGTGACTCTTTAAATTCAACTCCTAAAAACTTTAAATTTTATTTAAAAGAAACAAGTTCCATCTCAATAACATGCTTTTCTTCTTTAATATAATGTTATTTTTGCATTAGTTGGGATGATATACAGTAATAATTTTCAAAATTCCGAACTACTAACTGCACCTGCTTAGGATCTAAAACTGAAATGGAAAACACAAGGCTTAACCCCACATGCCCCCTGATCAAATGCAAAGGTTCTTAAAATAGCTTCGTGTGAAGATGTTCAGAGCAGCTGAAAACCAAGATGTTGGTGTCCTCCGTAGTCGCAACCTGGTAGTTTAATGCCACGGCTCAAAGGCAGCTGCTCTGTCTCTGTGCTTCCCAGCCAGAGCAGCAGCTCAAAGAAGCACACAGAAGCAGCCTCTTCTCGGGCCACCTTGCCCTCCTCCCCTGAAGTCTATTTTCCTAGTCAAGGGATTGTCTCTAGACCCTTTTCGAAGACCTAAGACATTCATTTTAAACCACCAAAACGAGAAAAAAGTAGCTTAAAACCTCCAAACAATGACAGCAAACTTTAAATAAGTACTCAATAAATTCCAGGAAAAATGCAAGGAAGAAGTAAAGTCTTGTGTTTGTATGGCCATTGCTAGTAACAGTACTAACTATAAGTCTGGTAGCCTACACACTGTTACCTTCAGGAGCTTAGTTACCAGATCAGTGTCCTCTCTCAAAATCTATCAAAAAGATCTTCATCCACTTAAGACTGCTCTGTTCAGCTCTGCCTATCTGATATTGCTCTTGGTTAACCATGCTTACCATTTTTACACATAGAGAATTTTTTTCCTGTGCTGTTCGCTCTTACCCATGATACACTGCATTTCTCAAGGACCAACTTATGCTTCCACCAGAGGCAGAATCAAAACTGGGTGGCAATTGGTCTGATCTGATGAGACAGTGTTTTATGTTGCCAGGCCAGTGGTAGCACTACCAAGCAGTTTAAAATTCCATTTGCATTCACATACAGGTGAATATACTAATACACTGTACTGTTCCTGCCCCCCTCCTAAAAAAGGAAAAAGGCGGTAGCTTTCATCTGTTTTAGCAACTAACCTGATTGTTTAAGGGTCGGAGGAAAGAACTGTAGGGTAAGTACCTAGAAGGGAAATGGAGGCAGAAAGAGGGTGGGGTGTGGGGAGAGGCCTGGAACTCTCCTCCTGTGGCATAGTTTCCAGTATCTGCCACCTTCAAACAGTAGGTTGGAGCTGTGAGTACTCGTGTTGAGAACCCAGAATTCTTCCAGTTCTTCATTTGAGAAATTACTTAATGAAACTGTACATCAGAAAGAAATTAACTGGGCTAGTCCCTTAAACATATAAAACCTAGTTTTTCCACCTGCTGAACATGGAATGAAACCTGCCTTTTCTTTTGTGCGGGGACACTATAGGATCAGGTGAGTGACTGATACTGCAATTTATAAACAATGTAAAACACTTCATAGGTATAAAATGGCATTGTTGTTATGATTAGTATCTTCAACCAAATACTGCCCCTCTTTCAGATGGGGCCTCCAGGGACTGACTACTTTTGTCAGACAGATTAGACAGAAACATCTTGAATTTCCATCACATTTGAACCCCAGACAGCTATGAGATTATAGTGCAAATTTTGCTCTAATGCCTTCTTTGTGGACTTCCTGTCTGACCCAATTCTAAAGGAACAACCTGTCAGTATGAGAGCCTTTTGTGTAGTTAAGGTCAGCAGAAATGTCAACATCCTTCAAAGACGGCTCAGGTACTGGCGCTAAAATGTATATTAAAACTTGATTATTTGATTATTTGGTGTGTAACATTGTCTCCATATCTCACAGATACTAAATAACCTTCAAAAAGTAGGAAAAATAATTTTGGGAGTGTCCTTAACTTTTCATCAGAAAGGAGGGAGAAAGCACTTACATGGTAAACAGTATATATGTTCAAATCACTAGTAATTGGCCCCTCTGTGAAGATTCCTACACTTGGCACATAGAAACTGTATTTGCCTCATGCACTGCACACGGTAGGCACTCTCAAACATTTGCTGAGTGAATAAACAAATGAGAAACCAAATAACCCCTTTACTATAAATGTGCTTCCCTTAATTATAATGAAAGGGAAAAAAAGCTATTTTGTGCTCCTTATGAATGAGTATTAAATGCTGGTGGTCAGTAGTTCCTATCCTAAAGCGAATAAAAGCAACTCACATTTCTTAGATGTTTTGTAATGTGGCATCTTAGAGAAGCAAGGAACTGTATGTCACTGGTAATGAAAATTGTGCTTTAAGTTAAAACAAAGAATAATATGGACTCTATCCTGAAGAGATAATACAGGGCCCTTTACTATTTTCCCCATTCTTCAAAATTAAGCTCTTTTTAAAAATTATACTTCTTTGTTTATAATCAATACTTTGCTCTAGAATTTTTGGAATATTTGTTTTTGAGGGACGATTGATCATCTCAGAGATATTGCAAGTTCAGGTTCAGACCACTGCAATAAAGCGAGTATCACACTAAAGTAAGTCATAATCTTTTTGCTGGTGGAGGATCTTGACTTCAGTTTAAAATTAAAGAAAACATGGCATCTGTGGAGTGCAACAAAGCAGAGCACAATCGACCGAGGTGTGCCTGTATACTGGAAAGGGCCATCACAGGCAAGGCATTTTTTGCTGCACCTAGAAGAACATTGCGTTAACTTGAGAGAGCGCTCCAGTAGCACAATACTCTGTGCCCTCCTTTATACAAACCTAACACGCACATAAACATGATGAATGTATGGTGTGTGTATTGCATGTCCTGAAGTCCTTAAGACTTGCACAGATATTGAAAAAAAGATATGTGATCATCTGTCATTATAAAGAGAAATAAGAATGATTGTGTCAAGCATTTTAGCTGATATATTTATATTCTCTGTCAATTGGCGCTCCAGTATTGAAAACCGTGCCGTCACCAAAACATTGACCGATTCTCCCATTGAGCAAGTACAATGAGCAGAACTTTCTCCAGTATCATTTGGCAGCAATTCAGCATCATTTCCTATTGATATTGAGATGTGATATGCCATGGATATCCAATCACGTTCTATGAGGTAGTAGGTGACCCCAAAGCCCTTCTAAAAACCCTACCTCAAAAATATGCTTCTGTTTTCTGGCTGCAATTCATCAAATCTTAGTATCAAAGAAATATGAAGAAAAGTCAAGAAAAAAGAATGCAATCTAGTTCAATTTTAAGATATTAGTTTCTTCTGTCTTTCCATGAAAAGAGAATTCTTCTCTTCAATCTAGCCTATCCAGTATAATTCTCTGTTTTCATCAAATCATGATGGTTTTGATATTATATATTAATCATTCACATCAGCTTATAAAATCAAGCTATTAACAAGGAAAGTTATTTACCTGAACCATGTTTTAAATTTTTAACCAGTTGTCTTATTCTTAAGAGGATAATAGTTTAAATTTTTATTTTGGTTCGCTTTCATGCCTACCATTTTGGCAAACTTATTGTCTGAATAGTCCTTCTATTTTGCAAGCAGCTCTTACTCATATTAGTCTAAAAGTCATCATCCTCATAAGCTCTTAGTCGTACCTGAGATTACTGCATCCCCTTGCATAATATCTAGAAGATCCTGCTCTTGGAGAGTGGTGTTGGTGATTTCCAGATGTCGGATTACACAGAAACATCCCCAAAGCCTGTCCTCAGCAGCCATAAAGACACTTACCTTACTGTACAGGCACCTTTGCTTGATCAAGCCTGGCAGTCCTCTCTTCTCATTCCCACCAAGGTCCAATAGTGGAATCCAGGAACCAACACCAATGTTTTCTTCTCTTCTTTTTGGACACTCTCTCAGTTTTTGTCCTGTGAACTTCAAAGCCACAGAGGATTTGCAACCAGGGGCCACTGACAGTTCTGTAAAAGAGAGACAGTGGGGAGCCCAGCGCTGACTGGGCCCAAACACTAAATATCAGCCTCTTCACTCGCGGGGCAGTGTCCTTCATGCTCTGAAGACAGGCGACGTTGCAGAATCTCTCACCCTACGGCTTGCCAGTCTCCACTGAAGAAAGGGTCTAAGTGGACTGTGCTTCAGGATGAGGTGACCCAAAAGCCAGGAGCCATCTGTACAGAGCAGACAAGTAGAGGCAGGTATAGGCTCTGTGAGTATGTCTCTGTGTGCTTGCGTGCCTGTGCCCAGCAGCTGTTCTCCAGTTTAGAAGACACCACTCTTTGGCAGGCAGCTCTGAAACACCCTCCTGGGTAATTTCAAATTCATGTGCACATCTTGGCCGAGAGAAGAAATTTCCCAGTCACAACCTGGGTCCCCTTCTTTGCCCTGTCACTGCCCCAGATACACTGTGAACCACAAACATAGCAGTGCCAGCATCTTAGGAACAGATGCCCAGATGGACATTAAATTGCACCTCGTTTTGTACCTTGCAGCCATGAACTGCTGTAAGCCTTGTTTGAGATTTAAGTAACAAGGACATGACCTCTTCTTTGACAGTCATAACCCAAGGCACTGTAGAGATTTGCTATTATTAACACTGTGTTGAACTTTAACTTGAATGCCTGCCTGTTCCATTCAGTGTCATATGAAACATGAGTACAAAGTGCTAAGCAAACTTCGAAGCAACGTCCAAATGTGTGGTGGCATTTATTATTATTCAAGTTTTTGTTTTATATTACTCAGTTGTTGAGAAAATCTCATACCTTAGATAGCTAAAAGTTGAAGCATGTACTTTTCTCTTAAGTAATATCACTTGGTCCATTTGGAGCAGAAGGGGCAGGAATAAGGAACTTGTTCATTTTTTCAGCAAGTACGTATTGCGTCCTTCATTGGGTATCAGGTCCTCTACCAGATAAACCCACCACCAATTAGTGCTCAATTTGTGCATTATCTTATTTAATCATCACAGCATTCCTTTATATTAGTCCTTTATTGGTGATGAAATAAGGAAACCAAAGCTCAGAATAATTAAATAACTTCCCCGGAGTCTCATGGAAGATAAATATTAGACCAAAAATTCAGAATTGGATCTGAGTCACACCAAAACCCATGCTTTTTATTTTTAACTCTTACCATTGAAATAACTTAAAACACAGAAAATATAGAAAAATAACATAGAATTTCCATATACACTTCTCTCAGGTTCTCCAGTTTTTGACATTTTACATTTGCTTTCTCCCTTTCTTCCATCCCTTTTCCTCCCTCTCTTCTCTTGCTCTCCCACTTCCCTGCCTCCCTGTATTTATATACACATATATATATATGTGTGTGTGTGTGTGTGTGTGTGTGTGTTTCTGAATCAATTTATATATTTTTGGGTTACTATTCTAAAAGATAAGTATAGTCTCCTACATAACCACAATCAAATTCGGTAAATTAACATTGATATAATATTAACTTCCAATCCATAGTTCCCATTCAACTTTTTACCAAAATAATAATAGTAATAATAATATGTTTTAATGGGGAAAATTGTTTTTTCCTTTGGTCCAGGATTATATGTTATATTTAGTTGTCATGGGTCTCCTTGAATCTTAAACACTTCTGCAACCTTTCCTTCTCTTTTGTAACTTGACATTTTTGAAGAGTAAAATGTTCCTCAAATTCTGGGCTATGTGATGTTTCCTCACAATAAGACAGCATTTGCGCTTTGTTTTGGCAGGAATTCTATAGCACAGAGTGTCAAACTCATTTTCACCGGGGGCCACATCAGCCTCACGGTTGCCTTCAAAGGGCCGAATGTAGAGCTCCTTACCCCTAGTTAAGGAGTAGTTACATTTATACAGTCCTAAAATTACATTCAGCCCTTTGAAGGCAACTGTGAGGCTGATGTGGTGAGGCTGATGTGGCCCCGGTGAAAATGAGTTCGACACCCCTGGTGTAGCAGTGATGCTTCACTCTTCTTAGTTAGTTGTATCAGGAGACACATTAATGGAGTTGGTCCGTACCAGCCCTACTTGGTTAAGGTGGTATCTGCCATATTTCTCCACTGTGAAATTACTTTTTCCCTCTGCAATTGATAAATGTTTTGTGGAAAGATACTTTGAGATTGTATAAATATATTGCTCCTAAATAAACTGTCTACTGCAAGAAAGAGCTTTCCCTTCTCCCCTGTTTATTTTGTATTTATTTATATCAGTGTGCACGTGTGGATTCCTATTTTAATCAATGGGTTATAATCAGTTAATACCATTATTTATTTTAATGCCCAAATGATCTCAGATTTGTTCAGTGGGATCCCCATCAAGCTGTGTTCTTTTGACAAGTCCTCATCATTTTCTGAGTACTTTCTTACTTTCTGGCCGAAGAAAATGTTCTACATGCATCTTGTACTTTCTCTACCAGCCTTGGAATCAGCTACATCTTCAAGAAGACCTGGGTCCATTATGGAAAATAGTGTATGGAAATCAAGATCTGGGCCTTGAGTGTGCTCACTGAACTAGAATGTGCCCATTGCTTACAGACCCTCTCAACCAAAAGAACTAGGGAATAGACCCCCACATACACACGGCCATATTTACTACTCTGTCTACCTGTATTAAATACAATGATTAATGCATCTCGATAGCTCCAGTTCCAATCTAACACTGTGGAAGCAGTCCAGCCGTTTACCCTTTCCACGTTTGTAACTCTCTTACCCAACAGTGGTCTCTGTTATCCTCAAACTCTCATTTGCTCATTGCCCGTGTAACCCATCTTCCCACCGTGCCAGCTGCTTTCTCAGTCCTGACAGTTTTCAGCCCCATCAACCCTAGTCCCTCAAAGAGAGGGAACAGATTCTCTAAAAGTTCATATCCCTGCCTACTCACGGGCAAGCAAGCAACCAAGAAGAGAAATATGAAGGAAAAATATTCCTACTCCTTTAGTGGTCCTTTTTCATCGACTCTAAGCTTCTCTTCAGTGAAGGTTTTGCACCGAATAAAGGTCAGATCTTAGTGCCGTTCGGGCACTAACATTCTGCGAGTGTGTCAAGTGATGACTTGAAAATGATTCAGGAAAACCTAACCCTTCTTTGCTCGACTCTTACTAACAGTTATTACTGCAGATTTCTGGAAAGTGTAGAAAGAGATAAATAGTACTAGTTCTTGAAAATATATGGTAAAGTTTAAATTAATTTGTCCTTTTTGTTTGTTTTGATGAATTGTAAAAAATTGTAAAAACAAATTTGGGGTTCTTGATAGCAGAGCTGGATCACAGCACACCAGAAACAGTGCTCCCTAGCATGCCTCACTTTTTCTTGACCCAGATTCCAGATCCCATCCTTCCCACTTCCTCTCCCCACCCCAGGTGGGTTATGTTCCTCCACGGAATTCCCAAGGCACCCAGAGTTTAACCACGCCTTACCCTTAATCTCACTTCATTGCAGCTGCCAGCATACTTACCGCTCCCCCGATAGACTGGGAGTTCCCGAAGTGCAGGGTGCACCTTCCAACACTGGGCCCAGCTCCTAGCCACAGCCAGTGCACAGTAAATGTGTATTAACTAGAGGTAGCATCACTGACCACTTTGACCAAGTGGACAAAGGAAAGAAGCGATCCTAGAGTAAAGCAATTTTGGAGCAGCACCTCAGTGAGCTGGAAGGTAAAGAAATAAGAAAAACATACATATTAAACATATCCATCATTTTTAAATTCCAGGGTTTTAAACTTTTTTCCTAACAGACATTTTACCAGCAGGAAAACCGACAGTTAAATGTCACATATTATCCTCTCCTTCACGTTCTCTGCTGATGGGATTAATGATCTATACATAAAAAATAAAAGGTCTAGATAATCCACAAAATAAAAAAGTATCGCCAAATAAATATGTTTAGGAAAACCTGGTATAATTAGGCATGCTACTCTCTTCCTTTGAAACCAAGCTGTACACAATGTTTTGGAATTTTACATATTTGGGGGCTTCATGTTTTTCTAAAGTGAAAATGACACTAACAGTTTAACTTCAAGAGAGTGAAAGAGAGATAGAGATAGATGAGGAAAACATATTCTTGACCTTGGAATCTTGTTTTTGCAAATAATTTGTCCTCTTCGGTTTCCAGGGGCTATTTCTTCATATACTTCAAGAATGCCAAAATACCAGGTGACAGCTGCTTAAGCTCTAAGACATACCTCAAGTGTCCTATTTTGATGTCATTATGTAATGCTTTTCTCTTGGCATAGCTATCATCACTCAATAGCTTTGTTGATATATATCATTGCATGGCTATCTTCATTTTTGCGTCTATATTACTTTTCCAAATGGGCACTGGTTCTCTGAAAACTAGAGAAAAAAAGAGAGAAGGAATAATTCCAGCAACATCTCAAAATGGACCAACATTTTCTCCTTGGCTAGATGTTCCTTTGTGAACAGGAAAATATGAGTTAGAAACCTTTATCCCCTCTCAGCCCTTCTCTTTAAAAATGTTAGTTCATTCTTGTCTTTTTCTTGCTAATTATGTGTCTTATTAAGAGATATTGTATTGCCCTGGCCAGTGCGGCTCAGTTGGTTGGAGTATCATCCCATGGATCAAAAGGTCATGGGTTCAATTACTGGTTGGGGCGAGTACAAGAAGGCAACCAATCAATGTTGCTGCCTTACATTGATGTTTCTCTCTCTCTCTTCCCCCCTCTCCCTCTCTCTCTCTAAGAAAAAGGAAATTTAAAAGTGTCCTCTGGTGAGAATTTATCTGGAGAGATGTTGTATCAGCAAAGAACCTATTTAATTTTTCAGCTCAAAGCTTGCCTTACTAACTATTGTCTGATAGCCTAAAGGACAGATGTATACATTTGTAGGTACCCAATTTTCAACTCAAATATTTACTGAGTGCCCTCAATTGCTGTGTGCTATGCAAGGTCTTGGTGTTATATAGATAAAATGTTACACCATCCTGTTCCTCAAAAACAGTCTAGTAGGACATCAAAATTCTGATTTTAATGGGCCGGTGTTATAGCATATGGTTAAACGTAGTTCTGCCTGAGTGTACCTGAGCTGCAGTATAGGGAAGCTGCACGGGGTGGGGGTGGGGTGGAAATATTTAAACTGGACACCTTGGGGGAGGAGTAGTGATTTCTGCCAGAAAAGGGCGAGGAGGACGTTCTCGGCAGAGGACATGATGTAAGCACGTGGCAGGAGAACACGTGCTGTGTTCAGCAGTGGCAAGCTGTTCCTGTGCCTGGAGGTCAGGGGTGCGGTGTCCAGCTTGGGACTAGGTAAAGTGCAATTTTTATTTGTTCCCAGTATGTTAAAGACCTTAGGTGCTTTGATGCTAGAAGTTGTAACTATACTCCACGGACAGGGGGGAACCACCAGAGGCGTTGTTGCAGGAAAGTATAGTCAAGGAGGTGAAGTGGGAAACACAGCATTTGGAACCTGATGGCTTCTTATGGGATGCTGGAATGTTACACCTGAAAAGAAACTCTGGGCTCACCTAATTTTAGCCTCTAGTTTTAGTCATGAAAACTGTGTGACCTGGCTTTAAATTTCACACCACTGGGTGCCCTGTACTTAACATAAGCCTTGGAGAAGCCGCTATGTCACAGCGTCCCCAGAGTAATGGCCAGGTTTAAGCAAGGCTGTCCTGTGTGCTGAAGGGGCCACTAGTGTCTCCTCTGTGCACTGTTACTGATGAAGCATGCTGGGACCTCAGAGGCCAGCTGGGAGGTGGAGGTGAAAAATGGATGAGCCTGCCCCAGCATGGGGGTGAGTAGCGTAGATTACAAGCGGGTATTTCAACCCTGCAGGGAGAGTATGAACAGCGGGCTGCAGTATTATTCCAGGGGAGTTGCCTGAGTTGGGGCCAGATCCCAAGCACCAGCTAGGGAATGGGGAGCAGGTGACACGGAAAGCAAGAATTGTGCAAGGAAGCTGAACCCCATCCAAATAAACTAGATGTTGAGCAACTGTGGTTCTAGCAGAGAAATAAATACACTAAGGAGAAAGAGCGATCCTGTGGGCTGAGCAAATCAGGCCATTGGAGACAGGCTGCTGTGCACCTGGTAGACAAGCACCTGGGGCCCTGTCCAGGCTCTCCAGAGAGCATCTCTAAGCAGGAAGACAACTCTAGGCCCCCTTCTGTGGTGTGGCCAGACTCCTAGAAGCCTGCCAGACTTGGTCCTTACTGACCAAAGAACCAGACAAGGCACAGCCTGAAGACTGAAAATCTTTATTTTTAGCTACCAGGCAGTGTTGGGGAGGCAGGGACAGGCACCAGGGTACTTCTGAGTTTCCCCAGCTCTGTGGTCCATCATCCCAGACTAGGGCTAAATGGCAAGGTGAGCAAGGTGCTCCGCCCAGACCAGTTTCACAGTAGTTTCCCAGGAAAACATTGTGCGGTCTTCATTCTCAGTGTTCTGGTGCTTGACTTTAAGGTTCTTTTGTGATTTTTCTTAAGGAACTACATGATACGTACATAAGAGCAATTCTGCTTTCAACCACAAATGAAATGAGAAAGGGCTAATCCCCCTATTCAAAATGCACTATATGCCAGACCTGGTGGTTTCAGGCAATGCCTTTGAAACTTCCTAATTGTAGCCATAAGTTAGGTCTCCATTCTCTCAGCCTCTCAAGTTCAGGCAGGGTGGTCCTGGTTAAATGAATACATGAAAAACTTCCAACAGAGTTTGAAGCTTTACTTTAGCATAACAGTATTTATGGTGGTAAAGACATAAAATAGAAAGCTGTCCCTCTTACGTTGTTTCTTTATAATTTCTCATTTGCAATTTAATTCACTTCTCTCATCCGTAACCACGGCTTGTTGCAGCTCTGCTGCGTTGGGGTGTGTCCGGCACACCAGGGATGCGGGTTAAAAAGTGGGTGTTACTGGTTCCAGCTGTCGTAGAGTTTTAAAGTCTATGGGACGAATCAAATAAAAACAAGTTAACAAATAAGTCAGATAATTACAATTTGTAACAGCGCCAGGATAAAAAAGAAAAAGAAAATCACGGCCTACTTTTGATGACAGAGGAGACCTGAGTAATGTGAAGGAGCAAGACCAGGAGCAGTCCCGGTGTGGGAACAGTAAGCAAAAGGGCTCTGAGGTGAGAAAGGAGTTGGCCTGTCCTAGGAACCCCAGGAGGTCAGTGTGGCTGGGGGTGTAGTGGGGCAAGAGGGAGAACCCAGGGAGGCCGAGGGGTACATAGAAGCCCAGTCAGGGCATGGCCTTGTGGTTTGTGGTAGGGAATATAGGTGTTATTCTAAGTATAAAATCAAACTTCTGTGGAGTTGTAACCTGGAAGGTTACAGAATCCTATTTACATTTGAAAAAGGCCTGTCTGGCTCCTGTGGAGAAGGGAAGGGTCCGAGTGGTTGCTGGGGGATCCAGCACTGCAGAGCGAGGGGCTGCCAGGTCGAGCTCTGGGCTTTTCCTGCGGCTGGTGACGTGAGAGTTCTTGGGCTCTAGGAAACCGGTCATTAATTTTTCTTCGCACTGCTTTTCCTCTACATGCCACTTCTCTCGTTGTCCGGTGGATAGATAAAAGAGGAAAAGATGCCAGAGGCCTGTCTTCAGGTAAGCCAGGTGGGGTGCCGGCCCCGACACTTTTCACAGGAATCCTGCGTGTCATTTTCACTTTGCAAGTCTGTTATATCCATGCCAACTTCTCACTGTCCTTCAGCTTTGCTCCTGGTACACAGAAAGTATTCCACACATGTTTGTTAAGTTGGTTTGGACTTGGATTGCCAGTGGTGTGAGTAGAGAGGGAGACTTAGAAAGGCTGATGGGATCCTCTTTACGTCTTCTCTGGAGATTGTATGTGTCAGTGGGTCACCATCACTCTTAAAAGAGTTCGTATTTTCAGTCTATGGTGGTTGCAGTTCAGGGGTGAATAAAATGACTCTGCTAGAATAAAAGGTGCTATGTACGTGCAAAAAAAGCTTTTAAAGAGCATCTGGTTAGAGTTTAATGTGGCTGAAAACATCCCTATTTTTTTCATGTTTCAATTACGCAAATATGGCTGAAGTGTGCTTTGGAGATTTTCCAAAATAAAAACACTTGAGGTGAGAGAAATTTCAGCCCCAACAATAACTTGAAAATTGGAAATTGGAATAGCAACTGTTTTTTCAACTGTCTTAACTCTGTCACCGACACTATGGTGATTTGATTGCATGTGACAAGTCTGGTTTCTGGCCACTAAACTGCACACTTCAGCTATAGGCATCAGTCTTTCCCTTCTTTCCTTTAACCATGTGTCAATTTGGGGGCAGAAACGAGAAGGATGGGAGAAAGCAAAAGGTTGTGGAACCTTCCCATTAGCCCCAAGTCAAAGCTGGTGACCCTGACCTTCTCAGCAGCCTCATATGACTCAGGGCCTGTGGGCAAACCAGTCATAGGATAGTTCTCTTCCCTTCCTCAGAGTCCTCACTGCCCCCCCTTGTTATTCATGTGCCATTAGCTTGCTTGAGCTTCAAGGACATCCCAGGAGAATTACTTCCTCAAATGGGAAAGGGCCACTTGAGAGCTACGTGGGAAGGGAAGAACCAGCACTCGTCAGTGAGGTCATGGACATGAAGCACTTGGTGCTGTCCCTGGCACAGAGCAGTCACTTAATGTATGGTGACAGCAGCTGTCGCTGCCGTTGTTTGTATTATTAATGAGTGGTTTATAAATTGGTAGTGGTGTACATGAGTAGTCTCACGTTGTCAGAGACCAGCTTTCAGATCCCCTGTTTCCACTGTTTCTCACACCCACCAACCCCTTGTTCATTCTTCAAGTAAGGGAGCTGTTATCCTTATTTATTCCTTATATTTTAGAGTCATTCCTATTCACTGTACTCTTGTTATTCCAACATCTCCATCTGGAAATTGGCATTTCTTCTTATTGCCATTCTGAATGTCTTTGTTAGGGGAAGATGAGGCTTTAGAAGTTCAAAGGTACATGCCTGTACCATTCTAGCCACACTGTTCATGCCCTGGCTTCCTCCGCTTTCTTACACAATGGGCTGTTTTGTTACCATCTCACCTTCAGGCTTCTCATGATAGACCATAACTCAATTAATTTCTTCAGTCATCTTTTGCACTTTGCTAAAGAGCTCTGAGATCTCATTTTGCTGGAAAAGGAGGAGCGTGATACATCTGACTCCCCACTTAAGGAGGGAGGAAGTCATTTCACTCGTGGGCCTGGGAGACATATCTATTTATAAAAGAAAGCTATTTCTCTGGCTGTTTGCTGTCTTCTCTCTGCCCCTGAGCCCACCCTTGGAAGTCCTGGCTGGGCATCGCTCTCAATGAAATAAATATTGTAATGGGTCAAGTAATTAGCAAGCAGAATGATGTTTAGGCTGTAACCTGACTCTAATTGCTGACCTCAGAGAATTAATTTCATGTGACATAGCTCCTTAGCACTGTGCTGGCTTAGAACTTTCCACTCGCTCTCCCTTTCAGCCAGATTGCTTATTCTATTTCTGGGCTTGTCGTGTCCATGAGTCAGATGGCCCCAGACTCTTCCTGTGGATGAAAGGGGCATACCTGACTTGGATGTATTTTCTGCATATATAAATTATAAAAAGGAAAAACTCTGTGTCTGTTCCTTGGCATAAAAGTAAGGGAAACTAGAGGGTTGAGTGAGGAAAGTATAAAATAGCCAATGTAAATAAAGCCTGGCCATGTGGCCTGAATGCAGCGAGATGTGTAGCATAGAAAATGGCATTTGGGAATAACAGTTTTCTATACTAAACACAGTCATTGGTAACATAACATGTTAATTTTTGCCACCACATCCTAATCATGAAGTTAAAACATGTCACAAAGTGACATAAAACATCTCTATGAAGACCTATTTGTTTCTGCAGCACCATGGGTGAGTTTTTGTCTCTTCACCTTCAGCAAGTGCAGAAGTAGTCACCGGTCCCATCTCCCTGGGTCCTGAAACTATTTCAACAACTAATGACTTCAGTGGGGTCTTACCTGCTTTGATTTCCATAAATGGAATTTGCTACAGGAGTTTGGGGACTGTTATACACTGACAAAACTCTGTGAAACCCAGAATCACACCCCCCACCCCGAGTTCAGCTTTTTATTGAGTGTGTTACAAAAGAGGTTTAATCAAAAAGACAAAAGCCCATGTCATCATCGGACTCCTCAGATTCTTCTTTCTTTACTTCCACTTTCTTTTTAGCTGGGGCAGCAGTGGTGACAAGGGAGGGACCTCCTACTGGAGCCACACCAGCTGCTGGAGAAGGTCTACCAGCTCCTGCCTTGCAGATGAGGCTCCCCATGTTGACATTGGCCAGAGCCTTTGCAAACAAGCCTGGCCTGAAAGGCTCAACATTTACACCAGCTGCTCTAATGAAAGCATTGACCTTATCCTTAGTCACCGCCACCTCATCGTCAAGCAGGATAAGGGCCGAGTAGGTGCAGGCGAGCTCCAAGAAACGGAGGCCATGGTGTGAGCGAGTGCAAAGGCAAGCGCTGCTGGGTGCAGTGCTAGTCCCCAGATGCAGTGAGAGCTTCACCCCAATGCAGCCTTAGCTTCCTCAGAAGGACCCAGCACCTTACCAGCAGCTGAGGAAAGGGGCCAGAATCATCTTTTAAGGTCTAGCTCAAAGTTGTTAAATTATCAAAGAGAGTTGCTGTGTATCATGACCAGTGTTGTATTTATTAAAACCTTAAATCATTGTATATCTGAGAAATTGATTGTTTAGTTGTTGTTTAAGCCTATGGCTACCCCCATGGAGTCAAAAGTATCTGATGCACACCAGCAGGTCCTCTCCAGAAAAAAGTAGAGTTCTGTCCTCCTCATCCCTCTACTGCTGCATACTCTGCACATTGCATTTTAATTGTATGTCACCAGATTTATTATTGGAAAATATGTTGATTTGATTAAGAAATCAAAAAATAAAATTCCTCTTAAATGGTAAGAAAATGATAAGATATGGTACAGAGGCGGTTAGCGTTGCTTACAACTGTAAGTAAACACCATAAGAAATTGTATGGTGTGAAAGATGAGCCAAGACCACAGAATATATATTTTTTATTGAGGTACTTTTATAAATTTTATTAAATTTAAATTTATTGAGGTACTCAATAAATCTTAAGTGTACTTTTCAATCAGTTTTGACCAAGACCTAGGACATTTCAGTCACACTTGAAAGTTCCCTGAGATCCCTGCGCAGTCAATCCCTACCCCGTCCCACCCCATGTACAAAGCAACCGCTGCTCTATTTCTGTCATTCTACGTTGATGCTGCCCACTCTAGAAATTCGTATGAATGGAATTGTATGGGATGTACTTCACCTTATCCTGCTTTTCTTTGGTAATGATTTTGAGACTCATCCATGTTGTTGCATTTACCAGAAGTCCATTCCTTTTATTACTCAGAAATATTCCATTATTCAAATATACCATAGTTTATTTATCTGCATTCCTGTTGATAGGCATCTATCACATTGTGTTTTTTATTTTAAGTCATCATACAGTAAAATTAGCCTGTTTTTCTTTTGACATAGAGGCGCTATGAATTTAACTCCCGTATAGATTTCTGTGACCACTACAATTAGTACTATGCACACAGTTCCATCACCTTAGAAAACTCCCTAATGCTATCTCTTTCTAGTCCCACCCTCCCCCCAAAAGTAGCTCATCACTTCATATTTGTTCTCCATCACTATAACATCACATTGCATTTCAATTACTTACGCACATCTGTCATTCTCACTTGCCAGCTTCTCAGAATAAGGACCATATCTTATTCATCTTGCTTCCTCTGGGCTTAGCACAGTACCAGGTACATAGCAGGTGCTCATTAAATATTTGAAGGATGTATGAATTACTGTCCATGTGGCCACATAATGAATCCTTTCATAATTCTTAGGAGGGAAGGGGAAGTAGAAAACTAAAGGAGACCAACATTTTATTCTTTTTAAGAAAATCTTGAGTCCTTTTTTGACAATAATGATTTTATGATTTGAAAACATTCTAAAGAGTGCTGTCTGGTAATTGCCACTTGAGAGAATATGTTGAGTCACACAAAATGAGTAATCGCCCTTAAAAGGAGTTCAGCAAATGTTCAATTATACTAAATATATCAATGCTGGTTATGTTTGAACGTGGAAATTAAAAGGAATAAGTTTAACATGGTTCTTTGTCTACTTACTACCTATTTTTAAGTGTATTCCAGAACTCTAAAATTCTCCTCCAGAGTCTTCAATATATTTCCCAGGCATTCTTAGCTCGACAAGGATTCTCTACCCTATAGTTAGAGAAACTCAATATTCACACTTACTTTTGAATGACATTTTGGTTTCCATATGTTCTCCTAAACCAGTGTCATCTTTATCTGAAATTTATTTTAATAAATCCATTACTATTGCAAGTGATACTTGGTTCTTGTCATTAGTGCTTTCCCTGGGGTATATTCAGTTCCTTTCAGCTTCAGCTTTTCTTTTTTTCCCTGCATTGTTTATTGGTGTTTCCTTTTCCATTTCATCGCAATGCTGAAATGACCGTGTATACATACTTTTTATCCTCTTAATTTCACCCACCAAGACATTATCTCTTACAAACCAAACCCTTTGTCAACTCCACATCACATTTCAAGCAAATAAATTTTCTCCATATGTTTAGCATATATCCCTGAACCCTGCAGCCATTGCCTTTTTTAAAACAGAAATGGGGAAACAGCTGTTTCTCAGTTCCTATAAAGTGTGTCCTGTTTTATAGATCACGCTGGACAGCTCTGTTTTGATGTCTGCAATATTACTTGGTCCTTGAAATTGTAAATTTCCTGGACCTGAATTTCCCTCTCACATTTGGGGAAGAAAGATTAATTCTACTAGATGTTTCAATGTGTTACACAGGCCATGAGGTCTTCTCTGTAGTTTGTTTTGGTAGCTACTGAAGGGCTCACATGGAAGAAATTCCTTCTTCCTTGTGGCACAACAAAGTTTTTAACTGTTAAGATTGATATTATGTGGTCATCTTATTGTGTTTCAGGAAATGTTGTTTGACTATGTCCTCCAGACTCTCTGCTACATGCAAAGCATACAGGGACGAAAAGACACCCAGCTCTCAGATAGCCTGCAGTCCAGTAGGGAGGACAGATGCAATATGACAAGTGGCCTAATTAAGTGATACCTGAGCTGTAACAACTACCTAGGGGAGGAGTTGGCTCCCCATGGGCTGGCTGCCTATTTTGTATATAAAGTTTATTGTAATATAACCATGCCCACTCATGTATATATTTTCAATGGATGGCTTCATGATTTGATGTGTAGAGACCATGTGGGCCACAAGCCTAGAGTATTAACTATTTGGTCCTCTAATAAAAGATTTGCCAACTTCTGTCTTAGGAGAAGGAACATGAGGAAAGTGTATGGTCATCAAAAATAGGGTAGGGGAGGACGACTTGGAGAATGCCAGCATTTTTAGGGATAGGTGAAAGAAGACAGTGTGCACAGTGATGTTTGAGAACCAAACCATAGTATGCCAGAAAACAAAGGAGGAGTGTCAAAAAGTTGAGGGTCAACAATATTGTCAAATGTCCAGGGCAATTAACTAAGATTATGGTTATGAGGACCATTTCCTGAAAATTTACTTGGGTGCCAGACTGTATGCAAAGCAATTTACATTCATATCAGGATTCCATGTAACAACCTTATAAGGTATGAACTATTAATATCCCCATTTTATAAATGAGGAAATTAAGACACAGAATGAGCAAATAACTTTTCCAAGGTCACACAGTTTATAAATGGCAGAGAAGGCATTTTAATGTAGGCAACCTGCTTCTAGAGAGCGTGTAATTTTAATCCTTGTGCCATATTGATTTGATGTTTAGGGAATCATCGATGTCCTTTGCAAGAGTAATTTCAGTAGCGTGATGAAGGTGGCAGATGGCTTCAAATAAGTGATAATGATGTTTGCCATGGGCTATGCACTGGTCTAAGAGTTTTAAACTAATTCATTTTATCCTCTCAACAACCTCATTATATAAGGAAACCATGGCACAGGAGGGTGAATTTACTTTAAGCTGAAGAGCTATTGAGTGACGGATGTATATTCGAAAATCTGGAACAGAATTGCTTACCCTCCATACCTACATCCTTACTGACCTTCCTCTATCCCTGGCACTTTCCCAGCTCTTTCAAAGATTGTGGCCTGAATCTGGAGCTCCCTCTCTAGCTACTCACTGCACCCTAATGTGATAGCCATGTAGGAATACAAAAAAGAAGGAAACTCAATATATTTTTAAAAATAATATAGTATGGTGCCCATAGAAGACTCAGAGGCAGATCAGTGGAACCAATCCCAATATATGTATGCTTTATGTTTTCATTTGTTTATTTCAAAGAGTTCATTGATTTTTTTAAGAGAAGGAAACATTGATTTCTTGTTACACTTATTTATGCATTCATTAGTTTATTCTTTTATGTACCCTGACCAGGGATCGAACCCACAACCATGGTATACTGGATGACCAAATTACCCAGCCAGGGAGGGTGTATCCTTTACATTTTTATTAAATGGAAAAGCCATGACAAGACAGTGAGGAAGGGAAGCATCATTCAGGAAGATGTTAGGACAATTGATTAAATATTTGGAAAACTAATATAGTTAGAGCTTCACTTTACACCATACAACAAAATAGACTTCATAGGATTGAAATTAAATGTTAAAAAAAAAAAAAAGATGAATCCAATTTTAGCCCTGGCTGGTGTGGCTCAGTGGATTGAGCACTGGCCTATGGACGAGGGGTCTCCAGTTCAATTCCCAGGCAGGGCACATACCTGGGTTGTGGGCCAGGCCCCAGGGCGGGGGGCGTGCAAGAGACAGCCACACATTGATATTTCTTTCCCTCTCTTTCTCCCTCCCTTCCCTTTGGTTTAAAAATAAATAAAGTGGGTTTTTTAAATTTTAAAAACATTAACCCATTTAAAAAAAATAAAATTTAACCATTATTTGAGAATTGAATCATTAATGTGGACATTGATTGCTGTACTATAATGTCATCATCCAAACTGCTTTGCTCACTTGAGTTTTTGTACCTATTTATTTTTATAGTTTTCTCTTCTCTCCCTCAATGTAAGGATATGCACTATCACTTTTTGCTTCCTTCAAATCTGTCTTTCAAAATCTGTGTTCCTTCTTATAAATTACTGCCTTTAACATTAAGACTTTCTGATAAAATAATAATATTTGTTATAATAATTTGTAAGAAGACTAGGTAAAAGTATCTGTTTTAGAATGCGGAGAACTTTTCTAAGCATAATTGCAATGGAAAAATAGGATATATTTGATCTCATTACAATTTAAAACATCTGTAGATCAAAAATAACTTTTTAAATTAACCTTAACATGAAAAGACTCATATAATTGATAAGGAAAACATTAAACCCCTTTTTCAATAAATGAACAAAAGTTAAGTATATTCTATTCATATAAGGAATAACATGGCCAATAAAAACAGTAAAATATTTACGCTCAAATGAATACAAATTAAAATGCAATATCATTTTAACCTCTTAGTAATGTTTAAAAATTCAATGTTTGTGGAGAGTGTTGCAGCAGGTATTTTTTCACATATTGGTGACTTGAAAATTGATCCAAAACCTTTCGTAAAATATTTTCTAAGTTAAAACCCTTAAGAACATGCATAAAATTTTACAATGTATTTTCTTCCAGAAATCTATTGTAGTCAGAAATACATAAAATATTACAAAAATGTCTATTACAACATGTTTGCAAAGGCAAAATTTTGGAAATAATCTAAGTAGTGATAAAAGAACAAATAAATGTAGTATAGGCAAACAGTGTTTTGTTTTGCAGCCACTGAAAAAGTTTTCCAAGACTAGTGGACTTGGGAAAATGCTCATGCTAGAATATTAAAGTATTTGTTTATGCTATATAATTCCAGATATGTGAAGTTGTGTGCATATGTGTGCATATACATACATATATTCATACGCACAGAGACAGAAGAAGGTAGAAGTACATGTGTCAAAATTATAATAGATTTCTTTTTATAGTGGGACCATCTTTTTAAAGTCGTGCCATATTTTTATTTCTTTTTACTTTTCTTTATTTTCTCAATCTCTACAGTTAGTATGTATTACCTTTATATCAGGGAAAAGAGTAAACAAAAAGTTTTAATGATGACCCCATCAAATTGGTAGTATAATATTGACAATTCAAATCTTATTTAAGTCTCTCTTATTTATTTACCTCATTAGACTGTTACATCTCAGCTTCATCCTACATCATCACGTAAGAGCTCAGAGTTGTGGTTCTTGAAGGTCATTCCGAACACAAATCCTTCTCTGTATATTTCCCATGTAGTGGGTAACTATGTGATAGGTTACTGTCTCTAGGCCTAATTGGC
Source organism: Micronycteris hirsuta (assembly GCA_004026765.1). Lineage (NCBI taxonomy): Eukaryota > Metazoa > Chordata > Mammalia > Chiroptera > Phyllostomidae > Micronycteris > Micronycteris hirsuta. The sequence goes on from PVJI01001077.1 coordinate 91,955, forward strand.
CAGTAAGGAACTTTAAGGATGAAGTGGTAAAGTACCTTGTTCTAAGCTACACAAAAAGGCAGTTAAGATCTCGCTTTTTCCATTGAGAAGCTAGGTAAGAAAGTGAAGCATTCTGAAGCAGGGCACGTGAGCATTACACTCACTTTTAATGATTCACAAAAGGTACGTTAAGGGCATACATTAAGTAACGTAATAGGAAGTTGAAGTCTCTGTGAAGGCTGTAGGGCAGTCTTAATAGAAACAGTGTGCTTTTCCATTGTAACATTTCTCTTCCTTGGGGTCACACTTTATAGCAAGGGTGAGTGTTTAGCAGCTCTACCTGCAGCCTCATAGGCTTTTTCCTTATGAAATTTCTGTTCAGAGGACATGATGTAACTCACCCATATAACGGGCCATGTTCTCCTATATATTTTTTTAATTTTACCTTATGCCTCTGTACTTCAGCATTCCACCTCACTCTGGAAATTTTGACTTGTCCAGGGATACAGCATTTTTAATAGAAATTGGCCTGAACCAGAAGAGAATCATAAATCACAGCAGTATGACTTCAGTTCACAAATGGGAAAACACAAAAGTTGGAACTAGGATTTAAGCCTGCTAGGACCTCCTTCATCACTCCTCTCCACTAGCACTTCCAAAAATGTGCACACAGGACTGTTCTGGGAATGTTACAGTCGTGCTGCACAGAGCAGAGGTCAGGGGTCCAAAAAGTCTGAGGATGACATTTTCATTCCCACACTTGGATAGTAACACATGTTAATATATTAAAGAATCCTTGCAATAAGACAGATACTGATCCAGATAAGATGTGGGAACGACAAGCATAACCCAGGCAAAACAGAATGTATTTTCTCCCCAGCTAAAATTTAGGATGGGCTGGGGTAGTGGGGGCAGAGTTACTACCACATCTGGACAAATTGGGTGGGTTTGTTTGTCACAGTGGAGCGCAGCTCAGCACTTGTAGCAGCTTCGCCCCAGTTAGATGAGTGTGATTCAAGTGTAAGACATACATTGTTACGTTAAACTGGGCTCTATCCACAAAGCCTCATGAATTCCAATACAATGCTTAGAGACCAGGACCACTGGAGAGCCACTTAGTTTGCTTTTTTAAAGTTAGAGGGGCAGCATTGCATAGTGATTAAGAATAAACTCTGAATCAAGACTGCCTAGATCTAAACCCTGGCACTGACTTTTATTAACCTTGGGCAAGTGCCTCATGTTTCCACCTCTGAAAAACATCATAATAATAGTACCTATCTTCTAAGATTGTTGTGAGAGTTAAATGTCAGTGTATATAGAGCATTTAGAAAAGTGTTTTGCACAAAATATATTAGAGATATTATAATTATTATTAGTTTATTCTAGGAACAGAGAATTTATATAGCACTGCTTCCAAATGTATCAAGCATGCTCATCCAATTAACACAGCAGTTCTATTAACACCAAAATGCCACTGCCAGCATTCATGGCTCTTCGCCGAACTCCAGCGATACAGGGTGACCAGAAAAGATGACATTGAAATTACTCAGAGTTTGAAAACTGCCCCAAATACAGTACCTCCCCCACTTTTCCAAGGGGGCGGGGTATGTTCTAAAACTCCCAATGGATGCCTGAAACTTCAAATAGTACTGAACCCTATCTATACTATGTTTTTCTATACAAACCTGTTCACTTAAAGGCTCCTCTTTATGGAATTGCCAGCATCACTACCTTTGGGGTTTGGGGCCATTATCAAGTAAATAAGGGTGACTTGAACACAAGCACTGCAATACCTAGCCAGTGGATCTAAGAGTGAAGGACGACCACTAAGTGACTAGTGGGTGGATAGAGTGTACGGTGCGGACACACAGGACAAAGGGAGGATTCCTGTCCTGGGAAGGACGGAGCAAGATCTCATAGCACTTACTCAGAACGGCATACAATTTAGCACTTATGAATTACTTATTTTTGGAATTTTCCGTTTAATATTTTTGGACCATGGCTGACCCTAGGTAACTGAAACCGCAGAAACCGAAGCCATGGACACGGAAGGACTACTGTATATAAATGTTCTGACATTTAAAACAAACCAGAAAGGAGCAAGGGTGGAGCTCTAACACTCAAGACTAAAGTTGAGGTCCTGTTGCTTAAACTGACTTATCTAATTTCTTTCCTTAAGCTAAAATTAAATAGGATAAAAGAAAAATGCCTTATTGCAGAACAGATAGCATGCAGGCAGCTGTTCTTCCGGCAAAGCTGTCCTCTGAGAGCTGCATGGTCTCCAGTGCATTTTTGTAACGTAAAGATAAGACAGGTCCTGCAGCACCTGGATTCTTGGTGTCCAAGGCCCCTCCACTGGCACTGCAGCCAGGCTTACGTGTGAGCCTTTACACAAGAGACCAGACTCCTGTAGCTCCGGGTGCTTTGTCCTGATGTGGACTGATGATTCCTGAGGATGCTATCCTATGTACATTTTTAGAAATTAGTAAATGAACTATTACTAACCCAGAAGTCAAAATTTTGAAAAACTACACTCAAGATTTAATTCTGCTGACATGTAACTGGTGACACAAATCTTGTAGCATTCAAGCTCCCCACAGAAAGGAGGTGAAATATTTTTCTTAGGTCATATATTTTTGAGATGATCTTACCGGTCTTAGTATTTTATCTTCTTTCAGAGCTTCAGGAACTATAAAGCAACTCCAGTTTAGAGTTTTGCCATCTTATTTCAGATTTTTTAACTGAAGTTTTCTGTGGGAACTGGCAACATATTTTGTAAGCCAGGTCTGGATCTGTTGCTAGGAACATCTTCAGCTGTGAAAAAAAAAAACCTTTTTGGAAGGTAGATCAGGCTGTAGCAGTTGACATTAGAAATGGCAAAATTAAAGATGGTAATAGATTCCCTCATTCCCCATTCCAGTTCAGAATGACAACAAAATTTCTGATAGAACCAACTCTGAAGAACTTATATCAGAAATACTTGTTTTGTCAAATCTTTTGGCGAGAGGGATAAGGCATCTTAAAGAACCTTAGAGATGGAAGAGGTAGATCATGCCTAGTTTCTTGCCGGTTATGGGAGTACAAAAGCAAAAAGGAAAAGATGGTAGCTAGGAAGAACAAAACAAAACTGGAGAAGTTTTGCTAGTATAAAGCCTGATGAACCACATCAGGCTGCAAACAGCCTGCAAAAGACTTCGAGGGGTCCAGTGTTCCTACCCCTGGCCCTGGGACTGCACGGCCGGAAAGAGCTGTGAGACTGACGATTTCGCCTGCCCAAGCTTTTCTAAGCAGCCCCTTCAAAGCAACCAGAGGCCCTGCATTAGGCTTCACAAACTTGGCCTTGGATTTTCCGCCCCTCCTGCTGCCTATCACTGAATTCTTCATTTGTACACTAGATCCTAGTCTTCTTGTCTCCACATTTTCCTTTCTCAGTGGAAATTGTGGCTACTGAGAAGGTCTTTACAAAGGATGTGAAACTTGAGCTGGATTTGGAAGGAAAGAGTAAGATTTTGATAGAAAAGCAGAAATGACGAGGATAAAGGGAGAGGTGGCATTCTGAACAGTTAAATGAGAGATACATTTACAGACAGTACGATTGTTTTCTGGTTTGGACTAATTGATTATAAGCCCTTATTCTTTGGTCATGGTAGAGCTGTAGTAATTATTTTGAAAAGTGTACAGAAGCAGTAAAGGATGGAACCTGACCACAGGTCCCCCCCTCCACTCCTCTCCCCTCTTCTCCCCTCCACTGCCCTGTGTTCTGTTTTGCTGGCTTGGCCTTAGGACCTTCACTAAGCTCACTCTTCACAGAGTCCTGTTCTTGGGAATGTGGGAATTGTGTTCTTTCTTAGTGATGCTGGTGGGAGTCCCTTAATGAGCTGGGAACATGGTTCTTAAAGAGCAGTTCCCAGCCCTGCCTCTCCCGGCCAAATAAAACATTCTGACTCTGAGGGATGAGTAATTTTAGCAAAACACTTTAGACTGTTGAAGTACAGCTGTGTCTTCAGCATTAGTTTTCAATGTGTATAGTTCAATTTCTCAGAGAACAGCTGACCACCTCTAGAGATATATAATACCCCCCCATAAGTGAAATTGAACTACATTAAACAAGAACAATTTCTAAAAACTGGGTCACAACATAATGATAAAAGGAACAACTCAATCAACAGAAAGTTTAAACAGTTCTCAACTTGCATGCACCTAGTATACCATAATGCTTATTACATCAGAGAAAGAAAAACTTAGTGGGCTAAATACCCAACTTCGAAGGTTATAAAAGCAATAGAGTAAACCTTAAGAAAGTAAAGAACATTAATTAGTGTAATAGAAATAAAAGATGTAACAGAAAGTATCTATAAACAGAGAACCTGTTTTTTCTTAACGCTTTCTCCAAGGTTGAGCAAGAAAAAAGAAGTTGCAATTTTAAAAATAGGAGAAGAGAAAAGAGACATAGCTACATGTAATGATCAACTCTTACTGATGAATTTGAAAAGTTAGAGAAAACAACAAGTTACCTAGAAAAATATCACCCAAACAGTAAAAAATAACTAGAAAAACCGAAACAACCATATAACCATTAGAAATTGAAGCATTTGTTAAACAATACCCCCCCATACACACAGATACACACAAAACACCCTGAGGACTTCCAGTCAAGATGGAGGCATAGGTGGACATGCTTCACCTTCTCACACAACCATAGAAAGAAGTACAACCAGATCTCAAAAACAAATAACACCCAGAACCATCAGAAAAATCAAGCTGTATGGATGGCTAACAACCAAGGATTTAAAGAAGCCCATTCATCAAGACAGGTAGGAGGAGTGGAGTCATGAAGCCAGGGCAGAGAGGGCCCAGTAAGGCACAGAGGCAGTGGCAGCAGTAGCGGAACAGACGGTCCCACATTCACATGTGCTGAATAAAAATTGGGAGGGATACCTTGGGAATGAGTGATCCCAGCCCCAGGCCAAACCACACAGCCCAGGGTTCCAGTACCAGGAAGCTAAACCCCCATTACCTCTGGCTGTAAAAACCAGTGGGAGTTAAGGCAGCAGAAGAAACTGACAGATTTTTAGCACTTAAAAGGGCCCCTAAGGCCTTAGGAGGTACACAAACCCCACAGTAGCAGCTGGAAGGGCACCAATCACATATAGGAGGTGAGTGAGGTAGGGCATACTGAAAGTGGCCTGGCAGGCCTCCAGAAGCCAGGGAGTAGCACTGACCCCTTTCTGAGCCCCGCCCCCCCCACCACACACACTGCCACAAAGTAGTGAAGCAGATTGCCCCACCCTGGCAATTACCTGAGGCTCTGCCCCACACAATTTACAAGTGCCTTTTCTATATAGGCCACACTACTAAGACAGGGAGTAAAAGCAGCTTTACCTAATACACAGACACAAACACAGGGAGGCCTCCAAATTAAGGAAGCACAGAAATATTGCCCAAATGAAAGAACAGAACAAAACCCCAGAAAAAGAACTAAATGAAATGGAGATAGCCAACCTATCAGAGTTCAAAACACTGGTGATCAGGATGCTCAGAGAACTCATTGAGTATGGCCACAAAATAAAGGAAGAAATGAGGGATACATTAAGTGAGATAAAGAAAAACACACAGGGAACCAACAGTGAAGGGAAGGAAACTGGGGTTCAAATCAATGACTTGGAACAAAAGGAAAAAATAAATATTCAACCAGAACAGAAAGAAGAAACAAGAATTCAAAAAAACAAAGAGAGGCTTAGGAAACTATAAGACAACTTTAAACATGCCAACACCTGAATTATAGGGGTGCCAGGAGGAGAAAAGGAAGAGCATGAAATTGAAAACTTATTTGAAAAAATCATGAAAGAAAATTTACCTAATTTTGTTAAGGAAATAGACATAGAATTCGAGGATGCAGGGAGGGTCCCAAACAAGTTGGACCCAAATAAGACACATCATAATTAAAATGACAAAGGTTAAAGATAAAGAGAGAATCTTAAAAGCAGCAAGAGAAAAGCAGTTAGTTACTACAAAGGAGTTCCTATAAGACTGTCAGCTGATTTCTCAAAAGAAACTTTGCAGGCAAGAAGCGGCTGACAAAAATTATTCAAAGTGATGAAAAGCAAAGACCTACAACCAAGATTACTCTATCCAGCAAAGCTATCATTTGGAATGGAAGAGCAGATAAAGTGCTTCCCAGACAAGGTAAAACTAAAGGAATTCATTACCACCAAGCCATTATTACATGAAATGTTAAAGGGACTTATTTAAGAAAAAGAAGACCAAAACTATGATCATTAAAATGACAACAAACTCACAACTATCATCAACTGAATCTAAAAAAAACACACTAAGCAAATAACCAGAACAGGAACAGAATCATAGATATGGATATCATCTGGAGGGTTATCAGGTGGCAGGGGGAAGGGGGAGAACAGGGAAAAGGTACAGGGATTAAGAAGCATAATTTCCAGGCACAAAACAGACAAGGGGAGGTTAAGAACAGCATAGGAAATGGAGAAGCCAAAGAACTTACATGTATGACCCATGGACCTGAACTAGGGGACGGGGGAATATTGCTGGAGGGAAGGGGGTACTAAGCCAAAGGGGGGAAAATGGGACAATTGTAACAGCATAATCAATAAAATATCCTTAAAAAACCCACTATGCTTGTTTTACTCACAGATTTTCACAGATTAACCTCAACTACATATACTCTTTCAGGAGATAGAAAACAAGGAGATATTTCCCACTGCTAATATAACCTCAAGCCTTAAACTAGACAAAGAATAGTACTAGAAAGGAAAACCATGTCATCCTCACTTTTAAACTTTGATGAAAAAAAGTCTAAATAAAATGCTAACCCCCCAAAAAATGATTAAAAAAGAAATATGTAATGACCAATTGGGATTTGTCCTAGGAGTAATATCCTGTATTTACAGTTCATCACATTAACAGAGTATAGGGAAAAGCCAATGTGATTGTCTTAATAAATGCAAAAACAAAAATCACCGCATTAAATTTAACACACAGTCATGATTTAAAGGGAAAAAAATGAATTAGCAAACAAGTAATAAAAGGAAACATCATTACAACTGGATAAGGGTGTGGTACATACAAAGTAGGCAAAAGTAGGGTTACAGTTCATATGGAAAACAATACAATAGTTAATAAATAGTAGTACAAGAATAAGCTCTGAATAAACACTAATAACTGTGTATTTTTCCCCACCCTGCATATACAGTGGAATATTACTTGACCATAAAAAATGAAATCTTACCATTTGCAACAACGTGTATAGACCTAGAGGGTTTTATGTTAAGGGAAATAAGTCAGACAGAGAAAGAAAAATACCACATGGTTCCACTTATTTGTGGAATCTAAAAAGTAAAATAAACGAACAAACAAAACAAAAACAGACTCATAAATACAGAGAAAAAAAAACTGATGGTTGCCAGATGGGAGGGAATTTGGGAGGCAGGGTAAAAATGTGAAGGGATTAACTGTAAATTGGGAGTTAAAAAATAGTCACGGGAATATAAAGTACAGCATAGGGAATATAGTCAGTAATATTGTAATAATTATGTATGGTGCCAGAATCACATCATAAGTTATATAAATGTCTAACCACTATGCTGTACACATGAAACTAATGTAATATTCAATGTCAACTATAATTGAAAAAAATAAAAATGTAAAAAAGAGGAAAGATCGCTAGGCTGCAAGGCGTCTTTTCACGCAGGGCTACATTAAGACTGTGGGCTCTAGGTGTAGTGTGCCTGGGACCCAGATCCTACCCCTGCCGATGACTAGTCATGTTATATTGTGCAGTCATTGCGCATTGTTTGTGAGCGTTAGCTTCTGTTATTTTCTTAAGTGAGGTTTATTGACAAGTAATTTACATATAGTAAAATTAACCTGTGCCGTGTACAGTTTAATAAATTTTGATTAACTCTCACACTGTGTGGCCACGAGGACACTCTAGAGAACATTTCCACACCGCCCTGCCAGAGATCTCCCATCTCCAGTGCTCAGTGACCGCTGCTCTGTCTTCGTCCTCTTAGTGTTAAATAAACTAGAGTGTTAAATAAATGGAATCACACATCCTGTGGCCTCTTCAATCAGTCCTCTTTTGTTTAGCATTAGGCTTTTGGAACTTACTCATGAAGTTGTGTGTTTTAGTAATTTGTTTTATGAGAAACTGTGAGAACTAGTAAGAGAGGGTTTAGTAGGTTGCTCACCAGGCCAGGTCTAGGCCTTTGTGAATCTCGAAGATTATATGATTTGGGATCCCTCTCTTAGAAGAAGAATATAAAATTACTGATATAAAATTCGGTATGAGAGAAGTTATTTTAAATAAGAAATGACAACTGTATTGCTAAAAACAAAGGAATTCTGAAAATTTTTATTTTACTCACCTCATCAAATAAGAAATTAGCCCAGCTGGTGTGACTCAGTGGATTGAGGGCCTGCCTGCAAACCAAAGGGTCGCCGGTGTGATTCCCAGTCAGGGCACATGCCTGGGTTGTGGGCCAGGTCCCCAGGAGGGGGCATGTGAGAGGCAACCACACATTGATGTTTCTCTCCCTGTCTTTCTCCCTCCTTTCCCCTCTCTAAAAGTAAATAAATAAAATATTTAAACAAAATAAGAAATTAAAAATATGATTTCTTTAAAAACTATATAGGCCCTGGCTGATGTAGCTCAGTGGATTGAGCACAGGCTACAAACCAAGGGGTTGCCAGTTCGGTTCCCAGTCAGGGCACATGCCTGGGTTGCAGGCCAGATCCCCAGTGGTGGCCAAGTAGAGGCAACCACACACTGATGTTTCTCTCCCTCTCTCCCTCTCTTCCCTCTGTCTAAAAATAAATAAATAAAAATGTTAAAACATATGCTTTAAAAATGTTTTTTAAAACTATATAAAATGCACCATCTATTCCTACAGGAAAGACCTTCCATTTTGAATAGACAAGAATTTTCTGCTTAGTTTTACATTTTTGATGATTGGAAGAATTTTTCACTGACTAGTTTCTGGTCATATGCATGCCAAACCTGGCTTCTCTTCTACCTCCCATATGGTTCTAGGATAAGTGCTACAGGCACATTCATCCATGATCCATAACATCTGGCCCCGCTCACTTTGTAGCAGGGTGTCTGTTAGCACAGGGTGGAAGGATTGTTTATTCCTTGAAGCAGTCCTACCCTAGGATAGCTAGCAATAATTTAACTATAGACTATATGATTGTGAATCATGTAATATCCCATCGTACTCACACTAAATGTGTGTTCAACCAACTTACTCTGTATCCCCAAAACGCTCACTCCCAGCCTGACACCACTCACCAGGGACATGTGATAAAGGAGAATTCTGACTGGAAATAGACAATGGTCTTAACATATTGTGGTTAAAATACCTTTCTTTTGCAAAGTTTTAAAGAAAATTTGACTCTATGATTTATTGCCAGGGTTCCTCCCAGAACCTAGAAAGGGTTCATGCAAGCAAATACTTGGAAGCTTAAGGAAATTGCTAGGAAATTGGACTTGATATTTCTCATCAAGAGGATGAAGACAGGGATTGAGGGAAAGGAACCTTTTAATTTCAGCCTGCTCTTTTTGCCGTATATTTAAAAAGAACAGTGTACTTAAGTACTCTTTTGGAAGAATTCAACAAATTTTTATCTTTTTAAATATTTTAAAGTACACTCAGCAATTTGGAGACTAGGTGTCACCGTCTTGGGTTCAGTCAGCCACTGGGTCTGATTGGTACAGGTCTGGCGGCAGCTCCTCAAATGCCAGCAATTCTAGAGCAACCCTGGTGCTGCACCCAGGCAGGGTGGCTTGGGTCTCCGTACTTTTCTCTCAGTATTTTCTTAATGGAAATCACAGAACTCACATCCTTAATTCAGGAAAGCACTTTACTCTTTTGGAACCAAAGAACAGCTAATATATTCAGTCTATGGTGATATGAAATGATGTCATTTTATATATTAAAAGGTTGCAGATGAAATAATTTTTTGGAACAAGAAGTAACTCAGATTTAGAGCACTTGATTAACAAGGTAGTTTAAATATTTCCCATGGGTTTTTGTTGTGTAAGAGTCACATACCTTTAAAAATATGCTATTTTCAGCTAGATTACTTAAATACAGACTGTGTATGCTTCAGTTTTCAGACTCTGGGCAATGGAGAAATACAGAATTCAGAAAATTTTTTTAAAGAGCATCACTTAGTTTTAAATATTTATGGGTTTCATACTGACAGTTACCTATTTGTATTTCATCCTTTTTATCTTAAAGTGTTTTTAAAGCTAATAGAAGAATAGAAGCTTTAAGTAAGGGTGTAATGTTTTATACAGAGAACACATATTACTTTTATAATAGAAATGTACATAAAGCATTAGACAGTTGTGCCTTTTACTTGTAATCAGCACTGGGTAAAGTACTTGAGGTACTCATTGGTAATTCTGAAACTGTTTACAGTTGAGGTGGAGAAAAAGCCTAACATTTATGCAATACCAGCACATACTGTGAGGAAGGATGAAATTATGTGCTGATTTGTAAGGTACAGTAAGTATAAGTGCAGAGGCAAAAGGAAGAAGGGCTGTGTAGTTCTAGCAAAGGCTAACCCGAATGATTCTCAGTGAATATGGGTTGGAGGGTGTTAAGAGAACGGGGACACCGTGAATAGAACTCAGTGTAAGAAATTTCACAGGACTGAATGAAGGTTGTCATTTCTGGGGAAGGATATTCCCCAGGTACGATTGCCAGATTTAACAAGTAAAAATACACAACAACCTGTTAAATTTGAATTTTAGATAAATAGTAATTTAGATATTCCCCATGTAATATTTGAGACTTGCCCATACTAAAACATTATTCAGTGTTTCTGTGAAATTCAAATTTAATGGAGAATCCTGTACTTTATCTCACCCTAGCCCTCAGGCTTTTTTTTTTTAAGACTCCAGGTGGCTTCCCTGGGTTGACTGCAGTTCTCTGAACCCAGCTGCCCTCCTGGCTCGGAATCAGGACTGCAGGGACAGGGTGCCCCCAGCGGGATGCTGCTGTGGTCTGGGCCGCAGCATCCCACACTTCTTAGCTTCTCCCGCGTAATAATTTTGAGCTTCCTGAAGAAGAGGATGGATTTCCTCTAAAGATTATCTTAATTAAACTTTTTATTTTGAAATCATTGTGGATTCACATGCAGTTGTTAAAAACAATACAGAGATCACATGTCCCCTTTCTGAGATTCCCTCAGTGATAACAGCTTGCCAAACTATAGGACAATATCAAAACAAGGATATTGACATGAATACAGTTAGGATACTGAATATTTCCACTCCAACAAGAATATTACTTGTTGCTCTTTTATAGTCATACCCACTTCCCTCCCAACCCCACCTTCTTAACTCCTTGTAAACCACTATTCTGTTCTCCATTTCCATAATTTTGTCATTTTAGTAATGTAATATATGAGGGGAGACCCCCCAAAAAATGAAATTATATTCTGGAGGGTGGGCTTCCCCCTCTAGGTGAGTGTTGTAGGAACCAATCTGTATTAGTGTACCAACTGGTGTAGTTGTGAGAGGCTGCGTTCAGCTTCAGTGAATTATTTTTGAAGACTCTTTCAACACATTTGCCCATTTCATGATGGGTGATTTACAAGCACACCTGCCCATACCATGCTGAATGTTCAGCAGTTTTTCACCAAAAACAGCATGACCCCCATGCCCCACCCTCCCTATTCACCCAATCTCCTCCCACCCCAGCAACTGTTTTTTTGTTTCCCCGGATGAAAAACGTCCTCAAAAGGAAACATTTTGCTGATGTGGAAAAGGTGAAACAAAAATGGCAAAAGCTCTAAAAGACATCAAAGTCAACAAGTTCACAAACAGGTTTGAGCAGTAGAAAAGCCTTGATTGGTGTATTGCATCAGATGGGGTGTACTTTGAAGGTGACTGAAGTTTAAACATGTAAGAATAAGTACACAATTTTTTATAAATAAAGTCCGGCTTTTTTCGGTTTCCCCCTCACAAATGAAATTTCACAATATGTAACTTTTGGGGATTGGCTTTTTGCACTCAGCATAATTCTCTGGAGATTAATTTCTCTGTGTATCAGTAGTTCATTTCTTTTTATTGCTGATTAGTATTCCATGGTGTGGATGTACCACAGTTTGCTTAACCATTCACCCTTTGAAGAACATCTGGGTTGTTTGAAGTTTTTCATTTATTATAAATAATTAATAGAGCTATACAAGTTGCTGTATAAACATGTTTTCATTTCTCTGGGATAAATGCCCAAAGAGTGCAATTGCTGTGTCATATAGTAGTTGCAGGTTATGAAACTGCTAAACTATTTTGCATTTGTGTAATGGAAATGGCTCTACCATTTTACATTTCCATTGCAGTGTATGAGTAATCTAGTCTCTCTGCACCCATCCTCACCAGCTTCTGGTGTTGGTGCTATTTTTTTAATGTTAGTCACTTATAGGTTTGTACTAATATCTCATAGTTTTAATTTGCATCTTCCTAGTGCTTAATGATGTGGAACATATTTTAACGTACTTATTTTCCATAGTATATCTAATTCAGTGAAATATCTGTTCATGTCTTTTCTCATTTCCTAATTTCACTGTCTGGTTTTTTAGTGTTGAATTCTGAGAATTTTTTTATGCTAAGTACCAGTCTTTCCTTTGTTCGATATGTGGTTTGTAACTATTTTTCCCATCCTGTATCTTGTTTTTTCATCCTTCTAACAGGGTCTTTGCAAAGCAAAAGTTTTCAATTTGTCTAAAGTCTGACATTAATTATTCCTTTTATTGATGGTCCATTTGGTGTCAAAATTAAGTCTAGATCCTAAGGATCCTAGATCCTAAGTTAACTCTTACGTCTACATCCTAAATATTTTTTTCTAAAGGTTTTATAGCTTTACATTTTACATTTAGGTCTGTGATCCATTTTGAGGCAATTTTTGTATAATGTGTGAACTTAGGTAAGGGTTCATTTTTTTACCTATGGATTTTTTCACATTTGTGAAAGGGTTGTCTTTCCTCCCTTGAATTGCTTTTGTATATTTATCAAAAGTCAGTTGGACATACTTGTGTGGATCTCTTTCTGGGTCTGTATTCTTTATTTCTGTAGGTATATAAGTCTTAAAATTGTATAAACTAATTTCTCTCACTTGGTTATTCTTATTCAAAATTGTTTTATTGTTCCAATGCCTTTGTCGTCCTACATAAATTTTAGAATAATTATATATAACATAGAAAAATATATATTATAGAGAAAATCTTGCTGGGATTTTGTTAGAAATTATGTTAAACCTGTATATCATTTTAAGAAGAACTGGTATCTTTACTATGATTCATCTTCCAATTTATGAATGTGGTATATCTCTCCATTTATGGTCTCCTTTGGTCTTCTTTATGGTCTTAGGTCTTCTTTGAGTTATTTCATCTGTGTTTTGTTGTCTTCAGCATTCAAGTCCCGTACATGTTTTATTAAAGTTACACCTAAAGTATTTCTGATTTTTTTCAGCAATTATAAATGGCATTGTATTTTTAATGTTTTATGTTCATATGAACATTGCTAGTATATAGAAATAAAATTGATTTTTGCATGTTTACTTTTTATTCTGCAATTTGCTATCTCTCTTATTAGTTCTAGCAGGGGATTTTTTTTGTTGTTTTTTTTTAAACGTTCATTGAGATTTCCTGTGTAAACAATTACATCACCTGCAGACAGGATTAGTTTGATTTCCTCCTCTCTGATGCATTTTCCTTTATTTCACTTTCTTGTCTTATTGCACTGGTTAAAAGTTCTACCACTGCATTGAATAATATGAGTCAGAGCAGACACCCTTATCCTGTTCCCATACAGGGGAAAGTTCTCAGTCTTTCATTATAAAATATAATGTTTGCTGTTTGTTTTTATTAAAAACAAACATCCTGTTTATATAAACACGCTGTTTGTCATTTCATTTCTTTGAAATTTGTTATTTCATATCCCACAATATTATCTATATTGGTATATGTTCCATAACACTTGAAAAAATATGTATTCTGTTGTTGTTGAATGGAATATCTTACAAATGTTAATCAGATTCTGTTAATGATGTCACTCAGTTTTTCTATATCCTCGCAAATTTTCTATCTAGTAATTCTCTCAGTTTTTGAGAGGACTGTTGAAGTCTGCAATCTAACTGCACATTTGTCTGTTTCTTTCATTTCTATCAGTTTTTGCTTCCCATATTTTGTAGCTCTGTTGTTTGATGCATTCATATTTAAGATTGTTATGTCTTCTTGGCAGATTCATCCTTTAGTCGTTATATAATGTCCTTCTCTTTCTCTGGTAATTTTATTTACTCTGAAGTCTACTTTTTCTGATATTAATATAGCCACTCCTGCTTTCTTTTGATCAATATTTGCATGCTATATTTTTCCCGTCATTTTGCTTTCAACTTGCCTATCTTGTTACGTTTGAGGTCTCTTTGCTCCAGCATATAGTTCATTTCTTTTGATCCACTCTGTCAATCTCTGTCCTTAAATTGATATGTTTAGACCATTTACATTATTATAATTTTAGATATGTTGGGGTTTAAATCTGCCATATTATTTTGTTTAGTTTTTTTATTTGTTTGCTGTGTTTTGTTTATGTATTTTCTCTTTCCTGATTTCCTGTGGGTTACTTGAACATAGTTAGAATTCTGTTTTGTTTTATCTTTGTGTTTTTGAGTGTATCTCTTTGTATAGCTTTTTTAGTGGTTGCTAAAATTAGTGTGGATGTGACCTCGTTAACATTGGGCAGTATAGAAAGTCCTGACTCTCTACTAGGACTCCTCTGATACCATCCTAGTGGGGAGGGAGAGGTGAACTTCACTACTGCCAGGAGGAGGCAGAAGTCCAGGCTCACCATGTGTTCTCCTTTTATACAGCAGTAGCAGCGGGGATGAGAGGAGGGAGCACAGGCTTGTTGCCAATCTTTAGGGATGCACATCCCTTTGAAGGTTCAATCCCACTTGGTGGGAGGTGGAGGAAGAATTAGGGTGCCTCATCACAGCCTTGCAAGGGTGAAAATCTAGGCTCCCCACTGAGCCTTTGCTAGTGGGGACTAGACCAAAGCTTTTCCGTGGTGTTGGCTGGATTTAGTGGTTACTGTCTAAAAGTTTTCAGTCTTGCTAAGCTGCCCCTTTCCTGGTATTTTGTTAAATAGAAAAGACATTTTGGGGGACCTTTTTTTGTCTGGTCCCAAATTGGCATTTTCAAGTTGTTGCTTCTTAAGCTCCAAGTCTTGAGATAATAAGGCAAAAAAGAAAACCCAAGGAGCTCACCCATATGTTGTTGACTGGGTCCCAAAGTCCCTAATGGGCCTGCGTTCTTCTCTTCCCCTTTCCAAGACTTCCTGTTTTGTTTTATGTATTGGGTTGGCCAAAAATTTCGTTTGGTTTTTTTCCATAAGATGGCTCTAGTAGTGCTTAGTTGTCTTTAACTTCATTCAAAACAATTTTGTTAGTTTATATTGTGACAGCTGTCATATAAGAGCTCATTTTAAAAAAAACTTATCAAAATTGGTGAATTTTTGTGTAGCCATTTTAATATTGAAGATGGAAGAAAGTAAGCAACATTTTTCACATATTATGCTTTATTATTTCAAGAAAGGTAAAAACTCAACTGAAACACAAAAACAGATTTGTGCAGCGTATGGAGAAGGTGCTGTGACTGATCAAACGTGTCGAAAGTGGTTTGCAAAGTTTCATGCTGGAGATTTATTGATGGGTGATGCTCTACAATCAGGTAGACGAGTTGAAGTTGATAGCAATCAAATCAAGACATTAATTGAGAACAATCAACGTTATACCATGTGGGAGGTAGCTGACATACTCAAAATATCCAAATCAATAAAGTTATTGGTGAAAGTGAAAAATGTGCCTTATTTTACAGAAAAAAAATATAGACTTTTTGGCCAACCCATATAATGCCCAGGATTTTTAGCTGTACTTAGCAGGAAGAATAGGGAAAAATATGATTACTAATACTATCTCCCCCAAGGGAAGAGTTCTATAAATACTTTCAATGCCAAACCAATCACTCATTGAAAATTCCCTGTTAATCCTCTACCTGCTACTGCTCCATTGGGGAGAGTTCTTTTTTTCATGCTACACAATTGAAAGTGGGTGTATTGATCAGGGTTCTCCAGGAAAACAGAACCAATAGGAGGTAGATATCTATATATCTATCTGTATCTATATATCTATAGATATAGATGTAAAGTAAGGAATTGGTTCACGCAATTATGGAGGCTGACAGGTTCCAAAATCATCAGGGTGATCTGGATACTCCAGATCCAGGAAGAGCCCATGTTTCAGTCAAAGTGCAAAAGCAGGAAATAGTCTTACTCAAAGGAAAGTCAGCCTATTCAGGCTTTCATCTGATGTTTTATTCAGTATGCCCATAGACATGTTCATCTCATCGAGAAGCACCCTCACAGAAACACCCAGAGTAACATTTGACCAGGTATCGAGGCATCCCATGACTCAATCAAGTTGACACATAATTAATCATCATGGTATGCAAACATTTACAAACTCAAGACTACCAAATGGGGTAATTGGATCTTAATAGGACTTCTGGCCAATGTGTACTCACCGAATAATCTCTTGGGCTGACTCTGAGATATATAGAGAAACTCGAAGGGAATGAGTAAAGCCTTTCCAAGATTCAAAAACGTGTTCTCGGAGAGCAGCTGCTGTGATCTGGAAGGCGGCATGAAATTACGGAAAGTAAGAAACTTATGGTTGCCATGTTTCTTCAAGAGAACTTTATAAACAGGAAAACCATTAAAACTTATTTTTCCCGGTTCTTAGAGTAAAAATTTATCCTTTTGTTGAAAGGTTTTAAAAATTTTAAATAAGAATTTCTCATGACCTATAATCATCTAAGCAGCACCTTTCATATCTGAAAAGGCGGCATTTTATATATGTAAAATGAGTGTGAGTGTGAGTGTTCCATAATTAAACATTCCCTAGTGTTAGACATCTGGATAATCTTCAGTTTTGCAGCTTTATAAATAAGACTGCCGTCTTGGTGCTGAAATCTCTATCTTCATTTTTAATGATTTCCTTAACTTCATCTTCCTAGAAATGGAGTTGCTAAGGAATAGAACCTTCTAGAAAGGTGGTACCAAGATTGTACTAGCGGTGGTCGCAATTGTGGGGGAGGGGATAGGCTTTTCTAATTTCTAAACTTTATATCTTCCAGAAGCATCCGATGGTGAAGGAGGAGGAGACATAGAAATGACGCAGCCAGAGACAGCTACAGTTTCTGTCCTGTCAAAGAAAACCAAACAGGTGACTGTCACTGGGGGAAAGTCACAGCTGTTAGATTCTGCAGTCATCCTCTTCTACCCTCTGCAGTATTTCCTGTGCCTTAACTTCAGTTGTTGGTCGTATTTCATAGAAACTGTTACCTTCTCTGCCTTTGAAAAAGCCATGCTTCATCAATTATAAACAAGCAAGGTCTATTTTTTTCCCCTAATACACTTTTTTAACAATATAAGTGTATTTTTACAACAATGGTATCTTAGATTTCTGTGTCATATTTTCACCAAATATCCAGTGTTATTCTTTTAGGTACAGTTCTCAAAAGGAGACAGATTCCATAAAGATATTCAGGAGGACTGCCCCCGCTCCCATGCGCACACCAGTGTGTGACTGCAGCACCCTGCCATGCTGCCCGCGGGCTCCCGGGGCCGCGTGCCACCAGCACTGTGGCCCGTTGGATGAATTCTCATCACAGGGTCTGCCACCTTCACGAAACCACAAGTAGCCATTTGATAAACTTTATTTCCTGGACCTATGACCTTTTATTTCTTTATAATCTTCCTACTACCTATTCACATCCATTTGCAGCTTTTTCACATATGTCCCTCAAACCTGATTGATTACCATGTGTGATTTTTTCCCTCTGGAAATTTTGTTTTGTTTTTAACATTTTTTTAATTATAGTTGACATACAATATTATATTAGTTTGAAGTGTACAACCCCATGATTAGACATTAAGGTTGTATAACTCACAAAGTGACCACCCCAGTAAATCTAGTACCCATCTGATATCATATAGTTATTACAATATTATTAACTGTATTCCCTGTGCTGTACTTTACATCCCCATAATTATTCTGTAATTACCAATTTGTACTTAGTTCCTTCACCATTTTCACCCAGTCCATTAACACCCCTCCCATCTGGCAACCATCAGAATGTTCTCTGTATCTGAGTCTGTTTCTGTTCTGCTTGTTTATTTTGATTTTTTAGATTCCACATGTAAGGGAAATCATATGGTATTTGTCTTTCTCTGTCTGACTTCACTCAGCACAATACCCTCTAGGTCCATCATGTTGTTGCAGATGGCAAGATTTCATTCTCTTTTATGGCTGAATCACATTCCATTGTATATATGCACCACTACTTCATCCTTTCATCTATCAATGGACACTTAGGTTGCCTTCATATCTTGGCTATTGTAAATAATGCTTCAATAAACATATCAATGTATATGGCTTTTTGATTTCGTGTTGTAGGTTTCTTTGGATAAATGCCCAGAAGTGGAATTGCTAGGTCCTTATTTGTCTTCTGTTATAGCCTTTGTTTTAAAGTCTATTTTGTCTTGTATTAAGTATTGCTACCCCAGCTTTGTTTGTTTGTTTTCATTTTCATGAAATATCTTTTTTCCATCCTGTTACTTTCAGTCAGTGTATGCATTTCTATCTAAAGTGAGTCTATTGTAGACAACATATGTAAGGGTCTTGTTCTGTTATGCATTCAGCCACTGTATATCTTTTTTTTTTAATCCTCAACCAAGGATATGTTCACTGATTTTAGAGAGAGAGGAAAGGACAGAGACATCGATGTGAGAGAGAAATGTTGATCAGTTGCCTCCCATGTGTGCCCTGACCAGAGATCAAACCACAAGCTAGGTATGTGCCCTGACCGGGAATGGAACCTGCAACCAACCAACTGAGCCACCCTGCCAGAGCACCACTGTGTCTTTTGACTGGCGCATTTAATCCATTTGCATTTAAAGTAATTGTTGATAGATAGGTTTTTGTTGCCATCTTTTGTTCATATTCTTTATCTTTTTTCTTTTCTTAAAGAAGACCCTTTAACATTTGCATGTAATACTGGTTTGGTGGTAAAGAACTCCTTTAGCTTTTTCTTATCTGGGAAGCTCCTTTATCTATCCTTTGATTCTAAATGATAGCTTTGGTGTTTCAGGGTTTTTAGGATATAATCCTAGCAGTGGAATTGCTGGGTCAAAAGGCAGATCCATTTTTAGTTTTCTGCAGAAATTCCATTGTTTTCCATAGTGGTTTCACCAATCTGCAATCCCACCAACAGTGCACTAGGGTTCACTTTTGTCCACAACCTCTCCCACACTTGTTTGTTGCTTAGTTTATGATGGTTATTCCCAATGGTATGAAGTGGTATCTCATTGTGGTTTTAATTTGCATCTCTCTGATCACTAGTGATGCTGAGCATCTTTTCATATATCTCTGGGCCCTCTGTATGTCCTCCTTGGAGAAGTGTCTGTTCAAGTCCTTTGCCCATTTTTCAGTTGGGTTGTTGTCTTTCTGGAGTGGAGTTGTGTGAGTTCTTTATTTATTTTGGAGATCAAACCCTTGTCAGAGGTATCATTGGCAAATATGTTTTCCCATACGGTCGGTTCTCTTTTCTTTTTAATGCTGTTTTCTTTAGCCATGCAGAAGCTTTTTATTTTGATGAGATCCCATTTGTTTATTCTTTCCTTTATGTCCCTTGACTTGGGGACATATTGGTGAAAATATTGCTGAGGTTTTCCTGCCTGTGTTCTCCTGTAGGACTTTTATGGTGTCACGACTTATATTTAATTCTTTTATCCACCTTGAATTTATTTGTGTATATGGTGAAGCTGGTGTTCAAGTTTCATTTTTTTGCATGTAGCTGTCCAGCTCTCCCAACATCATTTGCTGAAGAGGCTGTTTTTACTCCATTTTATGCTTCTGCCCCCTTTGTTGAATATTAATTGACCTCCCCTAGTTGTTTTATCCACTCATCTATTGATGGACACTTGGACGGCTTCCATATCTCAGCAATTGTAAATAATGCTGCAGTGAACATAGGGGTGCTTAATGTTCTTCAAATCAGTGTTTTGGGATCCTTTGGATATATTTCCAGAAGTAGGATCAAAAGGCAAATCCACTTTTAATTTTTTGAGGAATCTTCATATTCATTTCCACAGTAGCTGCATCAATCTGCATTCCTACAAACAGTGCAAAATGGTTCCCCCTTCTCCACATCCTCACCAGCACTTTTTGTTTGTTGATTTATTGATGATAGCCATTATGACAGATGTGAGATGGTATCTCATTGTGGTTTTAATATGTATTTCTCTGATGATTAGTGATGTTGAGCATCTTTTCATATGTCTATTGGCCATATGTACGTCCTCCTTGGAGAAGTGTCTATTCAGGTCCTTTGCCCACGTTTTAATTGGGTTGCTTATTTTTTTTTTGGTGTTGAGTTTTGTAAGTACTTTATAAATTTTGATTATTAACTCATCAGATGTATTGGCGAATATATTCTCTCATTCTGTAGGTTGTCATTTTATTTTGTTGATGTTTTCCTCTGCTGTGCAAAAACTTTTTAGTTTGATGTAGTCCCATTTATTTAATTTTTCTTTTGTTTCCCTTGCCTGGGGAGATAAATCCCATAAAAATTTCCTATGAGCATTGTCTGAGATTTTGCTGCCTATATTTTCTTCTATGATTTTTATGGTTTCAGGTATAACATTTAAGTTTTTAATTCATTTTGAATTTATTTCTTGCTCTTTCTCTTCTCCTTATAGCACCCCCATGATGCAAATGTTGGTATGCTTGAAGTTGTCCCATAAGGTCCTTACACTGGCCTCATTTTTTAAATTCTTTTTTCTTTTGCTGTTCTGAAAGGGTGTTTTTCTACTTCTTTATTTTCCAAATCATTGATTTGATCCTCTGCATCATCTACTCTACTGTTGAGTCCCTGTATTGTATTCTTTATTTCAGTTAGTGTGCTCTTCATTTCTGACTGGTTCTTTATGTTTTCTATCTCCACTTTTATGTTTCCTGTCTCTTTATTGAAGTTCTCACTGTGTTCCTTTACTCCGTCCCTAAGATCATTGAGCATTCTTATAACCAGTCTTTTGAACTCTGCATCTGTTAGATTGCTTGTCTCCATTTTTTTAGTTCTTTTTCTGGAGTTTTGTTCTGTTCTTTCATTTGGGACATGTTTCTTTGTCTCCTCATTTTGGCTGCTTCACTATGTTCATTTCTAAGTATTAGGTAGAGCTGCTACATCTCCAAGTCCTAGTTGAATGGCCTTATCTACTAGGTGTCCTGTAGGGCCCAGAGGTGCAGCCTCCCAGTCACCTGAGATGGACATTCCAAATGTGCCCCCCACATGGGCTATGTACACCCTGTTGTAGTTGAGCCTGAATTTCTGTTGGCGCATCAGTGGGAGGAGTTTACCCCCAGGCTGATGGGCTGCAAGGACTGGCTGAGACCACAATGGAGGATCTGCTGTGCAGGAGCTGACCCCACAGACAAGAACTCACTTTATCAGAGCTCAGGTTCCCGGCCAAGTTCACTCCTTGGGTGTGTCACTCATGGAGGTGGTGGCGTGGTGCTTTGACATGGTCTGAAGATGTCCACTTGGTGCACTGGCTCTGGAGCCTCCTGGGAGTTGCAGGCCAAGGTCAGCTGGTGCCTATACCCTGCCAGGGGCCACCTGGCATGAGCTACAAAGCAATCTGCAGGTGGCTGCTATGTGAATTGGACTTGGAGGTACCTAGGAGAAGCCAAGCTGCAAACCAAGTTTGGCTGCTGCTATTGCTGGGCCTGGAGCCATTTAACAAGAGGTACAAGATACACAGAGACCAGATGCTGCTTATTTGAGAAGTTTTAGAAAAGTGAGCAACATGAACCAAAACATGGAAAAACCATTGGAAACAGCTTGGGTGGGCCGGAACATTGGGTGGGGCAGGATCTCAGGGAATCACCAGGGCAGGTCAACAGTGTTAGGCAGGTTGATGGAGACATATATGACACCCACAGGCAGGTTCTGTGTAGGGAGGGCTCAGCAAAGGAACAAAGGCCTCTGCCTGCACTTCTGTCTGAGAGAAAGCTGCCCCTTCAGCCCTCATCCTGAAGGCAAAATATTCAACTCCTTGTCATTTGTTCTGACACCTTTCATGCAGCTGCCCTTGTACTGGAGCTCAGAGCAAGTGAGTCTGAGTAAGTAATTTCTGGGGCCCTGTAAGAAAAACTGCCTGGGACTCCAAAAACCTTCTCTCACTCAGGTACAATCCCTACTGGTTTTCATGGCCAGAAGTTATGGAATCTTCTCTTCCCAGCACTGGAATCCTAGAGTGGGGGTTCAGATGTGGGGCTGGGGCCCCTGGCTCCCAGCGGACTTCTGCCCCAAAGATATCCCTCCCAATTTTTAACTGCCTCACATGAATGTGGGACCAGCCTGTTGGCATCCCTGCCCTTCCTGTCAGTCTCAGTGTCTTCTTTATGTCTGTAGTCCTATTGGACTTCTATTCAGCTAGATTTCGAGCAGTTCTGAATGATGGTTGTTCTGTAGTTTGGTTATAATTTTGTTGTGGTTGTGGAAGGAAGCCAGTACCGCATTCACTTACACTGCCATCTTGACCAGAAACTCCCAATCTTTGATTTTTAAGGGACTATCTACTGTCAGTCCAAAGTTACCATCTTTGTAATAATGACTTGTGGTCTTATTGTAAGTGGCCCTAAAGTCTTTCCACTAGAGGGTGACTCTACCCAAAGTTTGTGACCAGTTTGTGAAGCACATGGCATAGTGGTTACCTACCTACAAGATGCAAAGCCTTAAAGAAATTAAATTCTCTGTGCTTCAATCTCCTTACTGGTAAAATGATGATGATAGTAACTGTATTTTCCTCCTAAAGTTGCAGTGGGCACTAAATGATTAATACTCATAAAGCACTTTCAATACTGGTTGGCAAAAAGAATAAACACTGAAGTGTTAATGATTATAGTGAAATACATACTTCAAGTCTCTTTTATTTTATTCATTATTTTTTTCTTCATGGAAGGAGGAAGGCAGAAAGATATTTTATGTATGATCATCTTGGTGTTCTCTCCAGCCATTAAAGTTTTGCCCAAAGGCCCTATATCAGTGTTACTTTTAACCATTCTTTCAGAGACCTACAGGTTAACATCCTTAGCTTTCAGAAAGGTGGGGTTTGATGTTCCCTGCATCCCACTGACCATGCCATAGTCATGACCTTCCTGCAGAACTTGTTTCCAAATAGTCTTCATACATCATTTGGCTTTCTTTTTCTTTACTTTCTCCTTTGATATTCTTCTTACTTGCTGCTCACGTTTTCTGGACTCATCGCTAAAAGAAGTTTGCATTGATAAGCTTGCCCATGGCTGCATCTTTCCCGTCTTTTCACTGGTGGAGCCATCTGTGTTGCTAAATTTGCTGTTTTTAGCTGCTTCTTCTTTGCCTCTTTTCCCACAACCATCACATTAAGATGGCAGGGAACCATAGGAAAAAGAGGGCAAAATGGGGGAGGAAAAAGTTAAGTATGTTCTTCATTTCTGTGAGTGTTCACCTATCTTTCAGCGACCCAGTTTTCCACAATAAAGGCCACTTATTAGGCACTTAATACAGGCAATGTGCAAAGCACTATGACTCACATAATCTTCACAGCCACCCTATGAAGTACAGGGTATCTCATTTGACAAATTACCTGAAACTCAGAGCTGGGTTCTGGGGGTCATGGCCCACTTGGGTGCCTATGCACCAGGTTCTGAAGATGCTGCTACTTCCACTTTCCTTCTCACCTGTCCTTCCTCTTTCAACTTTGAAACATTGGATTCACCAGGTCCTCATGTGCTTCATTGATCACATGTCATTGCTATTTTCTGCTAAGAACAAAAAATTTACAAAGGCTTATTTTATGGTCCATTTTTATCTATCTTCTTCTTGCTCTAATTTTTTTTGCTATCAAATTACTTTAAAGAATTCAAGCACTAGGTAGACAAAATGCCCTAACTCCTTCCTTCAAGCCTCTTCTCATTTTCCTTGCCAGAGAATTTACAAGGGAATCTCCTGTGTCCTTCTGCCTCATGAGTGTTAACCATTTAGCCCCCTACCTGACTCTACATCTCGGGGAAAGAGTTTATCTGCATCTCCACAGCACCTGGCACAGAATCTAGCCCCGAACTGATGCTTATTATTTGCGAAATGAAGGAGTGAGTGACTATAGCAGTATTCCAGTTTTCTCCCTACTTCTTCCCTCTCAACGATTTGTGTCCCAGTCATCAGCTGCCTGACACTGCTGCCTGCAGACTTTTGGATCCCAGAGATCCAGTGTCCCTCCTCAGTCACCTCCTGGAAAGGTTTCCCCACCCGAGCATTCAGAGCTGGGGTGTCTCTTCGTCTACCTGACTGCCCTCTGTGGCTCCCTACCTTCTCCCTCCAGGCTTCATCTTACCACCCCCAAGGATGACTTTCATGCCAGACAGACTGTCCTTTCTTGAATCTTCCTCTAGATGTTTATGCACACACACTTGAGTGTCCAACTAGTTATAAGCACCTTAGGGACCAGGGGGCGCTGTGTTCACTACAGTACCTCCCTCGTACAGAGCTAGGCATTTGACTCATTTGGTAGATGTGGCTGGATATGTTTTTTAATAGTGATTACACTTTTTTCCAGAATCAAAAAAAAAAGTATGCTCTATTTAAATTTTAATTTTTTTAATTAGCTTAGTTGCTTTGCTGTTCTTTATATTTTGAGGGGGTTTTATGCTTGCATAGGAACTGCCTGACATTATGCTGCCAGCTGTAATGTATACTTAGGCTTTAATTTCACCAGGTGAGTGCCTGTCAGGTCAGAGAGTATTCCCTCCTGTGCCACAGCTGGCCTCACATTTTCATTACTGAGCCCACGCCTCTCGTCTGTCCAATATTTCAAGCCCCAGATTTGTAACTTTACAAAAGTTTTTTACCCATGCAACTACATCATCTCTAGCAACCATTTCACATCTAAATAATCATCCTTGGCCTACTTAATAATGTAAGTGTAAAGATTTGCCAACAGTTCTTGTTTTTCCAGATATTGCTTCCAAAATAAATGATGAATTCTCCTACTCCTAGAGATTGCATCACCCTCTTCCTTCCTCAACATCAGTCATTTCAGAGCCAGCCGTAGCGACTTTGTAATTATGGTTCCCTGAAGGAATATAATCTCTTAGGAGGGACTTCGTGACTTTTCATTGATGCCTCCATGATGTCAGAGTCCTTTCATGGTTCCATGACCCATCCTTTCCCCCTCAGAGACCACACTGTACTTTTTTTTCTTAAGCTAGCCTTTTGTTTATCTCCTTAGTTTATAAAGAAATCTTCAGCAAGGATGCTTATCCCTCTTCCTCCTTCTTCACCTTTCTCTATGGTTGTATTTTCTTACTACTTCCTATTTCAACATTGATCATTTTATATCTCCCCCACTCTTTAAGATTACTCTTTGTGATTTTAAGTGAAAAGACTATGTCCTATCCACTCTCATATTTACCTTCTTTGTTTCCATACTAGTCTCAATTCTGTCCCTCTTTATAGCAATCTATTGTAAAACAAATTGACGCAAAAGTTAGTAGCTCAAATCATAAAAAATTCTTTACATCATACTTGTTCATATCCAACTTAGCCTGGCTCCTCTGGCTCTGCATCTCCCATCAGGTGCCAGTCAGGTTGTGGGCAGGGACTGGGGGGCTCACCCGCATTGTAGGCAGGCCTCAGTCCCTCACATGTGAGCCTCTCCACAGGGGGGCCTCACAGCTTTGCCACTGCCACAACCACGGGTCTTTTCCAGATAAGCTCT
Organism: Micronycteris hirsuta; assembly: GCA_004026765.1. Classification (NCBI taxonomy): domain Eukaryota; kingdom Metazoa; phylum Chordata; class Mammalia; order Chiroptera; family Phyllostomidae; genus Micronycteris; species Micronycteris hirsuta. The sequence goes on from PVJI01001077.1 coordinate 117,849, forward strand.
TCTCTACCTGTCAAGGGAATTGAGGAACAAAACCCCTTAAGCTTCCTAGAGACACGTTTGAGAAAATCTGTGAGGCAAACCTTTACTTTTTCTATAGAGCTCTTATGTGGCTAAATAGTACCCTCAGGTCTTAACAAACGGATTTGCAGCCATACTTATGACTTCTTTGATAATCCTTGTCCCAACTGAACTCTCTTCTTTTGCATTTATACTGTAAGCCACAGGAAGAAATCAGGTGACACCTTCAACAATATTTGGATCTTCTTCACTAGATAACCCATAGCATTTGAGATATTTACTATGTTTCATGCAAGTACAGACACCAGTATTGCTAAACTTTCTACCACTACATAACAAAGATTCTGTCTTCTTCCGTTTTCAGTAATGTTTTCTTCAGTTTCTCTAAGTCCTCACCCTCAGTGTCCTCAAAATTCAGAAATGTGCAAAATCAGTACAGTCCTCCCAAACACTTCACCGTGCATATCATTAACAAATTTCAATATGTAAAGATTTTCTGTCCTTTTGAGGTAAACTTAACATACAATAAAATGCACAAACATCAAATTTACCATTCAGTGAGTTTTGTCAAATTTATGCAGCTCCTTAACACAAACCCCTACAGGGTAACGGACGTTGCCATCACCCCAGAACCCTTTCAGGCCACCTTCCAGTCAGTCACCATTCCTAACTTCTTGTCCCAGAGGCAGCCACTGTTCTGACGCCCTGCCCCCCCCCAGCCGCCCCCACCAGTTTCTCCTGTTCTAGAATCTCATGAAAGTGAAAGTGGAAAGGTCTTTGCACTTAGGAAATGGTCTTTGTTCAAGGCTTCTTTTATTCAGCACAATGTTGATGTATAGTGGCTCTTTTTTTAACTGGGTGGCTTTTAAAAAAAAATTTATTGAATTTACTAGGTGACATTGGTTAATAAAATGTTATAGGTTTCAAATGTACAATTCTATAATACATCATCTGTATATTGTATGTTGTGTTCACCACCCAAAGTCAAGTCTCCTTCCATCACCATTTATCCCCCTTTACCCTCTTCTACCTCCCCCACCCTCCTTTCATCAGGCAGTCACCATGCTATTGTCTGTGTCTGTGAGGGGTTTTTTGTTTTAGCTTAATCCCTTCACCTTTCTCACCCAGCCCCCAACTCCCCTCTGACAACTGCCAGTCTATTTTCTGTATCTATGAGTCTGTTTCTATTTTGTTAGTTTGTTTTATTCATTAGACTCCACACGTAAGTGAAATCATGTGATATTTGACTGGCTTATTTCACTTAACATAATAATCTCTAGGACCATCCATGTTGTTGCGAAGGGTAAAAGTCCCTTCTTTTTTATGGCCAAGCAGTATTCCATTGTGTAAATGCACCATAGCTATTTTATCTACTCATCTACTACTGATGGGCACTTCCGCTGCTTCCAAATCTTAACTATTGTAATAACGCTGCCATGAATTTAGGGGCACATATACTCTTTCGAATCAGTGTTTCAGGTTTCTTCTTTTTTTTAACCAAATTTAATTTTAATGTTATTAAAATAACAGTAAAATGAGTCTATGAATATAAAATACGAAGTCACAAGTTTGGGGTTTTTTTGGTTTTTTTTTAAGTCTAAATAGCAATTCTGATTTTGAACTAGTTAGGTGGACTATTCTCAGCGTAACTAGATATTATAAATTTATAATTCTGTATTTAAAGAAATCTCAGCTGCAAAATTTGGAAAATCTTAAAATTACATTTTTCAGATACCAGCAAAGAGGAGAGAGACTTTTAATTTGAGGGCAGAGTAGAGATGGGAGTATTGGTGAGAGAAAATGAGATCCATTCACTGTTACTCTCTTCGGTTACAACTGAAGGAATTTGAGAAGACACAGGAAGAAGGTTATAGAATGACTGCCCATTCTACATTGTTCTGCAGCTTTGGAGAACATGCTTGTTAAGTATGTTTTTTCAGCATTTCCCCCTAAGCCCTAGAATTCACCAGAAGAAAGAGGTTGACTTAAATATAAAGAAGAAACATATCAATTAGTCTTTAAAGCAAGCCCTTTAACATTAGTTGCAGTATGGTTTCATATTAACAAACTCCTTTAGCTTTTTGTTGTCTGGGAGGCTCCTTCTTTCTCCTTCAATTTTAAATGTCAGACTTGCTGGGTTAAGTAGTCTTGGTTGTAGACCTTTGCCTTTTATCACCTTGAATATTTCACCCCACTCCGTTCCAGCCTGAAGTGTTTCTGATGAGTAATGAGATGACAATCTAATTGTGGCCCCCTTGTAGTTAACTACCTGCTTTTCTCTCACAGCTTTTAGGATTCTTTTCCTTGTCTTTATGCCTTGCCATTTTAATTATGATGGTCTCAGTGTAGGCCTTTTGGGGTAGACTACCAAGTTGTTGGGGACTCTCTGAGTTTCCTGGACTTGTGTGTCTTTTTCCTTCATCAAATTAGGGATTTTTCCCTCATAATTTCTTCAAATAGGCTCTTGATCCCTTCCTCAGTATCTTCTCCTTCAGGTATTCCCATGATGTGGATGTTGTTATGCTTCATGTTGTCCAAAATGTTTCTTAAGCTGTCCTCATTTAAAAAATTTTTTTTCTTTTTGCTGCTCTCCCTGGGTGATTTTTTTCTAACTTGTCTTCAAAATCACTGATTCGATCCTCTGCTTCACCTAACCTACTGTTTATTCTTTCCAGTGTATTATTTACCTCAGATATTGCATTCTTTATTTCTGAATGGTCCTTTTTTATGGTTTCTATGTCTTTTTTCATGCTGTTGAGCATCCTTATAATCATTACTTTGAACTCTGTATCTGATAAATTGCTTGCCTCCATTTTATCTATTTCTTATTATTCTGGAGAATTCTCTTGTTCTTTCACTTGGGGTCTGTTTCTTTGTCCTCCCATTTAGCTGCTTCTTTGCATTTTCCACCTTTGCTGTTAAACCAATCAGTTGTTAAGCTAATCATGCTGTAATCAGCAGCCTAACTTAAGCTTCACAGGGTGGGGCAGAATAATTCTCGCAGGTGGGGCTCTTACTTCCCCTCATGCCACCTGGAGAGGAGTGCTCTGCCTGAGAAAAATGGCTTCTATAATATGGGGAATGACTCCATACAGGGATCATGGTGGCTGTTCCTTCAGTTCCTTCCTTTTCCCAGAGCCACCAACCCCAAACTTTCCTCAAGCATCTCTAGTCCACTCTGCCCTTCCTCTCCTGGAGCCCAGGGTAAGTAGCTGCAAAAGAAATTTTGTGTATCGGCCCTTTAAGACACTCTCTGGGTCTCTAGCCATCTCTCCCTGGCAGACAGGAACCCAGCTGCTTTTCACATCTAGATGTTATCTGGGCTCCTTTCCAGCTCTGGTGCTATTGGCTGGGGAGCTCAGCTTGGGGTCTTTGATGCCACAATTCTTAGAGGAATCCCCTGGCTGCTGAAATATTCCTATGGAACTTCAGCTGCCACTTGTGGGAACCCAGCCAGCCCTCTCGTGCCTCTCCTGCGCTCCCTACCAGTCACGTTGTGGTGAGTGGTTTCTTCTGTCTGTCCTTGGTTATAAGGCTTCTCTCTTGCTAGTGTTCAGTTGGTTATTCAGGATGATTTCTCTAAAATTTAGCTGTAATTCCAGATTGGTCCTGGGAGGAGGTTAGTGTAGCTTCTACTTACTCCTCCACCATCTTGGATCTCTCCTATGTAGTTTAAATACTAGAGAAATAATACTTCTTAAAAATATATTTTAAAAATTAAGCTTTTACATGAAGTGATTGGGGCATATACTGAATTCCTTAAATTATCAAAAATTATATTCTTGCTCTGACCAGGGTGGCTCAGTTGGTGGTAAAGTGAGGAGTCACTGGTTGATTTCCTGGGTTGCAGGTTTGGTTCCTAGTTGAGGCACGTATGAGAGGCAACCAATTGATGTTTCTCTCTCATATAAATGTTTCTGTCCCTGTCTTTTTTCTCCCTTCCTCTTTCTCCAAAAATCAATCAATCAATCAATCTTTAGAAACATTATATTCTTTAATAAAAATTCTTCTGAGGCTTGGCTGAGTAGCTCAGTGGTTAGAGCATTGTACCAATACTCCAAGACTGTGGGTTTGATCCCCAGTCAGGGAGCATACAAGAATCAACCAAGGAATTCATAAATAAGTGGAAAAACAAATTGATCTCTCTCTCTCTCCTTCTCTCTCAAACCAATTAAAAAAAATTCTTCTGGTTAAATGTGGCAATCAACCACAAAATAGCAATATACTGAAAATAAAGAGAAGTGGAAAGGTACAAACCTATAAGAACTAAAAAACAAGGACAGAGGATAATAATAGTGGAGAGATTTCAACATGTTTTTGGGAAATAGAAAATGATTAAGATTGGACGGAAGTGATTTAACAGAAAGAGAAAGCTACCACCTGGATTTTTAGAGAGATGGAAGCTAATAATAAGTGAGTCTGACCCGCTGGATTCTGAAAAGGTTTAGTGGTTGGAGGAACAAGGTGCTATAGAGAATGAAGTGTTTAAAAAAAAGAGGTTTTTTTGAAAGTTTATGTTTAGATAGATTATAATCCTTCACACCTCTCACTGAGCTGTATCTCCTGTCCATGCAACCAAACAACTCTCTTACTAATGCTTCTTCTCATCTGCCCTTCCTGGAGGTTTGTTCTCTGGAGAGAGGACCAGAGGACCAAGAAGTCTGGCATAGGGGAGATAGAACAGAGGTTGAGGCTCACTTCCTTTCCCTGTCCCTGTTTTAGAATTACAGGCAGGAGACCACTAAATTCTTCTCTGGAGAAATGAAATGGCTTAAGAGAAATGCCACAAGAGAGTGACATTTGGGGGTGCCATACTAAAAATTTAGCTTATTATCCTATCACCCTACCATAAAGTCTGCTAATCAACAAGACTTACTATGTACTAAAATTTTCTATCAACTGTTTAGTGTATCTCTTTTTAATATGAATTGACAGCTAAAGTTCATCAGACAGCTAAAGAAAATCTCTACTCTAAGAGAGAATAAACAACAACAAAAAAGAATCCTGAGGAAAGAGGAACTCTTCTTCAAAATAATTATAATTAATATTCTCAGACAGATAAGGGAGGAATTTGCACCCATAAAAGAAAAACCAAGACGCTATAAAAAATATACAATCAGAAAACATTTAAACATTAAAGCAAAGTAAAAAGGTGGAATAAAAATGTATGAGGAAAGCTTAAAGATAAGGTAGAGGAAATCTCCCAGAAAGATTTTTAACACATTTTGTACCACATAGAAATCTCTAAGACATACACCAGGGACCGCAGGTTTTTGGGCAAACTGCACGTTAATTAAATTATCTCATGATGCGGTCCTCAACATATGGCGCGCGAAACACGAGAAAACTCGTGAGCAGTACGAAAAGTGTTAAAATGGCAAGAAAATAAAAGTATCAGCCCAAGAGAGTCAACATTCTGATAAAAGGTATTACAGATAAAGGGGTCATATATAATAGTGAGGAAGGAGTGATAAAAGAAATAATATAAGCCCTGGCTGGTGTAGCTCAGTGGATTGAGTGTGGGCTAGGAACCAGGGGTGGGTGGGGGGAGTTGCCGGTTCGATTCCCAGTCAGGGCACATGCCTGGGTTGAGGGCCGGGTCCCCAGTGGGGGCCATGTGAGAGGCAGCCATACATTGCCGTTTCTCTCCCTCTCTTTCTCCCTCCCTTCACCTCTCTCTAAAAATAAATAAAATCTTAAAAAAAAAAAAAGAAATAATACAAGAAAAACTATACAAGAATGAAGAAAACTTCCTAGAACATGAAACTCAAAATTGAAGGCCCATCAGGTATAGAATATAATAAATAAGAAAATACCCACACCAAGGAGCATCACTGAAACCTGAAAACATTATGGACAAATAAATTCTAAAAATTTTCAAAGAGCAAAATAATAACATACAAAATAAAAAAGGGTCAGAAAAAAATTACTGGTTCCAGATCTTGCAGTAGCATTATTGGATGCTAGAATTCATTGGAACAATGCCTTCAAAATTATGAGGAAAATTTATTTTCAAATTGGCCTTTTATACCCAGCAAAACTATCAATCAATGGTAAATTAAGATCTCAAAAATTTTACTTTCTACCCAGAGATACTGAAATTTGTAGCCCAGCAAAATAAAGGCTTAAATCAATACAAAGAATGATATGGGATTCATCAGATAGTGAGACTAACCCAGAAGAGTGTTGAAGGGGCAGTAAATAAAAGTCTCAATTGCTCAGCAAGCCTGGAGAATAACCAATTCAGAGTGGAATAGGAGCATAGAGGTCTGCAGTAAAGAACAATAATCTATTTGAGTATTCAGAAAATATTATGCATGGGCATATAGAAGAGAGGTTGAAACATATGGGCACAATTAAAAATAGGAACACAACAAGCTAGATAAATGAAGAAATGCAGTAATTATTACTGTCATTAAAATAAAGAGTTATATAAGAAAGGAGGGATGATTATAGCCTCTCTTTTTTTCAGGATTGCACTGTATTTCCATGGTCATAATCTGAAATAATGACAACTGTTTTAACCAAAGTGTGATATTGTGTTGGCAGGGCATGTAGCAGTTGGAGAGGGATTACAGGGTAGATGGGAGAGCTATGTCTTCATATGATACTTTGAGAAGTTAAATATTATGTCAGAAATTGATAAACCAAGAAAGAGCAGTAAAAAAGTATAAGGTAGCAAATAAAAAAAAGACAACTAAAAGTTGAGGGTGACTGTCTCTGAGAAAAGACCTAAGGTAATAGCAGGGAAAGGGATTGCTGTTTTTTTTTTATTAAAAACTTTAATAGTGTTTGAGTATCACTTTGGTAAAAAAAAATTTTAAATTGCCATTTTATAACAAAAACAAGAATGTTCATTGTAAAAAGAAAAACAATTTAGAAGTAGCTTTTTAGTGTCTTTTGGGTTTGGTCAAAAGTTGTTCAAAACACACCCATCAAAGTCTTTAAAATGAAAAGACTGATAACTCCGAATGCTGATAAGGATATAAAACAACCAAAAGTCTCATATACTGATGGTGGGAATGAAAGAATGGTACAATTATTTTGAGAAAAAGGCCTAGCAGTTTTTATAAACCTATGATTCAGCAATTCCATTTTTAGGTATCTACTCAAGAGAAATAGCTGGTATGGCTCAGTTGGTTGGAGTGTCGGCCCACAGACTGAAGGGTTGCGGGTTTGATCCCTGGTTGGGGCACATACCCAGGTTGCAGGTTCAATCCCTGGTTGGAGCACGTACAAGAAGGCAACAATCAATGTTTCTCTCTCACATTGAAGTTTCTCTCTCTGTCCCTTCCACTCTCTTTAAAAACAATGAAAAAATGTCCTCAGGTGAGGATTAAAAAAATATATATATATATATATATGTTTACTATATATAAAATATATTCGTTCTGTATATGTTTTCCCTAAAAGACTTACATATGAATATTCTTGGAAAATTTATTCATAAGATCCCCAAACAGGAAATAGACCCAGGAATCCATTATAGAAAAATGGATAAACAAACTGTAGTATATTTATATAATTGAATATTACTTAATATTATGGACTGAATTGTGCCACCCCTAATTCATATGTTAAAGTCCTAACTCTCTTATACAGCTGTATTTGTAGAAAGAGCCTTTAAAGAGGTAATTAAGGTTAAATGAGGTCATAAGAATGTGGTCCTAATCCAATAGGACTTCTCTTTTTATGAGGATGAGAAACCAGGGATGGGCACAGAGGAAAGACCATGTGAGGAGGCCATCTACAAGCCAAGGAGAGAGCCCTCACGAGAACCCAAATCTGCCCACACCTTGATCTGTGACTTCTAGCCTCTAGAACTGTGAGATATATAGACATATAAAAAGATGCTCAATATCACTCATCTTCAGAGAAATGCAAATTAAAACCACAATGGATATCACCTCACACCAGTCAGAACAGCTACCATCAATAAATCAACAAACAGCAATTGCTGGTGAGGTTGTGGAGAAAAGAGAACCTTCGTGCACTGTTGGTGCGAATGCAGACTGGTGCAGCCACAATGGACAACAGTATGGAGTTATCTCAAAAAATTAAAAATGGAACTGCCTTATAACACAGCAATTCTACTTTTAGGAATATATCAGAAGAGATTTGAAACAGGGAAATCACAAAGGTGGATTTGGAACGAAGAGAGTGGCTTGATAACCAACTCAGTTACCCTTTTCAGTGGTTAGAAATGAGTGAATAATGGAAAAAAAATAACTCCAGTGAATACAGACACACAGGTCAAAGTTCTCCTGAGAAAAATTGTCAAACTGGACAAAAGCAACTGCAATAGACAGAGCTGCAGTTATGATGCTTGACCTTTCAGAACCCTGGACCACAGGCAGCGCAGCAGACTTTAATACTGAAGCGCGACAGCAGAAAAAGAAAGCATGTATGTCAGAGATGAGTGAGTGTTTTTCTGTAAAATACAAGAAGAGGAAGAATGACAAAAGTGGCAGGCTGGTCTGTAACGGTGAGGATCTGTGCGACTGCCTGGGGAAGAACTGCCGGGGCTGCTTCGAGCCCTGCCCCAAGTGCACCTCCAACAGGCGCGGGCTCGAGTGCCACTGCAGCCGGAAGTGGGTGTGCGATGCCACTGCCACCCAGTCTGGAGGGGTCATCAGCATGCTGCAATTTATGTCCCCGACTAGGAGCTGTTAACACATTGTAGTCGGGACACGTACTTATACGTTTTACGTTGACTGGTAGTGGAATGCGGGACACGTATAAATACGTATTTTGTAGACTAGTGGTAGAATGCAGGTAATGCAGGAAATTTCCCTATGCAGGAAAACAGTCTAACAATAGAATGACACTACATACGTATCTGTCAATAATCACCTTAAATATAAATGGCTTAAATGCCCCAAGCAAAAGACATAGGGTAGCTGAATGGATAAAAAACTAAAGGTATGAAAAAAGATATTTCACACAAACAGAAAGAAACAAAAAGCTGGGGTAGCAGTACTTATATCCAACAAAATAGACTTTAAAACCAAGGCTATAGTAAGAAACAAAGAAGGACACTATACGAAGGGAATAATCCACCAAGAGGGTGTAACCCTAGCAAATATTTAAAGGTTAGATTTTCCAGACAGAAAATCAATGAGAGACAGCAGCCTTAAACCACACACTAGATCAAATGGATTTATTGATATCTTCAGAGCATGTCACACCAAAGCAGTAGAATATACATACTTTTGAAGTGCACATGAAATGTTTTCTAGGATAGACCACATGCTAGGACACAAAACAAATTTCAGTAAATTTAAGAAGATTGAAATCACATCAAGCCTCTTCTCTGACCGCAGTGCTATGAACTGCACTGTTTGTGGGAATGCAGATTGGTGCAGCCACAACTCGCCCCCCACCCCCCCAGCCATCCCCACCACTCACTGTGGAAATGAGTATGGAGATTCCTCAAAAAAATTAAAAATGTATCTGCTTTTTTTTTTTTTAAGAGGGGAAGGGAGGGAGACCGAGAGAGGGAGAGAAACAGCAATGTATGGTTGCCTCTCACATGGCCCTCACTGGGGACCTGGCCCGCAACCCAGGCATGTGCCCCAACTGGGAATCGAACCAGGACCCTCTGGTTCCCAGCCCGTACTCAATCCACTGAGCTGCACCAGCCAGGGCTGTATCTGCTTTTTGACCCAGCAATCCCACTTTTGGTAATATATCTGAATTAACCTAAAACACTAATTTGAAAGAATATAAGCCACCCCTATGTTCATTGCAGCATTATTTACAATCACCAAGATATGGAAGCAGCCCAAATGTCCATCAATAGATGAGGGGATAAAACAACTATGGGACATTTACACAATGAAATACTACTCAGCCATAAAAAAAGAAGAAGAAGAAGAAAATTTTACCATTTGTGACAGTGTGGATGGACCTGGAGAAAATTATGCTAAGTGAAATAAGCCAGTCAGACAAAGAACGATATGATTTCACTCATATGGGGTATCTATTGAACAAACTGAACTAACAAGGAAAATGGGGACAGACTCGTACATGGAGAGCAGGATGACAGCTAGTAGGAGGGTGGAAATGAGGGGGTATGTGGATTGAGCATAAAGGGAAAAGGACTCATGGACATGGACAACAGAGTAGGCATTGCTAGGGGGAGTAAACTATAAGGGGACTAAATGGTAATGAGAAAAAGTACAATAGAGATAACAAAAATGTTTTTAAGTAAACTATATATTTTGTTACATATTGAAAATCACTATATTTCATATAATGACATTACTTATCAACTATCAAAAACATACACTGCTGGAATTGGTTTCCAGAAATGGTTAGTTAGCCTGGCCTGTGTCTTCCACATCATCTTATCTAGTCTCTCTAAGTGTAAATATCAGCATTCATAAGACAGCTAAGTTTAGGGATCTTTAGTTTCTTTTTTATTATTATTATTGATTGGTTGATTTTTATTTTCCTTTTTTAAATTTATTGTTTTTTTTTATTATTGTTCAAGTACAGTTGTCTCCATTTTCCCCCAACCACTACCCCCACCCCAGCCATCCCCACCTCCCACCCTCAATCCTACCCCTCTTTGGCTTTGTCCATGTGTCCTTTATACATGTTCCTTGATGACACGACCTATTTCTCTTTTCCCCCCACTATCCCCTCCCACCTCCCTTCTGGTTACTGTCAGTTTGTTCTTAATTTCAATGTCTCTGTTTATATTTTGCTTACTTGTGTCTTGTGTTGCTTGGGTTCTACTTATAGGTGAGATTATGTGGTATTGTCTTTTACCACCTGGTTTATTTCACTTAGCATAATGTTCTCCATTTCTATCCTTGCTGTCATGAAGGGTAGGAGCTCCTTCTTTCTTTCTGCTGGCTAATATTCCATTGTGTAAATGTACCATCGTTTTTTGATCCATTCATTTACTGATGGGCACCTAGGCTGCTTCCAGCACTTGGCTATTGTATATTGTGCTGCTATGAACATTTTGGTGCATAGGTTCTTTTGGATTGGTGTTTCAGGATTCTTAGGGTATAGTCCCACGAGTGGAATTGCCAGGTCAACAAGCAGTTCCATTTTTAACACTATGGACTTGTATTTTCTCATAAAGCCATCTCGCCACTGCAGAAATTGACTCAATAAACGTGGCTTCCTTATTAGCACCCTACCTCAGCCAGCTAAGGTAACCGCTCCCAGAAAACAAATATTAAACTGCATTTTCTTTAGGATGATCAAAGAATTTGAACCTAACATGTAACTTGAGTCTGTATCTTGACTAGAGCAATTCATCAAACATGTTTGTTTTTCCCATGCATGATTCAGAATTACATTTTTATTTTTCTTCCAGAATCTGTATCCTTATAATTGATTTCATTTCCAGATTTGTGTCACATTGAGTTGATTGGCTTTGTAAGCCTGGCATAAATGCAACCCAGCACTTTGAACATACCTTAAAGAGCACCCCCAATTGCTAAATAAGAAAATGGAACAAGTTTCTACCTACATGTGCTTCCCAAACACCTTGATACCGGCGACAAGATACTGCAGTATGCCTTTATGGGTCTGCTAATCATATCCAGGCCTTTGCCTTAGGAGCATGAGCTGAATGATGGCCTGATGTGTAATTGGACTCTTAGAACCATCTGGCAGCTTCTGTGACATTTTAGTGGCCTTGGCCCAGTTTCTAATTGGCATGTATCTGCTGCATCCACAAGACAGCTTAACTTTCTAAGTAAGAGAAGTCATAATATCTTTTTATTCTTTAGCTATGATGCAATTGCTCTCTGCAGGGTTTTTTTTTTTTTTTTATTTTAACTGAAAAGAAGCTAAAATTTCAAGATTCCATGTTACTTTAATCTTGAGCCTTTTGAATCTACTTCTCTACTAACTGAAACAGAGTCTAGAAACTGGGGATCCTGGCCCCATGTCTTGAAGAAATTATGTACTATTATATATCTCTCTCTGGCTTCAGGCCATAAGCATTCTTAATCTGCAGACTGTCTGCAAACTTTAATAGAAAGCTTCATCTGTAATCGTTTTAAACAGAGCCAGTGGAGACAAGATTGCTTTACTTAGTAGCTTACCAGCTTAAACTGAGTACTCTCTAGTTGGAATGGAAATTTAAGGAAAAATTCAGAATAAGTTTTTACTTACATTTTATATCTTACTTGGCAACTTGTTTGAAAATGTTGCATAAAAGATCCAACACAGGAAACATTTTATATTCCTGCTTATGATTAATAAATATGGAATCTGAGGCATTCTATTTTATAAATTGAAGCCTTAGTCCAGATTTCCTGTTTTTCTACATTAAAAAAAAAAATACAGAGTAAAAATAGCACTAAACTGTATAAAGTACCCAGGGGTCAAGGCAACAGGCAGAATTGCTACTGAAGATGCCATGGTGCCGAGATTTCTCAGACCATCAGTAGAAACATTCATTTTACAGTCACTGTAGATAGATAAGACATTTGTTGCAGGTTTTAAAGATATAAGTAAATATATCTACTTCAGATTTTCTATGCTTATTGAGAAAAGGAAAGAATAAAAAAATAATAAAATAATAAACCACTGACTTGAAAATATAGGCTCACACATTGATAGCTCATGGAAAATGCCAGTTAAACAGTTAAATTTTCTTATTACATCTTCATTTTAATCACATCTATTTCTGCCTGTATTTACAAACCTGGCTATTGTCTTTAATCGTTAAGACCCTGCACCCCCACCCCAAACACACTCGTGCACTCACACATTCGGACCTTTGTTCAAGGACTTTCCAGTCTATGGAATAGCCTGCAGTGGACCTTCCAGCATCTCTCTGTCTGTAGAATATTACCAAGATATGCTAGAGAATATGTTTATGGCAGTAGGTATTTTGGGATTAGTACCATTAGTTGACACCTCATCATGCTAAGAGGAACATTTTCTGATTTGTATTTTTTATAGCCTAAGGAATGTTTCTTGATACAACCAAAGGAAACAAATGAAGATACCACCAAGACCAAGAAGAGGAAAAAGGTAATACTAATAATTCCTTACAATGGTGTGGCTCTATGTGGTTTACATCACCTTTTTTTATAGAGTACTTTGATGAGGCAATTATTGTAATCACCACTTTAGTGAGGCAAAAATTGTAAGATTCAGTGAGGTTTGGTGACTTTCCTAAGGTCACTTGTAATAAGTGTCTGTTGGAGTTAAAAATAAATCCTTCTGATTCCTATTTCAGTTTTGCGGAACACTAAACATCTTTCTTACCCACCCTGTGTTTTCCCTGCGGTTAGCAGTCAGACATGGGTTTCTAATTCTAGAAGGGGCCCAGAGCTGTCCTGCCCTCTGGCCCCTCTGGCTCTGTCCAAGGAAAGAAGTATACCAACCTCCTTTTCTTAACCATTTCAAGTTTTAAAACCTTTTATCTTAGAGTATTAACAGAGAAAATAATAAGCAGATGAAGGTTGTATAAGGCATTTCTGACTCTCATTTGGAGCCATAATTTAAAGCAAAGGGGCCCCCTTGTATTTTAATACTTGCCTGTGAGCATATGGAAGGAAGACTCCATTGCTCCCATACAAACTTTCTTATGGCTCAGACTTGGAGAAAGTGTGGTTAGCTTTGACCTTCCACCACAGTCGTGAAAACAGGAGTGCAATTCTCTCCCTGCCAAGAAGGGTCTACTGCTGAAGTCAGCAGAGGAAATATGATTGAGATTAGAGGAAAGAAGATGGACTCAAACCAATTACTTAACAGCAAGCCTTTAGAAAACTGTAGTGTGTGTGCATATGTTTTCTTTGCTTGCAAATGGCCAAATAGGAAGATAGGAGATGCCAAATTGGCTGAGGTTTGGCAAGTCCTTAAAGAAGTAACTTTAACTTCTCTTTGATAGTTTGTGCATTAATGGCCTTCAGGAGTGTTAAGTTCTTGGCGGCTCAAGGTCAGAGCTCTAGCTAGATAGTTTAGCCTTGGATGAGGTCATGCTAACATGTGCCCACTGATGACATATTTTTAAAAGTTACTTCATTTGACAGGACTCTGACCATTCTTGGCAGTAGCGTAAAAATGAGGATATTGTGGAAGGAGGAAAAAAAGCTGGAGGCTAGGGGTGGATGGGGAATGGCTCTTTCTAGATCTTTGGTGAAACATTAGAAGGAAATGAGAAGGGAAGTTCATCATGAAAGATTGCGTGTTCCTAGTACATTGCAGACATTCAGTAAGTGCTGCACAAATAAGTCCAGGTCCAAATAGATGTTGTACAGTGTTTTCTGTTCTGATTTCCCAAAGACCACTTTTAGCCTGTCTCCCAAGACTTGAGAATTGAGGGTCTAAAAGTTCCCCTTTTCAGTGGGTCTTGTGCTCAGATGGCTCCTGCAGCTTTTACTTTAACCCCAGAAGTCCAAACTGAGAGTCAGTGCCTTAAAAACCAGGTTAGGCAAGCAGCTCTCAAAATTCTGCTCTCCCAGGCTTAGGGAGGGTTCCACAGCAACAAGATTTCTTGACTTTTAACAAAATAATACTTTATTTTGGAGACTTCTATAAAAATGTCAGTTCTCCTAGAAGACTTTGTAACTAACAGTCTTTGAGATCATCCATTCATTTTTCAAAGCAGTAATGTCCAAGAAATATCTGTTCCGTTTTTTCAAATCTGTTTATTCACATTCATTCTCCACCATCACTGAACTATGTGCAGTTTAAATGCCAAAGGAATCAATCTCTCCTAAGCCAAATGCCATTCTAAAATCTTTCCTCCTTTGTTTTCTTTCTTCTCATGTCTTAGAAGAAAATTACTGACATTCTTGCAAAATCAGAGCCCAAACCAGGGACACCTGAAGACCTGCAGAAACTAATGAAGGACTATTACAGCAGCACTCGCTCAGTGATTGAATTAGAAGAGCTTAAGCTACCAGGTACAGCCAGGCTTCTTTGGTTTGGTTTGGTTTGGTTTGGTTTGGTTTGGTTTGGTTTGGTTTGGTTTGGTTTGGTTTGGCAGTGGGCGATGGGGGGGGTCCTCTTTTTTTCTTAGTATTCAGAGGTTAGTTATTCAGAAGGACCCATTGTTATTGCTAACAATTTTCCTGATGAGGAGAAGCAAAACAGACTCGTCTTTACTCTATGCTATGGCAAGGTACCTCAGCCAGACATTAATAATACAGGGTCTGGCAGAAGTAAGGCGTGCTTGAGTGTGGTTGGTAGGGTAACAATATGGGTGTAAAATTTATAGCTTTAATTTGAGCATTTCACCAACATGTCATATGGCGTGCTTGAGTGTGATATTGTTATGTTACAGAATTACATGCTTATGATTTTATAATAAAAGACTTTGTAATAAAAAGGGGGCATTATTTGTGCCAGACCCTGTATATTCCCCACGATAATACTCCTTCCCCCAGCCTCGTAGTTTTAATTCTTGGATGATTTCTTTGTTAAGAGGCTAAATGATGTTTGTCCATAAAATCTAATAGAAAGATTTTAATTGCATTTTTACTCAAAAGGCTAATTGTTCAGCATGCATTGTTTTAGCAGAGTCTCCAAGGAGTAAGAATTCCTAAGGAGGACAGATGTTAAATGAAGTTAAACCACGCGTTTAGAAGTACAGCTATGAAACATGAATTTATTCATTCTTTATGGACAAGAACGTTAGCTTTAATAAGCGGCTTAGTTGTTGCTCTTATCATGTATATGTAATTATGCTTTTGTTTGTAGGATAGTTTTTGGGTCCCAGCCCAGAGTTTTTCAAGGAAACCATCTAAAGATAGGGTCAAAATTCTGCATTTTTAGCAAGACTGACACCTCACCTCAGGTGATTCTTCAGCCTAGTATTGTTTAAAATCTACTGTCTTCGAGTATTTATAATTAAGTTAAAAGATATTTCAAAATTCTTAAAACATATTTTAACTAATTTCAAATCTATGAACATCCTGTAACTCTTGGGCAGAGATGGAGGAGACGCTGTCATAGCTCAGACGCAGAGTCTGGGTGCCGCGCCTGAGCTGGGCTGTTTACAGACTCCGCAGGGTATTTAATGCTGCTTTTGGAAAAAGTCAAGGGTAGTTTGATTTCCTTTTTCCATTTCAACTTTATGCTTTCTAGAGCCTTGAGAAGCTGAAAAACAGCCCATTCCCTGAATTTTTATAATTCCTTTGTGATACACTTTTTTTATAAAATGCGCATTGGATTGGAGGCATGAGGGCCCTGTCTGTTTCCTTTCCAAAAGGAACAGCCTTTAGGGAATTGAAGGGGTGCGTTTCCCCGTGGCGAAGCCTGGAGTTTTTGACTTGCTGAGCCCACACAGCCCCACCAGCAGTGAGAAGCCAGTCTTCCCAGTGCAGCAGTTCCTCTGGAAGAGAGCGAGGTCCTGGCTGCTCTCTCTCAGGAAGCAAGTGTTATAACAAAGCCTCTTTGCAAGGTCCAAGGGAAAGTTTGGTTTTGCTATGCGTCAATTTTTCTTTCTAGTTTTTTGTTGGGGCAAACCTCCAACTTTGGAAGGACTTGGGAGATAATGGGACCACCACAACTCTATAACCTCATGGAACATCATAACCCTTAATTTACTAGAGCTGTAGAGAGTTGAAAGTCAGAAGATACCTTTAAGGAGTCATTTGAGTTCCATAGTGAGTTTATATTACATTATTTCTGAATTAGAGTTCAGTGATACAATAGGCAAGAATGTGTGATCATGTGTTGGTTTAGGGAGGAAGAAAAAAAGATAAATATGTTTCAATTACTGTTACAGCCAAAAGAACAGGTTTTCATTTTCAGTTAAGACATTAAGCCATTCTGACTCACAGTGATCGAATGCGTCATAGGAAGGTCATGGAGAAAAGGCCCATCACTACACGGATGGGACCAAAGACAGAGAGGAAGTCTGTGCTGCACAAGAGGAGGGACATGCCATGCATTATTTGGTGCAGGCTCAGGAAGGGCCATGAATGTAAGGGGCTAAAAATAATAAAGTATGTTTTCTGCTTAGTTTGCCAAGTGTGTGACTTGGTTTTGATTTGAGGTGGTTTGTGTCTGTCGGACGGACCGTGTCTTTTCAGTTAGTGCAGTCCCTGTGTAATGTCACACACGAGGCACTTAATTAAGGCTTCAAGGCAGGAGTCACTCAGAGCCAACCTGCTGTCCCCCTGAGGGCTGCATCATGGTTTAGATCAGTGCTAGCTGCAACTGAACCACCTGGCAACTTAAAAAGCAAATTCCCAGGCTCACCCCCAAGGAATTCCAAATCACTATGGAAAAAAGGAGTCCATCCCAGGAATCTGTATCTTTTGTAAAGGTCTCCGAGTAAATCTCACCATATCCAGGCTTGGGAAAATACAGTTTTAAAGACCATCGAAGGCTCCACCACAGTACAGGAGGCAGCATCTTTGAAGGCCGTAACTCACATAATGTATAAATGCTAGGTTACAATGTAAATGTCATTTAATTTAGTAATAATTTACTCTGCTGTGTTTATAGACAAATGTTTCCTTGTAGAAATAATAGGACAACACACATGATGCTGCTTTTTATCCATCTCAGTTACAGAGTTAATGACACTGCATGACTGCTAGACTGTGATTATCATTGGTTGTGCAAGCCCCATGTTTTAGTGCTATGCTGTCTTTCATTGTGGTGTTACATTGTGTTTGACGTATTATTTCCTAACGCACACTCCAGTTTCCTTGCCCTATAGGCATTCACCCTGTATTAATGGTTTTAAATGTAAACTATGTCATGTTGCTGTATGTGTGTACATTTTACAGTTTTTCTAAATGATGTTGTACTGAACCACTCATTCCGTGTCTTCCCGACTTAACACTTTTTTGATATATGGCTATATGGCTTTACATACTATAGCTGAGTGCTTCTAAATGCTACATAGTATTCCAGTGATTTCATCTGTCACCTATTACTCATCCATGTTCTCAGATATGGACGCCTACGTCACTCCCAGTTCCCCACTATCACAAATAATGCTGGGGTGAATATACTTGCGTATGTCTCTTCACAGACCACACAGGAATTTCTTTCCGTTATTTACTCAGAAATGTAATCATGGGGTCACGGGGTGAAACACGTCCTATTTTTACTACTTTCCAGAACAGCTGTACCAGGTTACACCTTCACCTACAGTTCATGAGACTTTCCGTCACCCTGCACTCTCGACAGCGCTCAGTGTTACACAGCTAACAGTTGCCCTCCTCATGTGTGTGTAAACGTTATCATGTCTCAGTTTGCATGCCCGTGATGACTAGTGAGTTTGAACACCTCTACGTAGACTTGTTAGCTGTTTCAGCTTTGCCTTCGTACATCGTCTGTTCTGTGGATTTGAAAAATAAAGATGCTTCATTACTCCACTGAATAATACAATAGCTTTTATTTCACTACTCTAAGAAACTAGGGGTAAAGTTTACTTCTTGTTGCTGCTGCTATTGTCTTAAATACTAGACAACACTTTAAAATACATGGTGAGCCCCCGAATCACTAATGTTTTACAACCCTGTTCAAGAAAACACTCTTCACATTTAATCTATTTTTATTATGTGTGTGTTTGCAAAATTCTCTACAAAGCATGTTTCTCGTGTTTCTAGACTCCTGTTTCCTCAAGGCCAATGATTTGACTCATAGTCTTTCATCATACCTAAAAGAAAGTAAGTAAACTCTCATTTTAAAAAAATTATTCGCCAAGTTGTTTTTACATTAAAACATAAGTTCAGTCTCTTTAAAAACTGTCAAAACTACAATTAAAATAAAAAGTTTCTACCTTAAATGGATTTTAAATGCAGGACCTTAAATGGATTTTAAATGGAGGATTTCTTATGTCCCTCTTGATATTAATTAATTTATTTAAGTTTATTCCTGTTTTGCTCTGGCTTTGGTAATTTGGAATTTGGTCTCGTTTTGTTTTATAACACATTAGAAGTATTGGCCTAGGAATCTAGATGCTAATTACTGTTCTAATCTCAGGTCCCCACTAATTTTGTTTGACCTGGGACAAGTCACTGAGTACTCTCCGAGACTTGATTCTCTTATCTGAAAGAGAAGGAAGTGGGCTGTCTGGCCTCTGTTCCAGCCAGGAGATTCTGAAATTCTGTTCACATCTTTAGAACTCAAACCTTGGGTATTACATAGTCAATCTAATTTGATTTTTTCAATATGTATTGTGTTGTGGTCAGTAATAACTAGATTATTCACACGAGCTAGTCATTTATTTGTAACCAACAATGAAATAATTTAGCTGTAGCATCCAGAGATTTAGCATTCTTCTTTCAAACTGTAATCAATTCTGATGACATTCAGCTTGAATTCATAAACCTTTCTCAGCCTCAAATCCAGCAACTATAAATGTAGATAATCAAATCAACCTCACTGGGTTAGCGTCAAACAAGAGAATGCGTGTAAAGTGCTGATACAATGTCACTGTTTAACAAATGTTTGCTGTTATTTTAATGTCATTTTCACTTTATATTTTATGTTGTGTTCCTTTAAAAGTAAATATTATTGAATCACATTTCTTCTCCTACTCAGTCTTGCTTCAAGCATCAAACAGATTAAAATATTGCAAATACATCATTCCAAGCTTTTTTTACTTAGTCTTGAAACTAGTCACATTTAGCTACTTGGCATAATATATGCTTTGTGTTGTAAATTAATGATATTTCATTTTAATCTAATACCTAGAATAACCAGCAAATAGAATCTAAATAGTTCTCATTATGTTTTATTTTACTTAAACACTAACAAAGAAGTAACTGGAGAACATTCAACTTTGGGGGCCCTGTTTTGCCACATTTACGATAATATTTTTCTTATGCTCTTTTTTCAGTCTGTCCTAAGTGGGCAAAGCTTCGGAAGATCCACACTGAGAAGAAGTCGGTCCTGATGCTGATCCTCTGCAGCTCTGCCGTCCGGGCCCTGGAGCTCATTAGGTTGAAAGCTTCACCAGTTATTCCTAAATGTTTTCTGAATAACTGATGTGTGCCAAACTGATGCGTTCTGTATGGTGGAGATGGACTATGTAGCATGAACCAAACACAGTCCGCCCTCTCATAGAACTTTCCGTGAGGGACACAGACAATAAAAAATCAATATACACTATAATGTCAGGTGGTGATAAGTTATATAAGAAAGAATACAGCATGACAAAGGGATAGAAGTGGATGGGGGCTTCTTTTAAAGGGTGGTCCCAGAAAGCTCCTCCACAGAGAAGACATTTGAGCAGAACCTTAAACAAAGTGAAGGAGAAAGCCAAGCAGATATCTAAGAGCACTCCAGGCAGAGGGGACCACTAGGATGATTTGAATAATCATTCTAAAGGATCGCTTTGGCTGCTATATGGGGAACACACATTGCAGAGGGCAGGGGTGAAACAGAGATCATAGGAGCAATAACCAGTCAGAAGAAAAAAATAGAAGGAAGATTAATTTAAAATAAGAAAAGAAAGAACACCAAGAAATAAACTTACCAAAGCCTGTAAACAGGAAATACTCTACAAGCAATGCAGAAGACCTTGAACAAATGAAAGGCATACTAGATTCTTGAATAATCAGATTCAGTGTTGCAAATATTCTGTTTTACCTAGGATAATCTACAAGTTTCACAGATTCCCAAAGAAACTCCAAAAGAATTGTTCTTATACTAAACTGCTTCTAAGTTCATATGAGAAGAAATAGGTCCTCGGAAAATTCTGAAAGATACAATGAGCAGATACTATGCCTATAATATCAGATTTTAAAAAAAAACATGTTACAAAGTCTTAATAATTAAAACAGTATGGGACTAGCACGTGCATGACAGACAGATCCGTGGAACAGAGCTGAAGGTTCCAAAATAGACCCATATGTATGAAAATGCAGCCCATGGCAAAGGTGACAAATCAGTAGGGAAAGATGGATTAGTTAATACATGGTGCTGGAACAAGTAGGTAGCCATCTGGAAATAAAGAGTTGGATTCATATCTCACTTCTTATCCCAAGATAAATTCCAAGTGAACCAAAATTTAAATGTAAAAATTATGCTTTAAAGATCATTTGTCAGTGCTTTTACTACTTTCACGTAGTTTTCCACTTCCTGTAGTTGTGTAGAATAAACAGAAAGGCCGCTGCCGGTTCTGGCTGACACTGAGCCTTCAGAGCAGAGCCATCGGAGTAAGAGGGGATGGACTGAGACCCACCCTCTCCCACAGGCAGGCTCTGTGCCGGGTTTTGACACAAGACAAAGTAAAGGAAAATTTAAGTCCTGAAGAAGACTTTATCAAGTAGACTAAGGTGCAAATGTAGACACTTGGTAGTTATTCAGAATCTATTTTTTTAAATAAACGAATCTGATCATAAATTTAGAAAAGTAGTCATTATTAAGCTTTGTTAGCAGTCATTCAAATTCTCTGTTCCCCATTAGGCACACACAAAAGTGATCTTCCAACTATTTCTGTTTTAAACATAATTGATATTCAAGACTCCATCTGCTCCTGGGAAGCGGTATTTGAAATCACAGGAGTTTACATAGACTTTTCAGTGTTTTAAAATCTACAGCCACAGAACTTATTTCATATTCAAACACTAATGGCAAAGACATTGGCCTCAAGATGGCATCTTAAAAACAAGTTGTCAAGTTGATTTGAATGTTGACTATACATAAATGCCTTTCTGAGGGGCATAAAAGCACTATGTTGTCGCACCTCATTTACCAATTCTCAGTGTTTTTCTGTGTCCCCGAGCAAATACTATGATCCATTTCTAGGTTAGGTGATTTGCAAAAGGTGATTTTTGAGCAGGCACAATGAGCCCTATTCATAAAGACTAACAGTGAATAATTCTGATTTTTGTAAGAATATCTGCTCCCTTGAGAACCATAAGTTATGTTAAATATGTCCCCTAAATTGTCTTCCTACTTAACCTTGCCATGGAGAAAGCTTATGTATAAGTAAAAAATCAAGCGCAACAGAATTTGTATAACGTGATTTACTATTTGCAAACTCATAGATTCCTATTGGTCAATAATATTTCCCAAAACACAATAATGATATATAAAGGAAAGAAATATTCTTGAGCAGTTTTACAATGTTGGTTCTTGCTCCCAAACATCAACTAAAAGATTTTGTTATTTTATACCCATTTAAATCCGAAGCATTTCTACATATAAAATTTTATGGAAAAGCTCACTCTGCAAAGTAAATAGAAGTGGGTTGCTCTGATGAAGGACATGAGCCGTCTTGCTACTCCAAGTCATCTCGTGCCCGCCTCCCCCTCAACCACAGACAACTTTTTGTATGTGCCCCTGGGCTCCACGGAGCACAGGCTGGCACCACGCTGGAAGATACTGGGCTGGCCAAAAAGTTCGTTTCATTTTTTCCGTGCGAGGGCTCTAGCAGTGCTTTGCTGTCTTTAACTTCATTCAAAACAATTTTGTTAGATTGTATTGTGAGAGTTGTCATATCAGCAAGCATTTTTTTTTCAATGAGCCCTGGCTGGTGTGGCTCAGTGGATTGAGTGCCAGCCTGCAAACCAAAGGGTCACTGGTTCAATTCCCAGTCAGGGCACATGCCTGGGTTGCAGGCCAGGTCCCCATTTGGGGGGTGTATGAGAGACAACTACACATTAATGTTTCTCTCTCTCTCTTTATCCCTCACTCCCTGTCTCTAAAAATAAACAATATTTAAAAAATAAATAAAAAATAAAAATTGGTGAATTTTTGTGCAGCCATTTTAATATTGAAATGGAAGAAAATGCACAGCATTTTCAGTGTATTATGCTTTATTATTTCCAGCAAGGTGAAAACACAACTAAAACATAAAAAAAAGATTTGTGCAGTGTATGGAGAAGGTGGTGTGACTGATCGAACGTGTCAAAAGTGGTTTGCAAAGTTTTTGCTGTGGGGCTGTCTTATGCATTGGAAGATGTTGAGCAGCACCCCTGACCTCTACCCACTAGAAGCCAATAACAGGAGATAGCCGACATACTCAAAATATCCAAATCTATAAATTTATTGGTAAAAATGAAAATTGTATCTTTTATTTTATAGAAAAACCTAAATGGATTTTTGGCCAACTCAGTCATTCTCATAACCAAATATTGTATGAGAAGTATACTGCAGAGGTTGAAGATAAATTCTCTGCCAGGGACCTGAAATACAGAAATTCTGTTTGGCAAGTAAAGTGTAGATCTATGTTTCAATAATCAAGGGAAACTAAGTAAAGCTAACCTTAAGTGTGAGAGTTACAAGCCTGATTAAAAGGCTATCCTACTTCCAATTCAGAGATGGCTAACCTGAAAATCTCAGGATTTTTATGTGTGTGTACATATAAAATATATGTACATATGCATATACATACATACATAAATGCACATATTCTTTTGAATAAAGTAAGATATAACACTTAAGTTGTCAACATAGCCCAGAATGAGTGACTTTTCATATGGGTTAATCTATTCCTTTTCATTAGGTCGATGACATCATTCAGAGGAGACAGCAAAGTTATGAAATTATTTGCAAAACATATAAAGGTAAGCAAAGGGCCTGTGGTTCTCGATGGGAGATCTTAGTGATCCTTACGGGCCCCCTGTAGACCTCAGCTTTTCCCTCCAGTCTCTGCTTATCTCCTTAGCAAGTGTTTTCTTCTGTGCCTCCTTATAGAACATACTTAATGATTCCAGTTTCCTCTGCATTCCTGCCTCTGCACTCCCACCTCTCCCCACAGCAGTCACCACTCTGCTCCTCCATGCTCCAGGATTCCTCTGCAGACGCTGAGGTTCGACCCCTGGATTCTTTGAAGATTTACCAGTTTTCTTCTATCTTGATGTTAACCTTTTTTGCCCTAGAAGTTGACCCTAGACAAGGGTAGACCCTTCACTTTTTAACATTCTTAACTTTTAGGTAAAATGCTCAAGATTGGCCTATGATTGATTGTACTTTCTAATGACTCTTTGAAACGTGTGGAAGAGGTACTTTCTCATACATCGAAGAAATGCTCTGGACACTAGCTTGATGTCCTACAATGCAACTCAGTTCTGACATTATCTACCTAGAGACACATCAGATTTCACAGGTTAAGGGTTCAGTACTGCAAGCCTGCATATACATCCCCAACCCCAACTTCACACGCCAGCAGAAAGCCCAGGCTGTTACCTATACTTCTGATCAACTGGTTATAAATCAGAGGTTCCCACCACCCCCTCCCTCGAATTCAATTAAGTTGCTAAAGCAGCTCACAAAACTCAGAAAACATTTTACTTACTGGATCACCAGTTTGTTATGAAATGATATAAGTTGGGAACAGCCAGGTGTAAGATGCGTAGGGCGAGGTATGGGAAGAGTGTGAGCTTCTGTGCTCTCTGCAGGCACAGCGCTCTCCGCAGGCTCCACATGTTCACCACCCAGAGGTTCTTCAGACCCCTTCCCCTCCAATATCTTCTGGAGGTTTCAATACGTAGGCATGATTGATTAAATCACTGGCCATTGGCAATTGATTCAACCTTCAGCCCCTCTCCCCTCCCTGGAGGTTGGGGGTGGGACTGAAAGTTCCAACCCTCTAATTACATGGTTGGTTCTCCTGGAACCAGTCCCCATCCTCGGGTGCTCCCAAAAGTCACCTCATTCGAATAACAAAAGACAGTTTTATCACCCTCAACACTTAGGAAATTGCAAGAGCTTGGGGAGTAGTGAGTCAGGAGCTGTGGACGAAGGCCACATTTATATGGGAATAAATGGTAGTCTGCCTCAAATCACACTTCTCTTTATTCTCTTCTATCTTGGAATAGGTCCAGGAGCAGGTAAAGTTGCTGGAGAAGCGTGCCGTGCACCTGGGTGTAGGAACTCCAGGGAGAATTAAAGAACTCGTTAAACAAGGTATGAAAAGAGCCAGTGATACTCTTCAGAGCTGGGAGTTTGCCTTACCCCTGTGAGTTTTGGGATACCACATGTGTGATGTATGAAACCAGATCTCTGTGTTAATTCAGAAGTTGGAAACTCAGCCCTCAGTCTCTAGAGTCAGCCAGCAGGTGGAATAGGGAATGATAAGGGCTGGGGCAAATGGCAGTACATGTGCTCACCTGAATACATTCAGGTTTCAACTGCGTCAAGCAGGTTAGTGGCTCTACAGTTAATTCCATCAGTTTGCACCCTCTGGAATTGGTAGAATTGAGTATTTCCCTCTCACTTACTTGAGTCTTTGTTCTCCCAGGCACTCATTCCACTTAAGAGCTGGTATATAAACCATGTTGAAACAAAAACGCAGCTTCTGTGAATGAAATACTGGTATTCTAGAATATTTCTCTCAAATACATGTTTCTTTTGGTGCTTTACCCAGAAGGTGTTCCAGACAACACCCCCCTGCTAACCTGTGGATGATCTTATTACCTGTTACACCTGCCAGACAGATCAGAAATCTATTGTCATTACGCATTTCCAGATTACTTATTTAATATAGTAATAGAACATTATTTCATAACTGACAGGAGCTATTCCTTGTGTTTTAAAATACCTAGCGGTAATGTGTTCCAGTGTAGTAGTGTTTCTCTCCAGATAAAAGCTATGCACTTAATGAACACACTATACAGAGCTTTGTACAATTATAGGCAACAAACCGGAGGCCCCAGACGAGGGAAGGAAACAACTATTCTTTGAGTTTTTATTTGTACTTAGTGATATGCTGGACACGCTTACATTGATCTCCTTTAGCATTCACGTCATCCTTGCAGGTGGCGTTCTTATTTCTTATGAGAGAAAACTAAAGCCTACAAGGGTTAAGTAGCCCTCCCAAAGTCCCTCAGTCTTGGCCTTCCCGGTTCCTGAGCCTTTCCCAGTTGGGGAGCTGCCGATGCCGTTGAAGAGATAAGTGCACATAGAATTAGACTGACGTTGCTAGACAGCAAGGGCCGAGGGCCAGGTGAGCAATTCCAAGGCTAGAGGAGTTGAAATGAGAGAGAGATTGATGTGGTTCCTGAATCTGCAGGGAAAGCTTTACAGAGGAAAGAGTTTTTAACTGATCTTTAAGTATGGGGAGGACTGAAATAGGATTTTTGAGGTGTGCAAGTGTGAGAAGAGCATTCGGGAATGGGAGAACAGCTGGATCAGAGGAGGGCAGGCAGGGACGCGTGTGTGTATCTGGAGGAGGTGGTAAGTAAACAAACTGTGTTAGGTTTAAGAGCCTTGTTACCGACTCAGGCCTCTAGACCCTAGGCCTACAATCTACCGTACTGGCTCTGTGACCGTGGCAGGCTCCTGAACCTTTCCAAACTTGTTTCTCTATCCAAATGACAGAGATAATAATTGTACCTTTCTCAAAGGATTATGATAAAAATTGAATGCCAATAAAGAACTCAGCACAGTGAGTGTTATACCTTCAGAATGCAACAAATATTAGTTGTTATTTATATTAAAGAGACTGCCTTTCTTACTTGGAGACTTCATGGGCTGTACTAGCCAGTGATTTGATTGGAAAGAAAATCAGATTGTGGAGGAAGGAACTGCAACAGTAAGCTAAGGATTTGGGATTTTTTTCTAATAGGTGTGAGAATTCAGCTATCTCTTTAATTTATTATTATTTTATTTATTAGAGAGACAGAAAAGGAGGGAGAAAGAGAGGGAGAGAAACATCGACGTGCAAGAGATACATCGATTGGTTGCCTCACATACGCCTCCTGCAGGACCTGTCCTGCAACCCAGGCATGTGCCCTGCCTGGGAATTTAACTGTTGATTTTTCGGTTCAGAGGCTGACACACAATCCACTGAGCCACACCAGCCAGGGCAGAAGTTTGCATTTTTGTCCTGTGAACATAAAAGTCGATGAAAATGAAGGAACATATGAGACATGCTCATAGTCCATCTGTGAGACAGAATTGGCAAAACTTGGCTGGGCCCCAGGAGAGGCCAGGGATGGACACCCTGTCTCCCACAGGCCCTAGCCAAAGACTCACCTCTCCCTTTCCTGGAGTACAGACGATTTTTAGTGTTTCACCAGGCCCCCATGCAGTGGGGGGACCTCTTCTTTGTGTTTAGAAGAGAGGGGGGACAAATAGCAAAGCCATACAGGTTATTGAAATTAGATTTCTGTGAGAACTCAATATGAAAGATTATTTCATTTAAGAAGTAGGAAAATCATTTAGAATACTAATAAAGATAATTTGTACTTCTGATTCCGGTTGAATGAACGGTTTAATATTTATTAACCACAGGTGATAGGCTACATACCAAGTGTTTAAAGAGAACAAATGCCAGCACTCTGCAAACTGAAAATCTAACAAAGCAAGACAGAGGGCACATAACTCATCGTGTGTAGCTATTTATGACTTAAGTTTTTATGTGTATCCATTTCCAGGAGAGTTTCCAGATGTCACGTATCTCATGACATTGGGATCTGTACAATTATAGACAGAATGATAGTGTTTTAATGTAATAATGAAGGGGATTTTTTGACTATAAGGGCCTTTGAAAATGCAAAAGGTACAGAAAAGAAAATAATTTACTTTAGAGATAATCTCTTGTTAGCTAATATTGAATATATTTCCATTTAGTCTTTTTTCTAGGCATTTTCTTTAGTTTTGTAAGTAGAGCTCATACTGTATCATTACTTAATGACCTCCCTTTGCCACATACTGTATCTCATGAGGACTTTCCTTGTCATGAAATCGTTTCAATTTTTATTTTTAATGGCTATATAATCATCTATTAAAAAGTTATAGTTTTTTCTGGTTTTATTGAGCTATAATTGACATATAACATTGTATTAGTCCGAGATGTACATCATAGTGATTCAATATATGTATATATTGCAAAATAATTACCACCACAACTTGAATTAACACCAATCACCTCACATAGTTACATTTCTTTTCTTGTAGTAATTGTTAAGATCTACTCCTTTAGCAACTTTCAGATATACAGTTAACTATACCACCATGCTGTACATTACATCCCAGAACTTATTTTTTATCTTATAACTGGAATTTTTTGTCTTTGGACCACCTTCACCTATTCCCCCCACCCCCACCTCTGGCAAACATCAATCTGTTCTCTGTATCTGTAAGTTTGGTTTTTCTAGACTCCATATATAAGTGAGATCATACAATGTTTGTCTTCCTCTGTTGATTTATTTCACTTAGTATAATGCCCTTAAGGTTCATCCATGTTGTTGCAAATGACAGAATTTCCTTCTTTTTTACGGTTGAATAATATTCTATTATATACACATGTCACTTATTTTTTTAACTATATTTTATTGATTATGTTGTTACAGTTGTCCCACTTCCCCCCTTCTCGCCCCCACCTCCTTACCCCCCCTTTCCCCTCCCTTTAGTTTTGTCCATAGGTCATACACATAAGTCCTTCTGCTCCTGTACTTCCTATACTATTCTAACCTCCCCCTGTCTGTTGTCTACCTCCCATTTATGCTACTTGTTCTGTGACCCATTCCCACCCTCTCCCCCTACCACTCCCCTGTTGATATTCCTCCATACCTCATATAACTCCCTTTAACATTTCATACAATAAAGGTTGGGTGGTGATGAACTTCTTGAACTTGACCTTATCTGAGAAGCACTTTATCTGCCCTTCCATTCTAAATGAAATCTTTGCTGGATAGAGTATTCTTGGATGTAGGTCCTTGCCTTTCATGACTTGGAATACCTCTGTCCAGCCCCTTCTTGCCTGCAAGGTCCCCTTTGAGAAATCAGCTGACTGTCTTATGGGAATTCCTTTGTAGGTAACTGTCCCCTTCTCTCTTGCTGCTTCTAAGATTCTCTCCTTATTTTTAATCTTGGGTAATGTAATTGTGATGTGTCTGGGTGTGTTCCTCTTTGGATCCAACTTCTTTAGGACTCTCTGAGCTTCCTGGACTTCCCGAAAGTCTGTTTCCTTCGCCAGCTTCGGGAAATTCTCCATCATTATGTGTTCAAATAAATTTTCAATTCCTAGGATTTCTTCTCCTTCTGGCAGCCCTATGATCCATAAGTTGGGCCGTTTACAGGTGTCCTGGAGGTTTCTGAGCCCCTCCTCCGTTTTTTGAATTCTCGTTTCTTCATTCTTTTCTGGTTGGATGTTTTTTTCTTTCTGCTGGTCTACTCTGTTGATTTGAGTCCCAGTTTCCTTCTTATCCCTATTCGTTCCCTGCAGATCTCTCCTCATTTGTTCAATCAATTGCGATAATTTTCCGTCGAATTCTGTGAGCATCCTGATTACCAGTGTTTTAAACTTTGCATCTGATAGGTTGTCTGACTTTTGGTTGGTTAGTTCTGGAGCTTTGATCTGTTCCTTTCTTTGGGCCACTTTTTTTCCTCTCAGTGTGCCTGTTACTGTAAGGGGGGGGCGGAGCTTTGGGGATCCCCTGGGCAGGGAAGTTCCCGGTAGTTGTGCTGTGACGTAGCCTGTGGGGGTGGGACTTGAGAGCACAATGGCGCCTTCTCCGCTCTCCACAACCCACACCGCCTCCTGCAAGCGATTTGAGCCCCTCTGCGCTGGCTCCGGGGGTCGCTCTGGGGTCGGTGGATGGGCTGCACAGCTCCAATCCCCCTCGGGTCTCCCCAGCGAACTCTCCTGTGAGGCCGGGAGTTCCTCCCGCCACCAGTTCCATCCCCACAGGTGCTCTCAATCTGCGTCAATGGGTTGCGCCCTGCTTTCTCTCCCGGTCCGTCTGCACGAGAATTCGGACCTGCCCGGTCCACCAGTCTTGGCCCCGCTGGGTCCAGATGAGCCGGGCGCTGGCCGCGCTTAGGTCAGGCACCCCCGTCTGGGTGTGCTGCAGCCCCGCGGGAACCGCCCCTCCAACCACGGTCCTGCCGTCTGCTCACCAGCTCGCCGCGGGGCCGCCGAGCGCTCTCCCTCTGCCCTGTTCCTCCCGGCTCACCAGACTGGACGAATGTATCTTCTTTAATTCCTTGGTTGTTGGACTTCCTCTCAATATGATTTTCTGTCAGATCTGGCTGTTTTTGGTTGTATAAGTTTCTGATTTTTTTCCTTGTTTGGTTGTGCGAGACGGCACGGCGCCTTCACCTATGTCGCCATCTTAGGAAGTCCACATGTCACTTATTTTTAACCACTCATTCATTGGTAGACAGTTTGATGGGTTTATTTCTTGGCTGTTGTAATAATGCTGCAGTGAACATGGGGGTGCAGATATCTTTTCAAGATAGTGATTTCATTTCCTTTGACTATGTACCCAGAAATGGTATTGCCAGATCTTATGGTAATAATATTTTCAATGTTTTGAGGAACTTCTGTACTGTTTTCTGTACTGGCTGCCCCAGTTTACATTCCCATTAGCAGTGTACAAAGGTTTCCTTTTCTCCACATCCTGGCCAGCACTTGTTACCTTTCGTGGTTTTGATAACAGGTGGGAGGTGATGTCTCATTGTGGTATCGATTCCTATTGCCTCCTGATTATTAGTAATGTTGATCATCTTTTCCTGTACTTCTTCACCATTTGGATTTCTTCTTTGGAAAAATGAATATTCAGTTCCTCTGCTCATTTTTAAATCAGATTGTTTTTTGCTATCAAGTTAGACAAGTTCTTTTTATATTTTGTATGTTAAAACCAAGTTAGATTTTTTTTACTATTCTATTATGCTAGAATATTTGGATTGTTCCTGATGTTTTGCTATTATAAATAATAATGCAGTGCCCTGGCTGGTGTAGCTCAGTGGATTGAGTGCGGACTGCGAACCAAACAGTCGCCGGTTCAATTCCCAGTCAGGGCACGTGCCTGGGTTGCAGGCCAGGTCCCCAGTGGGGGCCACATGAGAGGCAACCACACATTGATGTTTCTCTCCCTCTCTTTCTCCCTCCCTTCCCTTCTGTCTATAAATAAAAATAAATTTTAAAAATCTTTATAAAACAAATAAATAAATAATGCAGTGATCATCTTTGCAAGTAACTGTGTTTAAATTTCTGATGTTTTTGTTGGGATATATCATAGAAGGAAAACTATTCTATCAAATGGGGAGCATTTTAAAGCTTCTTATTCTGTAATGCCTTCTAGAGAGGTTGTATCTGTTTGCTCTGCCACCAGCAGTGAATTATTTTTAAGGGAAGACTATCAACCCACTGTCATTCTTTATCATTTTTAATTTTTCAGAGAGCTTTATAGGAAGCATTGTAGTTATAAGAAGCATGAACAATTCTTTTGGGAATATTGGAAAATATTGAAGTAATCACAGAGAACAGTTGAAAGGAAGCGGGACTCTATAAAGGAGGCCTTCAGTTGTGTTTCCACGGGAAACACGGAACCACTTGGGGCTGGGGTAGCTCGTGGGAATTAGAAGAGCTAACTGTGCCCAACTCTGAGGCCTCTGAGACTCAGACAACCCCAGAGGTCCCCTGGAGCCCACATTAGTTTCTCTACACAGAAAGGACCACAGTGGCAATGGAGTCCTTACGTGGTTTAGCAGTCTCCCCAAAAGAGAGCAGCCTCTGCATAGGGCCCACCCGCCTTAACTTTCCTTTTCTTCCTAAAATTTACCTCCCAACCCTGCCTCATCCTCTTGCCCATGCACCTCCTCAGTCACATGGACTCCAGTAGACGCAACTCCTCTGAAGGGCTGCTACCCCAAAGAACAGGAATCTTATCAAGTCCCTGTCAGGAATGAAACCTCACCCTCTGGGGCTTCCTGGAGGCTCGGGATTGATTCTTTGCCAGCACTTGAGCACTCCCAAGCTCAGCAAGAGCAGCTTCTCTGCTTCTCTCAGAATCAGTGATAAGAGTGTAAGGAGACTAAGTCTCCTCTCGGAGCCGCATTTGTTTTCCATCAGGCAAGAGCAGCATTTAATGAGCAAAGATTAGTTACTGGGCGAGAGGACAGCAAATGAAGCAAAAAGCAGCCAGGGGAACAAAAAATCATTTTAATTAGCTTATGTCACGACGTCTTTACTGCAGTAACTCTCTCCCTGTCTGTTTCAGGTGGCCTTAACTTGAACCCCTTAAAGTTTCTGGTTTTTGACTGGAATTGGAGAGATCAGAAGTTGAGGAGGATGATGGACATTCCTGAGGTACTGTGTAACCAGCAATTGCCTTTAATCTTTTTTTTTTTAGTTTGAACTTGAGTTCAAACACAGTAACGAAGCCTTTGACACGAGGAGCCAGCACATCCTGGGCTTGCCAGTTACTCTGACGTGACAATTACAGTGGCCATCTCGCCCCTCGCACACACTTCTGTCCTTTCCACGTGTTTTCTAGCAATCAGCTTCATTTCTTCATTAAATGGCCGGTGGCTTCTGCCCCCTAGGGACCACGTCTCCACTGTGCCTTTCAGAAACAGGAAGGTCTGGAGGACGGGGCACAGTTCCCTGTGCCCTGCTTTAGAGTCACGATCACCTTGGCTTTTCCTCCTTTTAAGTGTACTTGGAGGTGGGGGCACAAATATTCCTCATTGCCCACATCGCTGCATCGCCTTAAAACCCACTTACTTAATTTAGAGGGCTGTTTTGGTTTGGGGACATAGAGAAATTTGTGATGTTTTCAGCGGATTAAAACTGAATGCCTTTGTGGGCACAGCATTAGCTCATATATTTATAAAGCAATTCATTATCATCATCATGTGAACGAATTGATTTGCCACCATCCGTGTTATCATGAGGCTAGTCTCTCAGCTGGCCGGGTGATTGTAACGAGCAGCTGATGGAGAGAAAAGGACCGCGCGGCAGTCGACGTGCTGCCCATCACCGGCCGGGAACGAATCATAGCAATAACTAGAGAGGAGACTTGGAGGCGCTCCTCCAGCCACGCCGCAGGAATTCATTCGCCACGTAAATCTACAGTCCCAGAGTGACCACACCTGATTATAATTGATCAGTGAATTACATTAGGTATCAGTTCACGTTAAGAGAGAATTTTCTCAGTTTCCTACCCTCTTGTGCGTGCCTGCACGCACTGTGTCCCCTGTGCTGACTGGTTTTTTAAAACTGGTTGAATCAATTTGATGTCCAGCATATGAGGCCATACTTGATTATTTCACTTTTAATGTTAAATCTGAGTAATCCACTACTAGTTTTCTAATTACAATAATAATGAGAAATAGTAACAAAAAAACCCTTTGTTGCCCTTTGCTATTTTTATTATGTTGATGTCATTATTATCAGTTATCCTATATAGAAATATTGTGTATAATCTGGGCACACTTTGGATGTCTTTGTGTGAGGTTTCCTTGCATGAGATTTTGATTGGAGTGGCTGCACACAAAAGGGCACTTTAATGAAACTGATGATTTGTGTAATACTTCCTCCTTTATTTGGGTGAATATTCCAGCTCTGGGTGAAACATGGGTTAGGATTTTGCTGTCCCTGACTCTGTCCATAACAGCTGCATAAATATGGGGAGTCCAGATGATTGAGTTGATCAACCAAGACCATCTTTTCTTGATCTTAACCTTTCTTTTCTTTTCTCTCATTTAGATAAGAAAGGAGGTTTTTGAACTTCTAGAAACAGGAGTCCTCAGTCTCTGCAAGTCAGAATCTTTGAAGCTGGGCCTTTTCTAAGTCTGTGTCCTCATGAAAATTCCAGTTTTTCACTGTGGGATTTGCATCTCATTTAATGGCGCTGGCATACTGCATACACTCAGTATATATCAGCTATTGTGTTCCTGTGTGAGCTGCATCACCAGGTGGATTGCTGGGAATATTTGATGGGGATCCCTTGACCAAAATGAGTGCATTGTCCTGGCTGGGGTAGTTCAGTGGATTGAGTGCCAGCCTGCGAACCAAAGGGTCTCCAGTTGGATTCCCAGTCAGGGCACGTGCCTGGGTTGTGGGCCAGGTCCCCAGTAGGGGGCGCACAAGAGGCAACCACACATTGATGTTTCTCTCTTTCTCCCTCCCCCTCTCTCTAAAAATAAATAAATAAATTAAATCTTTTTTTTAAAAATGAGTGTGTCCTTTGCCAACTCCCTGTGTAATAAAGTATTACCAGCTGTTTCCCTCTCACCGACTGGCCTCTGCTGTGACTGCACAAGAGAAGGGAAAGAGCAAAGTGCTTTCCTCTCTGAGCCTCAGTTTCAGCAGCTGCAAAACGGGAATGACATTTCGCAGGATTGTTGAGGACTCAGTCTGATGGGACTGGTGGAGCAGATCTGCCAGCTGTGAAGCCTGGTCCCAGCACGAAGGTGGCAGCAGCATTAGTGGGAAGAGCTGCAAGTGCGTGGCACTTTGTAAACATAAAAGACGGCACTATAACTACACCTGTCTTACTCATTTATTATTTCACTTGTTACTTTGAAATAATTTCAAACATACAGAAAGGTCACAAAAATAATACAGAGAACTTCCATATGCCCTTCCATATGCTTCTCCCAATGTTAACGTCATGTACAACCATGGTGAAGTTATCACAACTAAGAAAGCAATGGTGGTACAATGTAGTACAGTTAATGGAAATAGAAACTCTATTTGACTTCACCAGTTTTTCCTCTGGTGTCTATTTAGTTTTTTTTTAATTACTTTATTGTTGTTCATTTACAGTTGTCTGCATTTTCCCCCACCACATCCCCCAACCCCAGCCAAACCCACCTCCCCCTCTTGCTTCCACCCTCTCCCTTGGTTTTGTCCTTGTGTCCTTTATAGTAGTTCCTGAAAACCCTTCCCCTCATTGTCCCCTCCCCCCTCCCCTCTGGTTACTGTCGGATTGTTCTTAATTTCAATGTCTCTGGTTATATTTTGCTTGCTTTTTTCTTTTGCCGATTATGTTCTTATATAAATCCCTTTAACATTTCATATAATAAAGGCTGGGTGATGATGAACTCCTTGAACTTGACCTTATCTCAGAAGCGCTTTCTCTGCCCTTCCATTCTAAATGATAGCTTTGCTGGATAGAATCATCTTGGATGTAGATCCTTGCCTTTCATGACTTGGAATACTTCTCTCCAGCCCCTTCTTGTCTGCAAAGTCTCTTTTGAGAAATCAGCTGACAGTCTTATGGGAATTCCTTTGTAGGTAACTGTCTCCTTTTCTCTTGCTGCTTCTAGGATTCTCTCCTTATTTTTAACCTTGGGTAATGTCATTATGATGTGTCTTGGTGTGTTCCTCTTTGGGTCCATCTTCTTTGGGACTCTCTGAGCTTCCTGGACTTCCTGAAAGTCTATTTCCTTCACCAGCTTGGGGAAGTTCTCCTTCATTATTTGTTCAAATAAGTTTTCAATCCCTTAGTCTTCCTCTTCTCCTTCTGGCACCCCTATGACTCAGATGTTGGGATGTTTAAAGATGTCCTGGAGGTTCCTAAGCCTCTCCTCAGTTTTTTGAATTCTTGTTTCTTCATTCTTTTCTGGTTGGATGTTTTTTTCTTTCTGCTGGTCCACTCCGTTGATTTGAGTCCCAGTTTCCGTCTCATCCTTATTGGTTCCCTGAAGATTTCCCCTCATTTCCTTTATATTATCCTTCATTTGTTCAAGTAATTGTGACAATCTTTCTTCGAATCCTGTGAGCTTCCTGATTACCAGTGCTTTGAACTGTGCATCTGATAGGTTGGCTATCTCTTTGTCACTTAGTTGTATTTTTTCTGGAGCTTTGATGTGTTCTTTCATTTGGGCCATTTTTTTTCTCAGTGTGCCTGTTACTTTAAGGGGCGGAGCCTTAGGTGTTCACCAGGGCGGGTCAACTCAGGTTGCTATTTTGTGACGCTGTCTGTGGGGGCGGGTCTTCAGAGAACAATGGCACTTGCTCCGCTCTCCGTGCCCACACTGCTACCCCCAAGCAAGTTGGGCCCCCCTGCACTGGCTCCGGGGTGAGTGGGTGGGTCTCCCCAACAAACTCTCCTGTGAGGCCGGGAGTTCCTCCTGCCACCGCCTCAACCCCCACAGGTGTTTTCAATTGGTGGTTTGAGACTTTATTTCCCCCCGTTGGTGGGTTGCTGCTCGGTCCGCTCCGCTCCCAGCTTTTTCTCCCGGTTTATCTGCACACCAATGAGGGCCCGCCCGGTCCACCAACCTCGGCCCCACTGGGTCCGGGTGGGCCGGGTGCTGGCCGCGTTTTGGTCAGGCACGCCCGCCGCGGGTCTCTCCCAGCAGCTGCAGTGCTGCCAGTACCGCTCCACAAACCGCGTCCTGCCTTGCGCTCACCGCCCTGCTGCCAAGCGCTTCCCGCCCGGCTCCGCCCCACTTACCAGTCTGGATGAACGTGTCTTCTTTAACTGCTTGGTTGTCGGACTTCCACTCAGTTCGATTTTCTGTCAGATATGGCTGTTTTTGTTTATTTAAATTGCTGTTTTTCCTCTTTTGGTTATATGAGGAGGCACAGTGTGTCTACCTATGCCTCCATCTTGCCGGTAGTCTCCCATTTAGTATTTTATATTCCAAGATCCAGTCAAGGATCTCACGTTGCGTGTAGCTGTCACATCTCATTAGCTTCCTC
This sequence comes from Micronycteris hirsuta, assembly GCA_004026765.1. Taxonomy (NCBI): domain Eukaryota; kingdom Metazoa; phylum Chordata; class Mammalia; order Chiroptera; family Phyllostomidae; genus Micronycteris; species Micronycteris hirsuta. Next base: position 154,153 of record PVJI01001077.1, read on the forward strand.
AGATCGTGACTGTTCTTCGGTCTTTCCTTTGTTTCATGATCTTGACACTTGAAGAGTACTGATCAGGTATTTTGTGGACTGTTCCTCAGTGTGAGTTTATCCATTGCTTTCTGCATTGTTTGGCCAGAATACCACAGACCTGCTGTCTCCTTTCTGAGGCATCACAGCAGGGAGACAGAGTATTGACCAGTCTTCCTACTGGTGATGTCACGTCAGCCTCATCCACCTGGATGGAGTGGTATCTGCCGTACTTCTCCCCGTGAGGTCTCTATGTTTCCCTTTGTAATTTATAGATATCTTCGGAGAAGTACTTTGAGGCTACACAGATATCCTGTTTTCCCTCATACTTTGCAACAAATTTTAGCAGCGTTGGTAGTTCTTGCCTGTAATCATTATTACATGGTGATTTTTCTCTTCCCTTCATTGTTTCAAATTTATTTCATTGGAATTCTGCAAGAAAGAGCTGTCTCTCTTCCCCATTTACTTCTTGTTCACTTGTTTATTTACAACAGTGTGGGCACACGAATGTTTAGTTTGTTCTGTGGGTTATAACCCAATACTATTGGTTTTGGTTTTGTTGCTCAAATTCACTTTTTACTCATTTAAATAATGTTTATTGATTAATCATCTGTGTCAAGCATTGTTTAGGGCTTTCACTTACACATAGTCTGTTGTGTTTAATCGTTGACACAGTCTTGAAGAAAAAGTGTTATTATTCATATTTTTTGATGTTGAAAGGGACTCTCAGAAAACACACAGTGGTTTTAAGTAGCAGAACCAGAAGTCCCCAGATCTCCCATATTCACTTTTGGACACCGTGATTGCCTGTTTAGAGATTTAGGCATATAAATCAAATAAGAGATTTTTTTTTAAAGTCAAATAGATGCCACTAACAGCATATAAGATTCCACATTTGAATACTGTGAAATTTTAAGTGAGCCTGGCAGTCTAGCAAATCAAACTGCAGCAAGCACACACTTCTGCACACAAGTGACTTGCCTGCCTGTGCACTTCTATTGCCTCAGCCCCAACAAGTTAGAGGAAAAAGAAAAAAGCCACCACAATATAAAGATTTACTTAGCTATGGCTAAACTTAGCCCTATTATTTTCATCCCTTTAATCCTAACATGTGAGATGTTCTTGGCCAATGGTAAGAAAAAAAAGTGGATCATATGCTTTCCCACCATAGGCATTTAACTTCCTGTCAATTAACATGTCTGAGATTAATCTGGAAGAAAACATCAAGCATAATTGCATAAAAGGACAGATTTGCAAATTGAGACATGCAGTACGTGCATTTCAGAATTCAGACCAATCCACTAAGCCACTATGATACACCAAAACCAAAAAATGAGACCATCATGATTATTAGGTTTGTATATAAGTATGTGTGGGTGTGAGTGTACCACACACAATAACCACTTCTTGCTTCTACACTCTTGTTTAATGCGTTTGCATCCCAGCAGTTAATAGGAAAAGACAGTGAAATATGGGGCAACTCCATGCATACAAAATGACTGGCAACGCCTAAAGAGGCTCGCTATCTACACAGCAAGTAAAGAATTGGAAGCAAGGACTTAAAAAATCACTCTGAAGTTTCTACCGACACAACGTAACAGCTGCCAGCAGATCGTCACATCCGTATTAATTGGGAGCACTGATTCTCAACCAGAGGTGATTTTGTCCCCCAGGGGCCATTTGCCACGTCTAGAGACACACATTTCATTGTCATAACCGGGGGCTACTACTGGCACCTAGTGAGGGGGTCATGACTGGCGTTTAGTGGGCACAGGCCAGGGATGCTACTCGACATCCTAAGCCTTGCCGGACAGCCCCTCACAACCAAGGTGTCCGGCCCAAACTGTCAGCGTTGCTGAAGTTGAGGAATTCTGTTCTAGAAATTTGAGAAGCAGAATATATGAAGCATTGTATGCTTGAAATTGGTTTATTTTGAAGCGAGAAACATATAAATACAAAAATACTCTTAAACTGTGTATCTGGCTATCTCTCAAGAATGTTGCCCCAGAAATGTTCTTCTTACAACCTGTAATGTTAATTTTATGCGTCAACTTGACTGGGCCATAGAGCACCCAGATAACTGATCGAATATTCTGGCTGTTTTTGTGAGTATGCTTTTGGATGAGGTTAATATTTAAATTGGTGGATTTTAGTGATGCAGACAGCCCTCCGTAATGTGGGTGGGCCTCATTCTGTCAGTTGAAGGCCTAAGTAGAACAAAGGTGGAGTCCTCCCTCTCCCATCCCCCACACCAAGGAGGAAAGAATTCTGCCTTCCAACTGAAACATCAGCTCTTCCTGGCTGATGGCCTTCAAGCTGGGACATCAGCTGTGCAGATTTTGGACTTGCCAGCCTCTTCCATAATCACGTGAGCCAATTTCCCTCTCTCTCTCTCTCTCTCACTCACTCTCACTCACTCACTCAACCTCCTTTAGTTTGGGATTTTGGTTAGTTTGGTTTTGTTATTCTATAAAAAGCCTAAGAAATACAATTCTTATTGATTCGTTACTGTAGTGACCCTTTTGCTAGGCATTTAGCTATGTAGTATAATCCCAGCCAATGTTGGATCAAGTACCTAGAGTGCAAACATACTTGGTATTTTGAGGGCTAACCTTGCACATATAACCTAATCTTATGGGCTGTTACTAGCTTTTAAACCCAAGCTTTTGACCATGTTTATTTAGTAAAACAAGTAGTAGGTCTAAACGAGACGTGTTCGCTGCCGCCTTCTTACACAGGCTGCCTATACCAACAGCCACACTATTCTCCTCGCCACCTCCAAGCCAGATTCGAATGCCACACTGGAAAGGTTCCGTTGGTGGTGTGCTTTTCCCCCAATTTTGCGAGTGGGAAGCTTTGACTCTGAATTGGAAATCTCTTAATAGAAGTATTTGTACTTATTTTGTATTCTTTTAAAGTAGGTACATTTGCCAAAGTTATTGCCTTCCTTAGTATAAAAATAGTCCAGCATGACTTCCCTGTCTAATGAAAATAAAAGAGGAGGACTAGAAATTCACCTAGTCTTTTAAGAATCCTAATTCTACATCTTAAATGCATCTTAAGAAAAGGAGTAATAGCCAAATGAAAATAATGTTAGTGGATTTCTAATATGTGAGAAAAAAGAAACAATAATACCATATTATAATGTTGAACATTTAATTGTTATCTTTCTCTTTCTTTTGCCTCATTTGGGCTACTCCAAAGCATGCACTTGGGGAAAAGTTAGGAGAGAGATTTTAGTCTACATTTTTTTACTATAGTATTTCTTGTGGATGAAAAAATGGAAGCTGTTGAGATTAGACATTTGTATTCTACAATCCCTGTTTGTATATCTCTCATTATCACAAATAGAAAAGTTAGCTGTGATCTTACTTAATTTATATTCATGTTACAGGATAGCTACATTTGGAAAAAAGTTGACAATCCTAACTTTTATTTTTGGTATTAATTTCCAAGGACTTAGGCAAATTTTTAAAGATGAATGCATTTTTCCCCCTCTTGGGAATGTCTTGCCTTGAATTAGTTACCACATCCCAGCAGTAGCCTATTGGAACTCCTTCCCAGTGTCAACAGACGCTGGTTTACCCAGACCCTGCTGCGGAGTTTCCGCCTCAGGATGGCATTTAGCTCAAGCTTTTTGAGCCTAAGTAAAATACAACACGTAGTGGCTGATTGAGGAGAGCGGCGCTCCTGCTAAATGTCAGGTCTGGCTAAGAAATAATTCAGGAAGCCAAAAGACTGCAACAACAAAGGGCGGTTCACAACATTCTTGAATTGCTATTACCGTTACGTGGGATTATTATGAGAAGTAACATAAATGACTTAAACGTATATCTCGGTCACCTGCAGGACCAAAATGGGCAGGACATCCCAGAGCTGCCGGTCCAGATTGCCAGACAACACTGCCTTGAAGCAGCAGCGATTACCTGCCTACCGTCTACATCTCTCGGCCACCAAAGTCCTCTCTGGCTTTTTTGCCACAGGAGCATTGTGCCTTGGCATAGGCATTGTCCTTATATTGTCTGCAAAGAGCATCAAGGAAATAGAGGTCTGCCTCCTCTTACATGTCTAATGCAATTTGTAAGAATTTTCTGTTTTGGGACTATAAGTGAGTGGTCCATTTATGAACACAGCCTCTCAACAGGGAACTAAATCAGTCTAGACCATCCCTGTTTCAGCTGGCAGGTGCAGATGGTGTCAGAGCCTCTGTTCAATGGCTTCATTCATCCCCATTGCCTCTTGATACCAGTCCCTGTCGCTGTCACACTGGTCAGCTCAGCCATGCTTGTTTACAGGGGTCTGGGAAGTCAGAAGGTTTCTATGCTGGCAGAGGACTGAACAAGCAATTGGTAGAGGTGGGAGGAGGAGAGGCAAGGCCAAATGCCTGCCAGGTGCCCATGAATCGTGCTAATGAGAGAGAAGAGCCAAAGGTGGAGGTCTTCCATTTTGCCCCACTTTCAAGTATAGTGACTACATGTTTGCAAATGAACTCTCTCTGAGATCATCACCTTCATCTAGGAAAGGCAAGAACCCAAATCTTTCAGGCCTCTTAAGGACACTTAGCAAACTAAAACAAGTTCTATTCCGTGAGTAAAGCTGAGGCTAAGGGCACACACCACAGTCACAAGCCTTTTGCCAATATGACTAACAAGCTGTTGGAGGAGGAGACCCCCCGCCCCGGAAGCTGGTCTGGGGAGCAAGGACAAGAGCTGTTCTAAGGCTAAATCGGCCATGCCCGTATTCAGTCAAATGAATTAAGCAAATGTCTTATTTAAATCAGCTCTTGGCAGATTACCAGACATCCCAAACTGCGTGCCTCCAAAGGCAGTTGTGGAAAGCTGACCTGTTCTGTCTTCCCACGTGGCTAGTCACAAAATTATGAAGGCCAAGTATGCCAACATTGATTTCATATTCGTGATTATGTGATGGTGCTAAGAGTTCTGTTGGACATGCAAATGAATCAGATAAGTACAAGTTGATCCCTGCCCTCAGTGAATAATAATAGTGATAGAGTAGATAGGACTGTGTGGGAGGAACAGAGCCCACAGCCAGGCTGGCTTGCTCACAGTATCCACAGCCCCTTCCGAGTACATTGCCCAGTGCATAACAGGCACAGAAGTACTGGAAGAATGAATTATTGCAAATAGTGAGGACTTCAAAAAGGAGAATATCAGTTCAGGTCCTACTCCTATTGCCTTTCTACTTAATATTTTCTGCTGCCCCTCCCAGCTGCCCCCATCTTCTCTCTCCAGAAATCAGGTGCCCCTAAATCTTTCAAGTCCTCCAGTGTGATTTGAAAACCAGCAGGCCTCACCGGGTGGCAGAGGCGAAATGGCAGGAAGAAATTAAACTTGCTTTGTGGAAGGGGATAACAAAGCAATTGGCTTACAAGGTTAATAGTCATTTCCACAAACAGCTTACATTTCCCTGTTAACTTTTCTGTCTTCTTCTTCACCAGCCCCTTTCTGGTTCTCCCCCCCCCACCCCACCCCCCCCCGCTCTTATGCCCTCCCTGCTTCCTTCCTTCTTGTCGCCCACCCGACCCACTGAAGCACAGCCTCCCTGAAGAGGCAGCTGCTGCTGAATGACGCCGCCTCCTGCATGTGAGGAGGACTGCACCCGTGGTTCTCTAAGGCCACTCTGCAACAGCTTCCAACAGAATGCTTAAGGGGGGTTCCAATTGTTTGGCTTTTTTAGTCATTTCAGACTGAACTGTTTCTAACACTTTGCTTTTATACATGAAAACCAGAAACCACCCAGAGAGTGGGGTCCCCTTCTGCACACGGAAGTGTTTCATCATATTGGGTGATACCCCAGCCGGTGTGATCAAGCACAGACCTAGTTGAAAGAAGTTCTGAGTGGACTTTGCTCTTCTCACTTAGCCCTGGGGCACAACAAGGCAGTGCCCTTTTTGGAGGATTTTGGAGGGGAAGGGTGATCATTTCACCCCCTCCAAAATTCTATGAGAACCGACTAGGATCTGCGCTGTCATTTTAGAGCTATAGGCTTACCAAGCCACTCGAGCACCACAGTAGACAATAGGTAAGAGTTATGTTGTCCTCATAAAATCCAGGGGGCTAGAAAGCAGCTTAGATATCATCTACTCAAGAATCGTTTGACCATGAAACACATTTTTTTTTTAACTCTGCATTTGACAGAATCCGTGGAGTAGAATGTGTACTACAATGATCTGTCAACGTAAGAAGCATTCAGACCTGTAGAGAATTTTTGGTCAAGCAATTGATGACAATTGCAGAGAAGCAAAATCTCAACGGACTGAGAAATGCTCCAGGGAATGGCAGTTTAGAGCCTTATTTTATACATTAGAATCCAAAGATGAGGCAAGGGGGTTACAAGAAATCCACTGGTGATAGATTAGGGAGGCAGAAGAAAGTAAAGGTGGGAGGAACCTCTGGAACTGGATAAAAGATGAAATGATAGACACATCTTTTACATAGATGGGCACAGGACAGTTAACAGTTGATAATTACCATGATAATAATAACAATGAGGGGATCTGTGGTCTCTCCCTGGTGCACTGCCTGTGCTTTGAGAGGTCCCGAAAAAAGAAATTTGATATTCCAAAGTTATGTTATCATAAGATGTAAAAGACAAGAGACAGGCTCAGTTAATGTAAAAATTGGCCTTTGTTAGGGAAAAATATCAGCCTGGGACATGACTACCTGCCATGAACTGCTTTTATTTTAGAAAGTTTTCATTTCAGACCATCCTATGTGGTTAGGTCTCTGAGTGTGTAAGGCTGCCACGCAGCCCCCGGCCCCGAGCTTGTCAGGTCTTGCATGTGGCCCCTTTTCTTCCAGAGACCTCACGGACCAATTACTTGCTTGATGAAATGATGTTGATGGACAGAATGTGGGCCCTGGAGTTTTAAGTATTTAACTCAGGTCAGGGACTGGCTGAACTAGAACCCTAGTTCCTCAGTCACAGTTCAGTGTGCTAGCTCTCAATTGCAGTAACAGCGCTGTTCTTTAATGCTTTTTAAAAATTAGAATGCAGCTTCACCAACTGAGAAGGCATCAATATTTTACAAAATAATCGTTCAAGCCTTACAAACAGGCTCATCCACATTGCTCCTTGATGTGTGACCCAACAATTAGTGTTGAAGGACACAGGATTCCAGCCTGGGGGTGCAGGGGTGGCAGCTGAGAGCACTGCTGCTCAGAGCGCTGCTCTCCCACAAGACCCAGCACTTCCCCTGCTCCCTACCAGGCTACAAGCCAAAACCATGCCCAGAAGTTCCCCATATCCTTACCTGTTCTTAAACCAGCAAGCAGGTCGCCATTCCCTCTGGAACGTGTGTTGGTGGGTCACAGGGTCACCGTCCTCTCCCAGCAGCTCTCTCCTTCAGGATCTAGAGCACATTGTCCTCAGCCTGCATGTGGTGGTTCGGGGAAACGTGTGCCGTGTGGCACTGGATCACAGTGAGTCCAGGGAGGCACGCGTCCTAACAGAGTGGCTTCTCTACACGTCCTGCAGAGAAGCAGAAGTCTGCGGCCCGGCATTCCTGGTCAGAGTTCGGTCCATGCTCCGAGCATCTCCCGCAGATCCGTGCTTGGTCAGGCAGGTCTCGCACGGTTCCCTCAGCTCTCTCCTTACACTCTTTCCTCCCACATGGCTTCTACTGCTTCACTACAGACCACGTGCCTCCTCCTTCTTTCCTACACCAGGCCGCATGGTGGAATTTCCTTTTCTTTCAGCCGGCCCTTATTTTAAATGCTTGGCCCGGAACTTATTATGTGACCTCATATCCGACCCTCCTGTGATGTGCTACTTTGCCAGTTTCCCCATATCTTTTACCTTCTTTTGGCTGCCATCTTTAGTCTGGACAGGAGTTCCCCGTGACACAGGGGCATCTGCCTCCCCCGGCTGTCTCACAAGTCACTATACGTTCTTAAAGGCACGTGCTCCTTTTGCATGTACTCCTGAGGCAGCACAGCTATTGACTTGCCGTGGTTATGCAGAGTACCTCAGACACGGTATGTCTGCTCCCCCTTATCCCAATCCAGGTTTGCGGGGAATATGCTTTGCTATTTGGGGGGACCCCTGCTCTGTACCCCATCACATTGCTGCCTGTTTAAAAAATGATTTAAGTAAATATAAGCATCTAAATTCAGTGAAGTAGCCTTTTGCCTAATCTTTAATTTAGTACTAACACTTTACCTATTTGGCTTCAAAATTCCCAGTGGCTTTGAAAGGAGTTAAAATTCCTTCTGTCTTGTTAGTCCCCTCTCCCAAAAAACCCCAAACCCCATTGGCCATTTACCAAGGAGAAAGTCACTCCCTTGCTTCCCTGCTCCTCCCCCATTCCCATCATCTTTTTTTTTTCACAAAGTTTGTTCTTTATTACTTTATCAGTTCTAAAATAACATCTTCCTTTTAGAAAGTTTAAGACTAGAACAACAGTTGCAAATACTGCAAATTCATCAGCAAAGAGTTAGGTATCAACATGTTTTTTCTTTAAGTTTGAACACATAAGGGAGAAATAAAATAGATTATAAACTTCATTTGACCTGATCTTATAAAAAGTCATCCCAGCTGTCTTCAGTCCTGCTCTCTCCAGATAGAGTTCCAGGAGGGGTCTGTGTCACTCAGTCTACCACAGTAGGTTGGGTAGGATAGTCCATTGTCACGACCTGGACACCACCTTTTGTTCTGGACTGCTCGACTGGCATTTGGCTTTACATTCCACTGTCCTTGGTGAACAGGCCCTTCCAAAGGGGTTATGGCCTCTCTCGTAAACGTTCTGAGTCTGTGAAAATTTTCTTACTGACCACTACAAATCTTGAGTCTGCATGTGGAAATGCCAGGAAGGTGCTGGGCAACCCTGGGTCCAATGTGTGTTATTCCTAGGTCCTTGGATAACAAGGTAGTCTTCAGTGTAGTCTTCTAAGTACTTTCCAACACACAGAGAAAAGCAGGAGCTCGCAGCAGCCCCCACAACAGCCCTGGGCGCCTGAGGCGAGCATTTCCTGTAGCGCAAGGGAGGTGTGCAGCCTCTGCGGCCTCTGCCCGAGCCTCCCTTCCTCCTCCTCCTTCTAGCTGCACCTTCACGTAACCCTCAGCCAGAGCTCACAGGATTTGCTCATTTGGGACATTTTATCTTTTTTTTATAGTGTCCACTCTACCATTTTCACAGAATTCAACTTTTGAAAAATAGATGTCACAACATTTTAAAATCAGAACGATTCCACACATGTCAATAACCCTACATTTCGGAAACAGTTCTTTTTCTATGTTTGGTCATTTTTATTATCTTCCTCTATATGCCATGTAGAAGAATTCATTAGTATGAATATTTTCCATACAGTAAAATGGAAAACCAGTGAAGTGACTTCCCCATAAAGCTGATTAGACTCAGGCTGTAGGCCCAGCTCTTATGAGACATTGACTAATACTTTCCTAATGACACCTCTTTACGATCCAGGCACAAGGCTTCATCACAACAGGTTACATAAATATGCAATAAAAACACTGAATTCCAGGTCAGTGGCAAAATGCTGCAGGTCCCAAAATGAAGGACCGCACGAAGGCCCATTCCCCCAGAGCATCTGCAGAAACCCCGCCCCCACAGCGGGCTGCTCTGTGTTCACGGCTTTGGGGAACTCAGGGCTTGAATTTTAAGATATATACTCAGGTAATTTCTTTTTCTTTTTCTTTTTTTTCAGTAAATGTATTGGTGTGACAATGGTTGGTAAGATTACATAGATTTCCAGTGTGCATCATCTGTATGTTGCATTGTGTGTCCACCACTCAAAGTTAAATCTTTTTTAATAATGGAATTTCTTCATTAAATTCTTTTTTTATTTTATTTATAGATTTGAGAGAGAGAGGAAGGAGGGGAGAGGGAGAGAGAGAGAGACCAATTTGTTGCTCCAGTTATTTAGGCATTCAGTGGTTGATTTTTATATGGAGAGAAGATACAGTAGAACCCACAACCGTGGTGCATCAGGGTGATGCTCTAAGCAACTGAGCTACCCAACCAGGGGCCAACGTCAAATCTACTTAATCTTTCTTTTTCCTACCTGACAGATTAATTACACAAATATATGTGCAAATTGTGCAGAACTGCGAGAAAACGCCATTAATTTTGACAAAGAATGCACCTGCTCCATTCCTTTTTACCTGCCAGACACAATGCAAGTAAGTGAAATTCAACAGACTTCAATTGGCTATATGCTGATCCCTTCCTATTTCAGACCTGGCAGTAAGTTTATGATTTCCATCAAGTGCTTCTCCAAACTGAAAATACAAAAAATAAGACAGGGTGGGGTTAGGGGGGACTTACAAAGTTTTGAGTTCATGTATGACTCTTCCTCCCTTTTTCCTCCTTTGGAATTTTGTTCTCCTTTGTTTTTAAGTTTCCAGATTCTTTACTTACCCAACTTTGTAACACAATTCTTAACAGCAATCAAACAGGTTTTACTCCAGTGTCAGCACAAGAGGGGATTATAGAGATCATGGAATCTAACCACTCATTTTATAGTGAGAAAATTAATGGGCTGAGGGGTTAAGTGACTTGACCAAGGTCACACAGTGAGTTAGTGTCAGGGGTCACACCTGGCGGGACTCTCCTTGGGTCCCCCCAAGTCATTCTACATATGCAATTGCCTAATCCCTAAGGCAAGTCTTGGCCTGGCTCTCAGGCACTGTGAGAAATGCCAAAGAAATAGTAAGAGAGTCTCTGCTCTTGGAATGATTAAAGTCATGTATTAGTCCAGGTCCCCTGAGAAGCTGATGCCAAGACAGGATTAGACGTGCAAGAGATTTACTGTGGGAACTGCCTATAAGGGAAAATGGGGAGGGGGCTGGCAGAGGCTGAGAGAGCTTTCAGACCACTACAGAGCTCTGACCCCTGTAAAGGAGAGGGAAGGGAAAAGAAGGACAGAAGCTAGGTCTTAGACAGTAGTGTATTCTTAAGAAAGTTTCAGCAAGGTTCAGTGAAATTGCAAGGTTACTGATGACTTCCATGTAGACAAATCCAACAGTGAGTCCTTCGTGCCTTGTCAGCCCACCGGACAAGGTGATGGATCACTCCTTCGTCCTTGACACACTTCCTTCTCTTGGCTTTCCGGATACCACACTCTCTTGGAATTCCTCCTAGCTCGCTGGCTGCCCTTCTGTGGTTTCTTGCTGTTCCTCCTGCTTTCCTCAAACTCTGTGTTAAGAGCTGCAGGGTTTTAGTCTTAGTCTTTGGTCTTCTCTGCCCTAGGTGCACTCACTTCCTGGGAAACGTCATCGACCTCCTGGCTTTAAATGCATCTGTTGCAAAACACCCTCGTATCTCTAGCCCAACCTTCTCTTCCGACATCCACACCTGTATTTCCAATGACCTTCCTGATACGTAAACTTGGATGACTAACAGATATGTGAAGCTCAACATTTCCAAAACTGAACTCCTGACACCCACTTCTCCCCTCCAAAAACAACCCTATTGCACCCACAGACTTCTCGGTCTCAGCTGATAGCAGCGCCATCCTCTGGTGCCCCGGCCGAAGGCCCAGGCACCATTCTTAACTCCTCCTGCTCTCTCCCACCTCACCTCCACTCTCCCTTTTTACCCCTCTTTACTCTCCCCTCAAAATCCAGGGTCCGGCAGAAATAATGCCTGCCTGGGTGTGATTGGTAGGGTAATAATATAGGTGTAATAGTTTGTAGTTTTAATTTGAACATGTCACCTAAAATGTCATATGATGTACTTGAGTGGGATATTGTTATGTTACAGAAGCACATGCTCATGATTTTGTAACAGAAGATTTTGTAATAAAAAAGGGCCGTTACTTGTGCCAGACCCTGTATATCCAGTCTGCCCACTTCTCCACACCTCTGCTACTGCTACCTAGCTCCATGCCGCATTCAACTCACACCTGAATTTCTGCAATAGTCTCCTAACTGGTCTTTCTGCTTGTGTCTGTAGCTCAACAGAGCAGCTAGAGTAAGCTTTCTAAAGCATAAGTCATAGTATGTTATTCCTTTGCTTAAAAATTCCTGCAATGGCTCCTCTTTCCGCTAAGTGAAAAAGGCTAAGGCTTTATAAGGCCCTACATGATCCGGTCTCGTATTTCCCCTCTGACCTGATCTCTCCATTCTCTCCCACCCACCACCACACCCACTGCACTGACTCCTCGCTCCTCAGACACGTTGGGCATTGTGGCCTGAGCCTGGTGTCCACTTGGCTGACGCCCCGACCTCCTTCAGGTCTTGGCTCAGCTCTCACCTTAGCAAGGCCTGCGCTGGCCAACCTGCCTCATACTCCAGCCTGTACTCACCTCGCCCCTGTGCTCCTGATGCTTTTTACCTTGCTGTGATTTCTATTTTTTCCATAGTACTTATCGCATATTATATGCTGTAGAAATTAACAGTTTATTATAAACATGTATTGTTTGTTGTCTCTCACTGTTGTATCATAAGCACCTGTAACAGTGTCTGGCACACAATAGGTGCTTGATTATGTTTATTGAATGAGCATATAAACCTTTACTTCCTCCATTGACTCAGGGAATTGCAAAGAATACTTTTGTATTTCTGGCACTGAGTATAGCACCTAACATTTGCGAGGCACTGCACAGCACAGTTTATTTCACATGGTAGATGTGCAGAAAATGTTTGCTAAAATATTAAGTGAGTGGAGGAAAGATAAAGTGCTGTGGGTTTTATGTTCTAGGAAGCTTTGGTTTTATGTGTCTCTTTCTTATTCCCCCCTTCATCCCAGAAGAAAGTATGTTGGCGTCAGTAATATTCTAAATACATCTGCATTGATTATGGGTAGCTCTAATCATTTTTGTAAGTCAGATATAAATTATAGGGAAATTACTGAGTTGTACTTGAGTTATAACTGAAATCTATATAGTCAGTGGGGGAAGTTTTACAAATGTGTTCTTTTATTATAGGTCAAAATTTTAGTTCTCTACAGCTAAACCCTCTCTTGCCTTTCTCGGCTCCCTCCCCCCTTCCAAAGTAAAAGTGAGTGCCACTTAATTTGGGGGAGGAGAGGCTTAAAACAACAGAAATGTATTCTCTCACAGTACAGGAAGTCAGAAAGCTGAAGTCAATATGTCAGACAGGGTTGTTCCTTCTTGGCGGCTCAGAGTACCTATATTTTGAAGAAAAAGACCCAAAGGGCTTCAGTTCTCATCTGTCTGTGTTCTTTGAAACCCTAAAAGTAAATGAAGCATTACTAGCTGCTAACCATTCCTTTCTGGCAATGGCTTTCCCATAAAAATCCAACCCGCTACTTAGGGCAATGGCAAGGCCGTCCGCTCTGCAGTCAGCACACAAGACCTGTGCTTGGTGATGACTCCACGCGGCCCGGCACCGAGTGCCGCCGGGGTGAATGGAGGGAACGCCTTGATAAAGTACGTGCTTCCAGGACTAACTGAAACAAGGATGTTCTCTGAGGCCTTGTTAAACTAAATCTTGGGCAAAGAATCATTGAAAAAAGGTTATAAGAACACTCCTGTCCCTAGTGTGGTGAGTGTTCTCTGCCTATTTATTTCATCATTTATATGAATATATAACTTTCGGTAAGTAGAATTCTCTATTTAGCTTCCAAGAAAATGTATGGTAAATTCCTTTCTGTGGATTTCATGTTTTTTATAGTTAAGGGTCAACAACAGAAGTTTCCTCCTTAGGTGAGGAAATGTAATCAGTCGTTCCGCTACGTCTGGTATATTCACCTTCACACCCCTGCTCTCTGTCAGGGCGTTGCCCCTGCCTCTTTGTCAGGGCCCAGCACCGCCCTTCGCAGCGTCCAAAGACTTTTCGCTTACAAGTGACTGAGCTCGCCAGCTTTTGTTGTTTTCTCTAACTGGCCACACTTACCGTTGCCTTTATTTCCAGCCGGCCCTGGGTACCAGTTCCCATTTTCCATACTCAGCCTCCTTAAAGAGCATAAGGGTGGGCCAAAATCCTTTCCAAGTGCTGTTTTTGCAGAGTGTAAGAAAATCAATTGACTCAGGGAATTGCAAAGAATACTTTTGTATTTCTGGCACTGAGTATAGCACCTAACATTTGCGAGGCACTTTAAATAAATGTTAAGCCGTCATATATTTTTGGATGCAGGCCTCATTATTTTGGAGGTAGCTCATATATTAATTATAAACAGCTAACTGGCCACCTCTTTTTCATTATATATGCTTAGTAAAATCTGCATCAAGTCTGCCTAGAGAATGTCCTGACCCTTGGTACATTACATTACCATACAGGTGGAAGCATGATAGTAGCCTATGACTGGGCAGCCTCGTACAGCGGTCTGCATAAGACATGACCCTCATAGCAACAAGTCCGCTTGTAGCTAAGGTGAAAATCACCTTTTGGGGTGCAAGTGAATTATTCCATCTATTTTTTTCCATAACAGGAGGTTTCACAATTTCTTGAGCAAGTACTATGTGCCAGGTACTGTGCTAGATCCAAAGGATAAAAAAACAAAAGCAATGGGAACCAGACCACAAAGAGCCAGCACGCACTTGCACGGTGGCTCCAATTTTAATTTGCGCTTCGTGGGCTTTCTTTGAAATCATGTGATTTTGACACCTACTACAACCCTAGACAAAACATTTTTCTAGTATTACTGGGAAATAACAGCATTTGTAAAGTCCAGTTTTATATATTGAGAATACAAAGCCCGGTTATAAAAATTTTTTTCAAGGAAAGAGTGCAGTAGCCCTTATAAAAACTAAAAATAAGTTATTTAGTTGTTTTAGTAATTGTTTATAGACCAGGATATTTCAACACTGATTTTTATTTTTATATTTTAATTTTTTTCAGTTCTCATTGGCATACAATATTACATCCAACACTGATTTTTAAAAATTATTTCTTAGCAGCACAATTTACAATAGCCAAGAGCTGGAAGCAACCTAAGTGCCCATAAGTAAATGAATGGATCAAAAAACTGTGGTACATTTACACAATGGAATACTAAGCAACAGAAAGAAAGAAGGAGCTCCTATCCTATGTGACAGCATGGATGGAACTGGAGAGCATTATGCTAAGTAAAATAAGTGAGGCAGTGAAAGGCAAATACCACATGATTTCACCTTTAGGTGGAACCTAATCAACAAAACGAACAAGCAAGCAAGCAAATTATAACCAGACACATTGAAATTAAGAACAATCTGACAGTAACCAGAGGGGAGGGAGGGAATAATAGGGGAAAAAGGTGAAGGTCCATCAAGGAACGCGTATAAAGGACACCCGGACAAAGCCAAAGGGGGTAGGATCGAGAGTGGGGATGGGTGGGGCAGGGTAGGGAGTGGTGGGGGGGAAATGGAGACAACTTGAACAAAAAAAAGTGATTTCTTGCGTTTCTATTTGATATAAAAAAACGTTCAGTTCCCATCATTTTTTTCTTTACTACTTTTCATATTTTAAAAATTCTAGCCATGTTTATTAATATTCCAGTTTATTTTTCTTACTCTCTGTTACTTTTCCCTTTTCTCCTTTACAGGGTAATGTTTATATGTACTACAAATTGTATGGCTTCCATCAGAACCTCTATCGATACATTCTATCCAGAAGTAATAGCCAACTGATGGGTAGAAATGTAAAGGTAGGTAAGGCTTCATTTGCTTTGGCATAATGCAATACTCCTTTTTAAAAACCAGG
Organism: Micronycteris hirsuta; assembly: GCA_004026765.1. Taxonomy (NCBI): domain Eukaryota; kingdom Metazoa; phylum Chordata; class Mammalia; order Chiroptera; family Phyllostomidae; genus Micronycteris; species Micronycteris hirsuta. The sequence continues at coordinate 169,795 of PVJI01001077.1, forward strand.
TGGATCTTTCAGCCTAAAAGAAAGTATGGAAAATAAATCCAAGACAGAAATGCTCATTTCATTCTTGCACAAACTGAAGGAGCTGGGTAATCAGGATAACTGCTGTTGAAAAAAGGAGTACTTCCCCTCTTCGGAGCAGTTATGTGAATCTTGTCCCATCAAATGGTTATGCTTTCATGCACCAACCATTTTTTTTATTTGACAGCATTTCATAGTAAGATTGGCTACATATTGGGTTGTTCAAATCTTAGTAATAATGAATGTGTCAGAAGGGCAAATCTTTAAGTACCTTTCAACCACAATTCAGGATTTTATGTTTCTGTTCATAAAGTTGATGGCATAGTCACTGGACACGTTGATTTCAATATTATTTCTTCACACTATCTGTAGTTATCTTAAAGTTGCCCCATTTAGTCAATGAATTCACCATCCATTTTGAAGGTGACTTCAAGCAGTTTCATCTCAGTCTGGGTCACACCCTATCCAGCATTGTCTTTCCTACGCTTGGAGCCTTCAATCCAGACAACTTTAAGAAATTGGGCTCTACTTGAACAAAAGCCTTTGGTTTAATTGAATACCCTTGCAAATCTAGGATTGCAAAATTTTATTCTTGATAGATGATATTCAGCATGTTGGCCAGAAAAGCTAGAAGGAAACCCTTTATTCATACTGACATTATTATATGAACGTAACAAACAAATTATTTTTAGCAACAATTCTTTTAAAAATATACTCTGCTTTTTAGGTAGATGGATTCCCTGTGATAAGTCATCTAGCTATAGACTCATAATTTTGATACCTTTTGGAACATAAATTACACTTCAATGAAAATATGTTTTAAAATGTGTTCCCTTACAGATTTATGGAGATATTTAACACAGCCAGCAAGGTAAATTTTCTTCCTACAGATGTATTTGGTGTGCTATGTACTATTAATGAGGAAAGAACTACACACACACACACCCCTCCAAAACACAAAACTTTTCTAGTCTAAGTGAAGCCTGGGAAAAATCAGTTAGTAGTCCGTAATCAGTTAGTCTGTGTCAGTAAACCAGTGTGGGTTGGTTTATGTTGCCGTCATTCTCACTTTCGTCATGAAAAGCAGGTTACAAAAGCACTTGTCGATCATGTATCGTCTTGCTTTCAGGATGTTGGAAGCTGTGATTCATTCAGAAAGACCCACAACGGGACCCCCATCTGTCCTTGTGGCGCTATTGCCAACAGCATATTCAATGGTAGGTGACTTCTTCTATCTCCATCGCGTACCCTTTCATAAGTGTGAATGAAACCTCAAAGTCCAGAAGATCATCTCTGCAACTGAGTGGCAGTTTTCTTTAAAAATTTTGTATCCATTATCCACTGGCTTATGGTATTTTATTTGCAAGTAAATTCTTCCTTACCAGAAATTCAAAGCAGTTTGGAGCATGAGTTAAATGGAGCTTAAGAGTATTTTTCAATAATTGGGACCTTAGCAAGACATTTCAAATAAAAATAGTGTTGTAATTCCAGCATCTGCAGCACGCAGGCAGGCGGAGTTTGCTAAAACCTTGGTTTATTTTTCATGTCTAGTTTTGCATGTCAGAGGGCGGCAAAAATGCTTGCTTGCATCTCTAACACAAGTTTTCATTTCCCTACAGACACCATTATTCTTTCATACAACCTTAACTCATCTATACGTATCAAAGTCCCAATGTTATCGAGTGGAATTACATGGTGGACAGATAAGTTCATCAAGTTTCAGAATCCAAATTCCAACAATCTTCCTAGTGCGTTTGCAGGTAAGCTCCATACATTAATTTAGTATTTTTACTTCTTTATAGAAACTTTGGTTTTTGTGTGTGAGGAGATATTTGTGATTCCTCCGTCTTTCCTTCATTGCTGACTTCGTTTTGCTCTAGCTGCCCCTCCCCATGAGCACCTCCATCACACGCACCGTGAGAAACATGAGGCGCTGCGCCCGCTCCCTTCCAGTTCACCGTAGTACAAAGGCAGTGTGTTAAGAAACTCGTTACTTCATCTAAAATTAGGGCGATCATGTAATTTTTGCTTTGAACTGGTGCACTTTTGAAAATGAATGAGGGTGCTAGAATAACTAAAGTTATATATTTATTTGAAATTTGTATTTATTGATCAATAAATTGACATACCATTTTGGTAGAACTATAAAATAATTCTATTAAAACTGCTTTTAAATTGCTTCTGGGCCTTTTGGCTAAGATCAAGTGTAGTATCTGTTCTTATTAGTTTAATATCTGATACATCCTCTATCCGAGAACAATACATTAAATGGATTTTTGGAGTTAGGAGATGGAATAGGGGCTTGCTCCATCCACTCCATGCATTGACCTGGTATTGCAGTACTTCCAGGAACGGTGCACCAAAAAAACAACCTACTTTTAAAATGATAGTATGTAAAATATTAAAATATGCCTGTGTACATTAAACCAACTTTTAAAAAAACTACTTTGTTATCTAAACATTAAAAGATAACATAAGCGCCCTGACCAGTGTGTCTCAGTGGGTTGGAGCATTGTCCCACAAACAGAAAGGTCGCTGGTTTGATTCCCAGTCAGGGCACGTGCTTGGTTGCAGACCAGGTTCTCAGTTGGGGGTACATGTGGGAGGCAACCAATAGATGTTTCCCTTCCTCTCTTTCTGCCTCCCTTTTCCCTCTCTAAATATAAATAAAATATTTTTTAAAAAGATAAGCAAAATAATAATTCTGGCTGCATAATCACAGACTTTACTCAGTTTCTTAGCCATATCTGTCTTCATTACATACCCCTGTATTTTTCTAATGATTTTTTCTTTAAAAAAATATTTTATTAAAATATTCTCTTTTTTTTTTTCACAAAATTGTCTACAATCGTTTTAAAGTTGCATTTTATGGTTAATCAATTTGTATTTGTTAACACCTTTAATTGATTCTTCTCTTTTGACCCTAATTTTTTTTTTAATTGAGAAAATACCTATAGGTGCTGAGGTACCTATTATACTCACAGCCAATTTTACTAAATGGGAGATATTCTCAGTTTCAGTTTTTTCATATTGAAATATGCTGGCATCGCATCCCAAATATTTTCATGGGGACTGTCTATTTGACCTTACTTTTCTTCTATTTATGATTCTTTTGAATGTATTATTTTTTGTGTGTGTGTGAATTTTTGTGTAGCTATTTTAATGTTGAAGATGGAAGAAAATACACAACATTTTCTGCATATTATGCACTATTAAGAAATGTGAAAATGCAACTGAAACACACAAAAAGATTTGTGCATTGTATGGAGAAGGTATTATGACTGATCCAACAAATGTGGCAAAAGTAGTTTGTGAAGTTTGGAGCTGGACGTTTCTCACTGGATAATGCTCTGCAGTTGGGTAGACCAGTTGAAGTTGACAGCGATGAAATCGAGACATTACTTGAGAACAATCAATGTTCTACCACACAGGAGATATCTGAGATACTCAAAATATCCAAATGAATAAAGTTATTCGTGCAAATGAAAAGTGTCTTTTATTTTATGGAAAAAAGCATATGGAATTTTTGGCCAACCAAATACATACATTTATTGTAAAATCATTATAAGCTCTTAACAGCTAACTAGTTCATTGTGATTATCAGTTGAGTTTAGAATGTGACAGGTATGTTTAGTTTTTCATTTGTTTCCCCTCTATTTTGTCCTTAAGCCCTAGATTTAAACAGATTTTGAGATGTTCTGATGTTTTTATGCATAGTTCATATTTCTAGAAAATCAAAATAATTGTTTTGTTATCCTCCATTTTGTTAGGTAATTCGTATCCATTATATTTATTATTATTTCCTTTTAATTTTAAAGTACCTTTAAGGTCTTTGTTCATTTTGGAGTCACATATTAACGAGAGAATTCTTTTCATCGTCCATAGTTAACTAGAGGAATTGGGAGATAAAGTCAAGGTGGTTGTAAAGTAAAATGCTTGATTTATTGTATATTTTTGTCTGTCAGTATTAAAATCTGTTTGCTCTATGAGGTCCATTTCAAATGCTTTTTAAAACCTTTTCTATTGCTCTAAGATTCCCCACTTAATCTGTCTACCCCCCCATTTCAGAATCAGTTTCACTTTCCTACATGCTCCTGAACATTTTGTTGTGAGTTTCTCAAAATGGTAAGGGCTCTGCTGTATTCATCTGTAATAGCTAGCTATGAACCTGTTACATGGTAGTTGTTCACTAAGTATTTATTAGCTCTCCCATTCATTTAAATACAATAGTCTTTTACTTTAATTCAGTGAATTTTAACCATTTTTTAATCCATATACAACTAAAGTGTACCAGATATCATAAACAGTACCTTGATAGGGATGGAAAATAGAGTGGGGGGAAAAGGTGTATCCTTCCCTTTGTTGTTCTATACTTACTCTGACCTCTGTGGTTAATTGATGACTTGGATATTTAATATACTCTATTTTTTAAAAAAATTTCCCTAATTATCAAGATATCACATATTTAATGTAGAATCATTGACACTACTTACTTTAGAGATAAATTTAAATAATGTTTTTGCTGTGTTCCTGTAGTCAGTCATTACTGTGTGTGTGTTTATTTCTGCTTTCTTTTTCTTTTAAATATATATATTTTTTTAAGATTTTATTTTTATTTATTTTTAGAGAGAGGGGAAGGGAGGGAGACAGAGAGGGAGAGAAACAGCAATGTATGGTTGCCTCTCACATGGCCCTCATGGGGACCTGGCCTGCAACCTAGGCATGTGCCCTGACTGGGAATCGAACCGGGACCGCTTGGTTCCCAGCCCGCGCTCAATCCACTGAGCTACACCAGCCAGGACTTTTAAATATATTTTATTGATTATGCCATTACAGTTGTCCCATTTTCCCCCTTTCTTCCCCTCCACCCCCACATCCCCCCCATTCCCCACCATTTAGTTTTTGTCCATAGGTCATACACATAAGTTCTTTGTCTTCTACATTTCCTATACTATTTATTCTTAACCTCCCCGTCTGTTTTCTACCTACCACTTATGCTACTTATTCTCTGCACCTTTCCCCCCTCTCTCCCCCTACCACTCCCCTGTTGATATCCCTCCATGCCTTATATAAATCCCTTTAACATTTCATATAATAAAGGCTGGGTAATGATGAACTCCTTGAACTTGACCTTATCTGAGAAGCACTTTCTCTGCCCTTCCATTCTAAATGATAGCTTTGCTGGATAGAGTATTCTTGGATGTAGGTTCTTGCCTTTCATGACTTGGAATACTCTCCAGCCCCTTCTTGTCAGCAAGGTCTCTTTGGAGAAATCAGCTGACAGTCTTATGGGAATTCCTTTGTAGGTAACTGTCTCCTTTTCTCTTGCTGCTTCTAAGATTCTCTCCTTATTTTTAATCTTGGGTAATGTCATTATGATGTGTCTTGGTGTGCTCCTCTTTGGGTCCAAGTTCTTTGGGACTCTCTGAGCTTCCTGGACTTCCTGAAAATCTATTTCCTTCACCAGCTTGGGGAAGTTCTCCTTCATTATTTGTTCACATAAGTTTTCAATCCCTTGGTCTTCCTCTTCTCCTTCTGGCACCCCTATGACTCAGATGTTGGGACATTTAAAGATGTCCTGGAGGTTCCTAAGCCTCTCCTCAGTTTTTTGAATTCTTGTTTCTTCATTCTTTTCTGGTTGGATGTTTTTTTCTTTCTGCTGGTCCACTCCGTTGATTTGAGCCCCAGTTTCCTTCTCATCCCTATTGGTTCCCTGCAGCTTTCCCTTCATTTCCTTTATATTATCCTTCATTTGTTCAAGTAATTGTGACAATCTTTCTTCGAATCCTGTGCGCTTCCTGATTACCAGTGCTTTGAACTGTGCATCTGATAGGTTGGCTATCTCTTTGTCACTTAGTTGTATTTTTTCTGGAGCTTTGATGTGTTCTTTCATTTGGGCCATTTTTTTTCTCGGTTCGCCTGTTACTTTAAGGGGCGGAGCCTTAGGTGTTCACCTAGGCGGGGCAACCCACATCGTTGTGCTGTGATGCTGTCTGTGGGGGTGGGGCCTGAGAGAACAATGGCGCTTGCTCTGTTCTCCACACTTCCCCAGCTACCCACAAGCCAGTTGGGCCCTTCTTTGCTGGCTCCGGGGTGTGTGGGCGGGCCTGCAGAGTTCCAAGTCCCTGTGGGTCTCCCCAACAAACTCTCCTGTGAGGCTGGGAGTTCCTCCCACTGCCGCTTCAACCCCCTGCAAGTTGTTTTCAATCTGTGGTTTGAGGCATTATTTCCCTGTGTTGGTGGACTACATGGTCTGTTCCGCTCCCCAGCTTTTCCTCCCGGTTTATCTGCTCGAGAATGAGGGACCACCCAGTCCACCAGTCTCAGCCCTGGTTTCGCCGAGTGCGCCTGCCGCGTTTTGTCCAGGCACACCCACCATGGGCCTCTCCGGGCAGCTGGAGCGTTGCCGGTACCACTCCACAAACCGCGTCTTGCCGAGTGCTCTCCACCAGGCTCCGCTCCACTTACCGGTCTGGATGAACATGTCTTCTTTAACTCCTTGGCTGTCAGACTTCCACTCAGTTCAGTTTTCTGTCAGATCTGGCTGTTTTTGTTTTTTAAATTGTTGTTTTTCCTCTTTTGGTTGTGCGAGGAAGCACAGTGTGTCTACCTACGCCTCCATCTTGGCCGGTAGTTGAATGTACTATTAAACTTAGATGCTATAAAATCTTAGACCAACTTGATATCATTTAATTCTGGTGGAGAAGAAAATTTTATTTAGTTAAAAATAGGAGCACCATCAAAGTATACATTGAGATACTCTAAAGTACACTTATATAATTTAAACTTAATCTCTTGCTTTTATAGGAGTAAATTTCAATATCTTCTTCTTTGCAATTTACTAAATCTTCAAAAACTAAAGTTTTTTGGCATTCTATGTTTCAGATACTTTAAAATCTTTTTCAACTATTTTGAACAAAAGACAAACAAAAATTGGATGACTCATTTACCAAAACAAGTTCAGGATCATTGTAGGACATGTCATTTGATGTACAAATCGGTTCTTCAAGGCCTTGAACATTTCTAAACTTCTGGTTGACGATGTGTAGAAAGACAGACCACACGCACTTCCATGCTGAAACATTTCTTTCATTCAGCACCCATGTCACTGGAAAAATTTTGCAATTCAGTTTCTCTACTGTGAAAATATAAAAATATTCAAATTTTCACAACAACTCTTATTTTGATTAATAAAATACTGTAGCTTGCTCAGGTATAATTGCGAATTGTGTTTGTGCCTCAAATGATTTTAAGTACATTTCTCTTTGACTTTCTCAACTAGCCAAGAAAATTATCTTTACTTGGGTGTTGTGCTCCGCTGAATTGTCATTTACGTTATCACCACAAAACCAAAAAAGTTACATTTGATTGTTGACTCTTTAAATTGAATTTATAGTCGTATTTGTTATAGTGCAGAGGTTTTATTTTCCAAATTTGAATATCAAAAACCTTTGCTCTGATTCCATGAAGAAAACAAACAAACAAAAAAGCCATTATTATAATTAACTTATTCTGATTTTTCTGTGAAGCATCTGAAGACACTGATGTAAAACTGGCCTCATTTCACTGTTTACAAAGTTCTTTTGTGCTAATGGAGTCAACACATCAAAGGTTTCCTTTGCCTACAAAAAAAAATTCTAATAAAAAAGTGAAACTATAAGGAAACTCATTTGATCTAAATGAAAAGTCATGCCCACATACTGATATAAATGGACCTTCTGTAGCTACAGAAGATAAAGCAGTGTCTTTGGATACACTCTTAAAAATTAGCACAAACTTTTGAAGTACTGTATTGTTTGGACCATAAGATGCACCAAGGTTTTAGAGAAGGAAAATAGGAAAAAAATTTTTGAAGCAAAAAAAGTGGTAAAATATTTAATAACATAAAGAACATTCAGACTATAATTCAACTACATTTGGACTATAAGACGCACCCCCATTTTCCTCCCAAATTTGGAGAAAAATGCGTCTTATAGTCTGAAAAATATGGTAGATTCCGATGTCCTGCAGCAGATTTACGTCTTTTGATTTTCATGTGGGTCATTGACATCAGGATGGCTCCTGTAGTGGGGCGTAAATGCCAACCAACTTTGCGAGTGTCACATTTATTAACTTTCTTAAGAAACTGTACTTAATCTTACATCAAACATACATGTTCTATTTTTTAGCTCTGTATAGCTAAAGGGATTTACTAGCAAATAAAAAAACTGATACCAAACAATAAAATAATTATCTATTTACATTATTAATAAGTAACAAACCAATGTTGCAAGACAGTTCGAACTACTCTCAGCAAGACCACTCAGCATCTGTTTCCTACATTCTGTCAAGTACATATAACATAACCTGTAACTTCCCAAGGAGCCCCCTGGTCCCCTGATTTGCAGCTTGCTGGCTTCATGCGTCTCATAGGCCAAGACAGAGGCTACGGCCTAACTGGCTGGAATGGCAAGCAGCTGGCAGGGTTCACAGGGACATGTCATTTTGATCTTTCATTCATCACATGTTAAAGTAAGCACTCCATTCACTGCACATGGGTATCTCACACACTATAACTAAGACCATAGTTGGACTTAGGGATAAGCTGGAGGGATAAAATTATATGTACATTATTTGTTTGGGATAAGTGCTAAATCGGATGGGATAACAGACAACAGGCATAAACTGGGACGGTCTTAGGCAAAATGGCATGTATGTTAAAATATAATGGAATTCCTAGCTTTGGGGTTTTTTTCTCTTTTTACTCTTGTTAGCGTGTATTTTATGTTCACTTTACTCCTGGGCCATAAGTTTTTGTTTCCTCGTTTTTTTCTGGGATAGCTGTTCCTCCTGTGCAGCCTTCTCTTCTGGTTTAGGAACAACCTGCTCTTCTTCAGTAGGACCATCTCAGTGTGGCGGGAGAGCTTTGTCAGGGGGTATCCGCCCGTAAGTTCTGTGCCGCGTCCTGGGAGCATTGTCCACCTGGATGTGCTCAATGGTCAGAGAAGCTACATCTAAACCCTTAAGCTGAGCGTTACGCTCTGCATTTTTAAGCATGCCCCGCAAAAACTCAGCACTTTTGGGGGGCCACCAACCCTGTGTGTGCAGCCCCACTCTGGCCTGGGCACACCGGAGAACTCCAGCATTGTAACGAGGGCATGGCACACATGGCTTCTGATGTCCTTCAGGTACTTGGTGGCTTTTCGGACATGCATGCCCTTGGTGGCCTGGGCAGTTTCATGAGTGTTCTTAAAGTGAACACGAACATTTGAACCTCTTGATTTGCATGATTTTCTGGGTCAAATGAATAGCAAATCATTTTCAGAGGTCACCTCAGGCTGCTTAGGAGAAGAGCAAATTCCCAGTTTTTGAAAGGAACTTGGCAATGTTCTATTCTGTTGTCTTACCACATAACCACAGGCTGTAGCACCAAAGGTCCTTGGCTTTCTCTTATCTCCTGCTGCACTTCGTTCTTAACCTCTATTGTAAGAGTTACCACATTTTTCTATAACCATCTGTTTGAATGCCTGTCATTCCCACTACATTCTGTGAATTCCTTGAGGTAAGGAGTTGGATCTAGTGCTGTTTTGTATCCCTGGTGCTTGATACATAGTAAGCAATCAAGAAATGCCTATTGTTGAATGAATGGTTGACTACAAATGACCCAACCAAACTTGGGAAATGAAGGACGGTGTTGCCTCTTTGACCATGCTTCCCACACTGTCTTGGAGACAGGGGCTCAGGTGGAGTCAGGAGTTAGTAAGGGAGGCGTACTTGAACCTGCCTTCTTAACAGGCTCCCTGGGTGATTCAGATGTCAGTGCTTTGTAGGACGCATTGCCTGGATCATGAGCTCTGGCTAAAATGAGAAAGGGTCCCTATTTATCATTCTGGATTCTACAAATAGTAGAACCAGTTTTATGGAAGTGAACAGCTTATGAGCCAATTTTCTCTTGTTGACTAGCTCTTTAAAATTCAGTGTGATTTTTATTATCAACTTCTATAAGCTTTCATTGGAATCTCTCATCCGTTGATCAAGCATTTATTGAACACCTACTATGCGCCAGGTACTAAATGTGAAAAAAGACGAGGAAAATACTGTACTCAGGAGTCCACTGTAGAGTGAGAGACAGACATGCCCGCCACGGTAACAAGAGGGCAGCGTGAGACTGAGGGAAAACTCAGCAGACTGGCCCCCTGGCGCTGGCCCTCCGGCGGAGCTGCCAGCATTGCTGCCAGCGCTGCTACCGCACTCACACGCACCAGGCCTCCTGGCTTCAGAACAGGCTTGCAACCCCGTTGTCTCCACCTCCTCCCACTTACCAATTCCCCACGCCTGTCTGCACGCCTGCTGCCCCACACAAGATTTCCCGTTTCCGCTGCCTCATTGACGGCTGTTATTCTTTTTCCTTTAAATATTAACCAACTGTCTTGTTTTAATTTTTTTGCTTCAAATTACTAGTGAAGTTATGATGCTATCAGAGAATATGATGCTATTACAGAATACAACCAAAATTATTTTGCTCTACTTATTTATTCATTTTGGGCATATAATATACAATATATATAACTTGGTATTCTACTTTTTTTAATCTTATGAAAATATCATCAACATTCCCCTCCCATATTTCCTTAGAGTCTTTATAACCATTATTTTTCATGGTTGCATGTTCAGGCAGCTTATACACATACACACTTTTTTTAAAAGTCTAATTTCTATTTCTCCTCAAGAACCCAAAAGTTATTTCATTCTCTACATTCTAAGAAAAACTGAAGGAGGCAGGTGATTTTTCTCTACCACGTCCATTATTCTCTCCCCACAGGAACTGCAAAGCCCCCTCACTGGCCGAAGCCTGTCTACGAACTGGACGAAGAGGATTCAGGGAACAGTGGCTTCATTAACGAGGACTTCATCGTGTGGATGCGGACAGCTGCCTTCCCCACCTTCAAAAAACTGCACCGTCGACTCGACCGAATACAGTATTTCACTGAAGGCCTGCCTGCTGGTAATTATAGTTTCAACATAACCTACAGTATCCTTTCACACTACTTTCTGCAGTGAAGGAAAATCAGTGTCCTTCTGGGTACTGGCTGTCGATTTATTTCATCCTGTGCTTTTCTGTTCTTCAATCAAACCTATCTGTGTAAAGACATACATAGGCGACACTGTCTTTCCTTCACCATATAGCCGTTTGTCTCCACTTTATATAATCAAATGCGTACTTTTTTAAGGGCTAACAATGAATAGCAGTATCAAGTGAGTAGATGCAGGTAAGTAGGGAACTAGATTTCTGTCCCCCAAGAAAGATTAAATAACACAGCCTGGAGATCTAAACCAGTGAAGAGGAGCCTGCTGTGTAGGACGTGATGAGATAGGAGATCGTGAAATAAAGGGAGAGTGGTTTGAAAAGCAGTAAATTTGGAATATGGACTAAAAATAACTATAACTGAGAGACACTGTAGAACCTTTTATTCTAGGCAAAAGCACCATAGACCAAAGGAGCCCTGGACTCATGGGGCAGCTCCAGTTCATCCAACCCAGGTGGGGAGCCCTCCGAGCCCTGCCCTGCAGGAGCTGTGCTCCCCTCTAGGAGGTAGGAAGCCAGCCTGTGCGAGTCAGGGCCTTTTGGTTATGGACAGTCCAAGTCGGGAGACATATGCCTAATATGAGCTTCTGAATTTTTCCACTTAATTCAAAAAAAACAAATATAACTCTTCATTTTAAAACAAAAAGGACTTCACTTCAAAACGACACCAACCACTATCTTTTAAAAAATTGTATATTGAAACACAATTTACACTAACTCTGATCTTCAGACTAAAAGTCTCTTCCTGATTCCCCCTGAGGCAGAGTCTCTGGGAGGCAGAATCTTTCCAGGGCTTGTCCACAGCTCTGAGAGGTCAGCCCTGGGGCATCTCAGGGCTGCTGTTAGGAGTGACTCACCGGTCAGGTCCCAGCACCAAATGCTGAGGTCCTCCGTTCCTTTACCTCTCGGGGAGCTTGAATGAGAAATTCTTGGGGATAGTGAATGACTGACTGCTTGTGCTCCAGTTCCCTGCTCCATCTTTTCTACCCTAGAGTAGAGTGAGGGCACTTCCATCCTGACAGAGGCTGGGGACGTTCCTCAGTCAGACACACCCCCACTGATGGGACACCATCTGCCTGCCAGTTTGCTGCCTCCTTTTGTTTACTGACCAGGAGTACTCTTTGCTTTAGTTCTTTCCTTTAGCAGGGCTTCTGTTCCAGTCTGTGAATATGAAAGCTATAAATTTCTCTCTTGTAACATTATATATACAGATCAAAGAGTAAGCCATTGAATACTGTCTTTTAAATAAGATGTTTGCAACCCTCCTTCCTCACCTCTCAAAAACTTGAGATTGAAAGTCATTGACAATGGTCTCTGGAGTTGGACCTTCTGACTCTCCGGACTCTGTCTGTGACGGCCTTGCCGTAAAGCGGTTACAGCTACAAGCAAGAAACGGGTGGGGGAGGGGACAGCCCTCAGGCACTGCTGTCCTAACAGTGCATGGCCGTGAGCTGGGGTGGAGGGGACAGGAGGGGAGTCTGCATTCCAGACAAAGGAGACACTCTATTTGTCCTCGTGGGTGACTGCATTCACAGTCATATTTTAATGCTGATGACTCTCAAATCTAAATCTTCCACACAGAACCTCCCTCTGGAGCCTCAGTCCCATCCCTGCTCTGCCTAGGTTGAGCCCTGGTGTGAGTATTACCCAACAGCCTCATGGCCTGGCTGATTGGCACAGAGAACTAACCCTGAGCTGCTGAAAATGCCTACCACTTCTAACAGAGAAAAGATGTTCTCTGTGTGAGGAAAAGACCCTCTCGTAGAGCTGAGGCAGATGAGTGGAGGTGGCGCCCAAGGACTTGGTGACAATGAGGAATTTTGATGTGAGAGAGAGACCTGGTTTCCTAACAAGTTTCCTGGTGCTGTGTAAATAGCACGCTGCCAAGGGATGTGAGGCCTTTTAAGAGCTTTGCTGGGAAATGCTGCTGCCCTGTGCCGTTGCTATGAGAAGCTTTATTTGTTTATTAGTTGGTTTACAAAAGGCACCAGATGTTTAAAAACCTCAGACCACAAGCATAATCAAAATGACATCATTAAAATGCTAACGATAGCAAACCCACTTCAAACTCTTTCTCCCCAGCAGTGAGGGATGCTGGTCTTTTTAAAACCCAGACCAATGCCCCACCTTTAGTTTGCCCACCAAAAATGTTTTGCCATCTAGCTCACTGTTTTTTGTTCTTCATGCCTCTTGAAGCATTTCCCCTGAGGTAGGAATTCAAACGTTACTTTGTATATGAAGGACTTTAGCCTGCCCTGGGTCTCCTGATTCATAAAACAAAAATTTAGGTTTGCTGTAAAACCTATCTGTATCCTTTTCATTTTCTTGGGTTTAAATATATTTGTTCATTTTTTTGCTGTAAGTCATTCGGATCTATCTGTGTCAGAATCTCTTTTTTACATTACAACTATGTAGAGAGAAGGCTCATTTTCACTTAATTTCATTCTAGTAAGACACAATGTACCATTTGGTAAATATCAGACCATATGAAATTGAACCATCAGCCCTGTTTTTACCTATAAAAACAGCAACTGTGCATGGTTCCACCGAATGTGTCTAGGACATGCAGTGGTATGCAGATCTGAGAAGTGTGAAGACAGATCCTTAACAGATCTTTCCTTAGACTTTCCTGTAACCAGATTCCAAGGAGAAAAATCTGTTGTTCTTTCCACCCTGACTTGGAGTGGAGGCAGCGGCCTTTTCTTAGGTCTTGCCTACACAGTGACAGGAGCCATGACATGGTTGGCCTCCTTTTCAATGATGGCCATTCACCTGATGCAGAAAGAAAGGAAAATGTTCCTCTCTAGCTGTCAAGTCAAGCTTTAAAAAGAAAAGCAGAAAACACAGAAATGGATGGTGAAGTAATGGAGCCAAAGATTTCTGACAAGGCTTGAAGTGACTGGGCCATTTTTCATCGAGGGGAACTGCATTGATGAACCAAGTATAATCCCAGGTGGATAAAGGAGAGTTCCAGAGTGAAGAAGAGGAGGAGGTGGGGGAGGAAGAGGAAAAGTCATAATTATGTAGAGTAAAATGTCCCTGGGGATTATAAATCGTCCTTTAACTCTAAACCAAGTCTCTGATATTTATTTAAAGCCTTGTGCCTAAAGGCAGGTTGAATGCCTAAGAAATGTACCATCACCAGACAAGAGCAAGCAGGCCCGGGGTCCCCAAGATTAACTGAACCCTTTCAACCATCAGTGAGGCTCAGACCACGAGTCTTTACTGGCTGTTTAAACTTATATAGACTACCCTACAACAATTGCTGAGCATTGAATTGAGCAATTGGGATGATTTTGAAAACTGATTTAGTCAATGTTCTCTCCCTTCTGTGGAGTCAGAACTAAGTTTCCTCTGCTAAGAATAAGCAAGGAAAGGTCATGGCGGTGTCCCGAGCACACGCAACACAGCGACACACTGCAGCGCACAGGAAAGCACTGACAGTGACCGACTCCCTCAGAAACGGTCCTCGGCACAAAACAATTCCATACCTTATACTGGGATAACATATTCTAGAGTGCAAATGGTAACATGGATTTATGACACTTGAATTCATACGTGTTGAGGGAGCTCCTCAAAGTCTATCTCAAAAGGTTTGAATTCCTGCTAAAAGTCACTTACAGGAGACTCAACAAAGTGCTTGGTGAGGCTGCCAGGTCAACAGGTACATAGAGTTGTATACCTGAATAAGCAGAATATTGTACTTTTAAAAACACGTTACTTTACTTTTTGAGGTAAAGGAAGCCTTACTTTGTGATGACAATAGGAGCAGAATTTTCATTGTAAAAGAAACATATAGTACCAACATGTATTTGTCCCTTTAGCAGCCAAGAAAATATTTCTTGATGGCAACTTTCTGCATTCACCAAATACTTGAGTACTTTTCCAAGAAACCCAAAATGGTTTCAAGTACGAATTCTAAACTCTTGGAATCCCTCCCCCTATCTCACCTTCCTTGTGTAACCCAGTGACGTGTCTGACCAGGTGTGTTAGGCTGAAAAATGCCCTATCCCCACCCCAAAGAGACCCCTGTTTTAATTATCAGAACCTGTGAATGTTACCTTATTCAAGGTCTGTCCAGAAGGTATCCAGCCATGTGATATGAAAAATAGAGATGTTTGTTGAAGAAGATACAAGATACAAGAAACATTGTACACAGGACAATGATGCCTCAGTCCCCTTCAAAGTAGGCACCTTAGGACCTCACACAGTTCTCCCAATCGCCATCAGCTGCCCAATTGTATTTTCCTGAATCTCATCAATGGTCTGAAATCTCTTCCCTTTCAACGGGGATTTAGTTTTGGGAAAAGCCAGAAGTTGCAGGGCACCAAATCTGGGCTGTAGGTGGGTCAGTCACCCGGGTGATTTGATGTTTCACAAAAAAACTCTGCATGAGACATGATGCATGAGGGGGCACTGTCTTGATGAAGCTGCCAATCACCAGCTGCCCATAGGTACGGCCTTCTGAATCATCCAGATAGTTTCCGCAGAGGAATGGTCAAGCTTATTGTAAAATTTGATGCAGATTCATTGCTCTACTCACTCAGTCATTTTGACTGTGATGGCCACACAGTACACATGCTCACTCAACGGCATCTACTGAGTGACTAGCACAATGAGGTTACCATTGTTCACACATGTGCATTCCAGTCCACTCTCCTTGGCTGCCAGGTTACATCAATGTTGTACCAACCATTCTCGTTACATTAACAATGGCTAAACTTTTTCCTGGGACAGACTTCTGTCAAAAGTGACTTTGCTAATGTGATTAAATTAAAGGGATTGCTATAGAGAGATTATCCTGGATTACCTGAGTGAGCCCAATGTAATCATTACAACTTTTTTTTCCAGCATCCAAAATCTTTTTAATAGCAAGGTAGGATCGGGGGTTAGTTTTTGCAGCTCAAGCGCCGGCCCTCCAGCCTCTGGCATGCTCGAACCCAGAGCCCTTGGATAGTACAAAGGGCTGAGTGTGGCTGTGAGGAGTCCTAGGGCCTTCCCGAAAAGCCTGTACACCTCCCAGACCTTGCAAGGACCAGAAAGCAAGACTCTGTGACAGCCGTTGAGGGAATCCAGGGCCACCTTGTACAAGATGAGGATCTTGCCCTCAACTTTGAGGATGTGGCTCCAGGCATGACTCCTCACACAAAGTGCAAACACTTTCAGTTTGGGAACCCCCTGAACAGGCACATCATTGCTTATAATCCCTACAGCCACAGCGATTTTGCCCTCATAGCCAGGAAGGTTCATCTTCTAGATCATCAGGACAAGGGACAGAGACAGCCCGTTGGTGCAACTCACGAACAACCTCTTCAGCAAACTTGGCTGAAAGCAGAATCGGTTCTCTGGCCATAAAGCTGTATAGCTTGACCAACAGCCTAGGAAGATGTTCTGGCTCTTGGGCTCCTTGCGCTGAAACTTTCGTTCTTTGTTGTGGCTGATGTCCACTCCCGTGATGGTGCCTCCTGTTGCACCAGGCCCAGAAAGCAATCACTAGAGTTCACATAAGAGAGAGATGCAGGAGATCAGAAGACTAGTAGGAAATGTGATAACAGAAGCAAAAGGTTGGAGGGATGGAAGGGGCCATAATCCAAAGAATAAAGGCAGCCTCTATTTTTTTTTTTAATTTATTGATTTTAGAGAGAGAGGAAAGGAGAAAGAGAGAGAAACATCAATTTGTTGTTCCACTTTTTAATGCATTCATTGGTTGATTCTTTTATGTTCCCTGACTGGGGATCAACCTATAACCTTGGCATATCAGGATGATGCTCTAACCAACTGAGCTACATGGCCAGGGCTTCAGGCGGTCTCTAGAAGCTGATAAAAGCAAGAAACAGATTCTCCACTGAAGCCTTCAGAAGCTGTGCTGTCATCTTGATTAACACATTGACATCCAGAACTCTAAGAGAGTATTTTCAAAACTGTGTGGTAATTTGTTACAGCAGCAAAGCAAACTAATAAATCAGGGGTTGGCAATGCTCTAATCATCTGAGCAACTGTTGTTACTCCAGCTTGGGGAGCTATGCAGGGCAGAGCTGGAAAGGAACAGAGCTCACACATGAACTAGGCCCACTGACCTCAGACCCTGGGTTCTCACCGCTTAGGTCCACACTCACAGCGCTGACTGGAAAAAGGCATAAGCACATCATTACATCCCAACCTTGTTTGTCAGCTTATAGAACGCTAAGGGTGCTGCAAAGAAACAGAACCAGTAGTTTGTGTGTGTGTGTGTTAATCTTTATTGTATTTTCTTTTTTAAAATTATTTTACTGTTGTTCAGGTACAGTTGTCTGCATTTACCCCCCATCACTCCCCGCTCCGACCCCAGCCACCCCCACCTCCCTCCCCTGCTTCCACCCCTCCCTCTTGGTTTTGTCCATGTGTCCTTTATAGTAGTTCCTGAAAACCCTTTCTCCCTCCCCCTCATTGTCCCCTCCCACCTCCCCTCTGGTTACTGTCAGACTGTTCTTAATTTCAATGTCTCTAGTTATATAACAAACAAGTAAAATGTATTTTCTTCCATTACCATGTAGTCTCTTTTTAGTCCCCTCCCCCCAGCAATCATCACACTGTTGTCCACATCTGTAAGTCTTTTTTCCTTTTTGCTTAATCCCTCCACCCTATAACCTCCCCTCTCCCCCAATTGCTATCATCCTGCTCTCTATTTACGAGTTTGTCCCCATTTTCCTTGTTCAATTTGTTCATTGGATTCCACATATGAGTAAAATCATATGGTATTAGTCTTTCTCTGACTGGCTTATTTCACTTAGCATTATGTTCTCCAGGTCCATCCATACTATCACAATAGGTAAAATTTTCTTCTTTTTTTTACAGCTGAGTAGTATTCCACTGTGTAGCTATCCCATAGTTGTTTTATCCACTCATCTACTGATGGGCACACTTGGGCTGCTTCCATATCTTGACAACTGTAAATAATACTGCAGTTAACATAGGGGAAGTTATGTTATTTTGAATTAGTGTTTTGGGTTCCTTTGGATATATTCACAGAAGTGAGATTGCTGGGTCAAAGGCAGATCCATTTTTAATTTTTTGAGGTATTTCCATACTGCTTTCCACGGTGGCTGCACCAATCTGCACTCCCACCAACAGTGCATGAGGGTTCCCCTTTCTCCACATCCTCGCCAGCACTTGTTGTTTGTTGATTTACTAATGATACCCATTCTGACAGGTGTGAGATAGTATCTCACTGTGGTTTTAATTTGTATTTCTTTGATGATTAGTGACATTGAAATCTCTTCATATGTCTATTGGCTGTCTGTATGTCCTCTTTAGATAAGTATTTATTAAGGTCCTGTGCAAAAACTTTTTAGTTTGATGCAGTCACATTTGTTTTTCTTTTGTTTCCCTTGCCTAGGGAGATATATCCAATAAACTATTTCTATGAGTAATATTGCTGCCTGTTTTCTTCTATTATTTTTATGGTTTTGGGTCTAATATTTAAATCTGTGATCCATTTTGAATTTTTTCTTGTGTTTCATTTTTCTGCATTTATCTGTCAAATTTCCCAACACTATTTATTGAATAAATTATCTCTAGCCCATTGTATGTTCTTGCTTCCTCTGTCGAATACTAATTGACTCTGAAGGTGCAAGTTTATTTCTGGGTACTCTATTCTGTTCCATTGTTCCGTGTCTGTTTTTATGCCAGTACCATGCTATGACCTCATAGGATAGTATGATACTAGGTAGAATGATTCCTCCAACTTCGTTCTTCTTTCTCAGGATTGCTGTTGTTATACAAGGCCTTTTGAGGTTCCATATAAATTTTTGAAATATTTATTCTAGTTCTGTGAAATACGTCCTTGGAATCTTGATAGGAATTACGTTGAATCCATAGATTGCTTAGGGTTGTATGGACATTTTAATGATGTTAATTCTTCCAGCCATGAATTATATGTGCTTCCAGTTATTTGTATCTTCTTCAATTTCTTTCTTCAGTGTCTTATAATTTTCCAAGTACAGGTCTTTTACATCCTTGGTTACATTTATTCCTAGGTATTTTTTTCTTTTTGAAGCAATTGTGAATGGGATTGTTTTCTTAATTTCCCTTTCTGTTAGTTTGTTATTGGCATATAAAAATGCAACTGTATTCTGGATATCAATTTTGTATCCTGCTACTTTGCTGAATTCATTTATAAGTTCTAGCAGCTTCTAGGTGGAATCTTTGGGGTTCTCTGTGTACAGTGTCATGTCATCAGCAAATAAAGACAGTTTTACTTCTTCCTTTCCAATTTGGATGCTTTTTATTTCCTTTTTTTGTCTGTTTGCTATGACTAGGATATCCAGTACTGTGTGTGATGAATAAGAGAGGTGAAAACAGACATTCCTGTCTTGTTCCTGATCTTAGGAGAATGCTTGTAGGTTTTGCCCATTGAATATGATGTTAGCTGTGGGTTTTTCATAGATGGCCTTTATTATGTTTAAAAGAACATACTATGGCCTTTAGTATGTTCCCTCAAATCCCACTTTACTGAGAGTTTTCATCATAAATGGGTATTGGATTTTATCAAATGCTTTTTCTGCATCTATTGATATGACCATGTGGTTTTTATCTTTCATTTTGATTTTGTGGTGTATCACATTTATTGCCTTGTGAACGCTGTACCACATTGCATTCCCAGAATCCCACTTGATCATGACATGATCTTTTTGATGCATGGCTGTATTCGGCTTGCTAATATTTTGTTGAGGATTTTAGCACTTTTGTTTATGAGGGATATTGGCCTATGATTTTCTTTCTTTGTAGAGTCTTTATCTGGTTTTGGAATTAGGATAATAATGGCCTCATAAAATGAGTTTGGGAGCCTTCCCTCCTTTGAATGTTATGAAATAGTTTGAGAAGAAGCGGTGTTAGTTCTTCTTGCAATGTTTGGTAAAATTCACTTGTGAAGCTGTCCAGTTAAGGGCTTTGGTTTGCACTGCTTCAATTTCATTAGGTGTAATCTGTCTCTTCAGATTCTCTGATTCTTCCCGATTTAGTTTTGGAAGATTGTATGTTTCTAGGAATTTATCCATTTCATCCAAGTTGTCTGGTTTGTTGGCATATAGTTGTTCATGATATTTTCTCACAATCCTTTGTATTTCTTGGTGTCAGTTGTTATTTCTAATCTTACATTTCTAACTTTATTTATTTGGGTCCTATCTCTTTTTTTCTTGATGAATTTGGTTAAAGGTTTGTCAATATTGTTTGTCTTTTCAAAGAACCAGCTCTTGGTTCTTTGATTTTTTGTATATTCTTTCAGACTCTGTTTCGTTGATTTCTGCTTTTTATTATTTCCTTCCTTCTACTCATTTTGAGCTTTGTTTGTTGTTCTTTTTCAAGTTCCTTTAAGTGTGAAGTTAGATTTTTATTTGAGCTTTTACTTGTTTTTTGAGATAGGCCTGTAATGCTCTGAATTTCCCTCTTAGGAATGCTTTCCCTGTGTCCTACAAATTTTGGATCCTCATTTTCATTTGTTTCAAGGTATCTTTTGATTTCTTCCTTGACTTCATTTTTGACCCATTCATTGTTTAATAACATGTTATTTAGTTTCCATGTCTTGGCATGTTTTTTCAGTTTTTTTCTTGTGATTAATTTCTAGTCTCACAGCATTGTGGTCAGGAAAGATGTCTTATATGATGTCAATATTCTTAAATTTATTGTGATTTGTTTTCTGTCCTAATATGTGGTCTGTCCTAGAAAATATTCCATGGGCCCTTGAAAAGTATGTATATTCTGCTGCTTTGTGGTGAAATGCTCTGAAGATATCAGTTAAATCCATTTGATCTAGCATGTCTTTTAAGGCCACCATCTCCTTGTTGATATTCTGTCTAGAAAATCTATCCATTGAAGTCAATGGGGTGTTAAATTGCCAATTATGACTGTATGTCAGTCAATCTCTTCCTTTATGTCTATCAAGATTTGCTTTACATATTTAGGTGCTCCTATGTTGGGTGTATAAATGTTTACTAGGGTTATATCCTCTTGGATTGTTCCATTTATCATTAGCCAGTGCCCCCTTTTTTTTTCTTTTACTATGGCCTTGGTTTTAAAGTCTATTTTGTCATGTAAATGTACTGCTACCCCAGCTTTTATTCCCTTTCCATTTGCATGAAATATCTTTTTGCATCCCTTTACTTTTAGTCTGTGTGTATCTTTCTATCTGAGGTGGGTTTCTTAGAAGCAGCATGTATATGGGTCTTGTTTTCTTATCCATTCAGCTACCCTATGTCTTTCGGTGGGAGCATTTAAGGTGATTATTGATAGATATGTATTTAGTGCCATTTTATTCTTAGACAACTTTCTTCTATTTTTTTTCTTCTTCTTAAAGCAAGCCCTTTTTTAAAATATATTTTATTGATTATGCTATTACAGTTGTCCCATTTTCCCCCCTTTCTTTCCCTCCACCCCCACACCCCCCCATTTCCCACCCTTTAGTTTTTGTCCATAGGTCATACACATAAGTTCTTTGGCTTCTACATTTCCTATACTATTCTTAACCTCCTCTTGTCTGTTTTCTACCTACCACTTATGCTACTTATTCTCTGCACCTTTTCCCCCTCTCTCCCCCTACCACTCCCCTGTTGATATCCCTCCATGCCTTATATAAATCCCTTTAACATTTCATACAATAAAGGCTGGGTGATGATGAACTCCTTGAACTTGACCTTATCTGAGAAGCGCTTTATCTGCCCTTCCATTCTAAATGATAGCTTTGCTGGATAGAGTATTCTTGGATGTAGGTTCTTGCCTTTCATGACTTGGAATACTTCTCTCCAGCCCCTTCTTGTCTGCAAGATCTCTTTTGAGAAATCAGCTGACAGTCTTATGGGAATTCCTTTGTAGGTAACTGTCTCCTTTTCTCTTTCTGCTTCTAAGATTCTCTCCTTATTTTTAATCTTGGGTAATGTCATTATGATGTGTCTTGGTGTGTTCCTCTTTGGGTCCAACTTCTTTGGGACTCTCGGAGCTTCCTGGACTTCATGAAAACCTATTTCCTTCACCAGCTTGGGGAAGTTCTCCTTCATTATTTGTTCACATAAGTTTTCAATCCCTGGTCTTCCTCTTCTCCTTCTGGCACCCCTATGACTCTGATGTTGGGACGTTTAAGGATGTCCTGGAGGTTCCTAAGCCTCTCCTCAGTTTTTTGAATTCTTGTTTCTTCATTCTTTTCTGGTTGGATGTTTTTTTCTTTCTGCTGGTCCACTCCGTTGATTTGAGTCCCAGTTTCCTTCTCATCCCTATTGGTTCCCTGCAGATTTCCCTTCATTTCCTTTATATTATCCTTCATTTGTTCAAGTAATTGCGACAATTTTTCTTCGAATCCTGTGAGCATCCTGATTACCAGTGCTTTGAACTGTGCATCTGATAGTTTGGCTATCTCTTCATCACTTAGTTGTATTTTTTCTGGAGCTTTGATGTGTTCTTTCATTTGGGCCATTTTTTTTTCTTGGTGCACCTGTTACTTTAAGGGGCGAAGCCTTAGGTGTTCACCAGGGCGGGGTAACCTATGTTGTTGTGTTGTGATACTGTGTGGGGGCGGGGCCTGAGAGAACAATGGCGCTTGCTCTGTTCTCCACACTTCCCCAGCTACCCACAAGCAAGTTGGGCCCTTCTTTGCTGGCTCCAGGGTGAGTGGATGGGCCTGCACAGTTCCAAGTCCCTGTGGGTCTCCCCAATGAACTCTCCTGTGAGGCTGGGAGTTCCTCCCACTGCCACCTAAACCCCCCCAGGTGTTTTCAATCTGTGGTTTGAGGCATTATTTCCCTGTGTTGGTGGACTACATGGTCTGTTCCGCTCCCCAGCTTTTCCTCCTGGTTTATCTGCGCGAGAATGAGGGACCGCCCAGTCCACCAGTCTCAGCCCAGGTTTCACCATGTGCGCCTGCTGCGTTTTGGGCAGGCGTGCCCACCACAGGCCTCTCTGGGCAGCTGGAGCATTGCCAGTACCGCTCCACAAACCGCATTTTGCCGAGTGCTCTCCTCCTGGCTCCACCCTACTTACCAGTCTGGATGAACGTGTCTTCTTTAACTCCTTGATTGTCGGACTTTCACTCAGTTCAGCTTTCTGTCAGATCTGGCTGTTTTGTTTTTTAAATTGTTGTTTTGCCTCTTTTGGTTGTGTGAGGAGGCACAGTGTGTCTACCTATACCTCCATCTTGGCTGGAAGTCCCCTCAAAATACAAAGGTTTTTTTTTCTTTTTTCTTTCAATATGTTGTTGCCTCTCACGTGGCCCCCACTGGGGACCTGGCCCGCAACCCAGGCATGTGCCCTGACTGGGAATCGAACCGGCGACCCTTTGGTTTGCAGCCCATGCTCAATCCATTGAGCTATACCAGCGAGGGCTAAAGCAAGCTCTTTAAACATTTGTTGCAGTACTGGTTTGGTGTTAACAAACTCCTTTAGCTTTTTCTTGTCTGGAAAGCTCCTTATTTCTCCTTCAATTTTAAATGATAGTCTTGCTGGGTAAAGTAGTGTTGGTTGTAAGTCCTTGTTTTTCACCACTTTGAATATTTCGTGCTCACTCTCTTCTGGCCTGAACTGTTTCTAATGAGTAATCAGATGATAGTCTAATTGGTGCTCCTTTGTAGGCAATTATCTGCTTTTCTCTTGTGGCTTTTAGGATTCTCTCCTTAGCTTTAAGCCTTGTCAGTTTAATTATGATGTTTCTCAGTGTAGGCTTCTTTGGGTCCAACTTGTTTGGGACTCTCTGAGCTTCCTGGACTTGTGTGTCTTTTTCTTTCATCGGAAGGGATTTTTCTGTCATTATTTCTTCAAATAGGTTCTTGATCCCTTGCTTGCTCTGTTCTCCAACTGGTATTCTTTTTTTTTTCAATTTTAAATTTGTTTATTAACTGTCAGTTCCTGTTTATTAACTGACCAGATTACAAAAATGACCATGGTAGATACCTTAGTTTATCCTTCTAATAAGCCTGTTGATCTGGTCCTCCCTGTTACCAGCATCTCTTCCTTCCACAAAATGGGTGGTCTTTTCCTTCATTCCACCTTATGGAGAAGATCATTTGAAGGGCCACAGGAAGTTGTTTGATTCTTTGAAGCATTTTCCAACAGTATAGATCTCATGAATCAGATCCTCCATGCACATGATGCTATATTTACCAAGAGATTGAGCAATTAATGTGTTACTTGTCAAGGCAATTCATTTCTGTTTTGTTCTTTTTTCATTTTCCCATAACCACATTTGTAGATCAGTTCACTTTCTGACTTCAGGTTAGGGTATCCCCTCCAATATATGGTTCCACAATCCTCAGCATGTTAACTGAAACCTTGTTGAGCTTAATGAAGGTGTCATTGAAGATCTGGTGAAGGCAAAGAAGCTATAGCACCTTTTGGACCTTTGGGCTCACACCACTGATACCTCTTATCCTGATGACAATTGCCAATTTGGTTTCTGCAGGTACAAAGAAGTTGCCAGCTTTTCTTGCCATTCTAATCTCAGTTCTGTATATCTCCCTATATTCCTTGTGACAGTGCTTAGCTTTTTCATAGATAGGTTTCCTCCTTCCCTTTCAAAGCATCTTTTGGGCAAACTTCTTTCTGAGGTGCTTGATTTTCAGCTCTGTGAAATTCCTCCACTTTTTCTTAAGGGTTTTTGGCACAGCACAAATTTCTTCTCTTCTGTACCCTCCATGGTTCCAGCTGGAAAAAAGAGGAAGTTGGTGCATGCTCCAACTTTGATGTGCATGTTGTTATGCTTCATGTTGTCCAAAATGTTTCTTAAGCTCTCCTCATTTTTTTTTAAATTCTTTTTTTTCTTTTTGCTGCTCTGCCTGGGTGTTCTTTTCTACCTTGTCTTCAAAATCACTGATTTGATCCTCTGCTTCATCTAACCTACTGTTTATTTCTTCCAGGGTATTAATTTCAGATATTGCAATATTTCTTTCTAAATGGTCTTTTTTTATGGTTTCTATGTCTTTTTTCATGCTGTTGAATATCATTATAATTATTACTCTAAACACTCTACCCAATAAATTGCTTGCCTCCACTTCATCTTGTTTTCTTTGGAGAATTCTCTTGTTCTTTCACTTGGGGTTTGTTTCTTTGTCTTCCCATTTTGGCTGCTTTTTGTATTTTCTGCCTTAGTTGTTAAATTGATGAATGATATAACTTCAAACTGTAATCAGCAGCCTCAGGGTGGGGCAGACTAATTCCTGGAGGTGGGATTATTGTTTCCCCTCAGGCTGATGCCACTTGGAGGGGAGTGCTCTGCCTGAGAAAGATGGTTTCTGCACTATGGGGAATGACTCAGCATAGGGTTCCTGGCATCTGTTCTTTCAGTTCTTTCCCCAGAGCCACCATCCTCAGAGTCTCCTCCAGCATCTGTAGTTCACTCTGCCCTCGCTCTGCCAGAGCTCACGGTAAGTGGCTGCAAACAAAATTGTGTGCATTGGCCCTTTAAGAGGTTCTCTGCATCTCTAGCCATATCTCCCTGGCAGATAGAAATCCTGCTGCTTTTCACAGCTGGATGTTATGTGGGTTCCTTTCTGTCTCTCGTGCTATAGGCTGGGGAGCCTAGCTTGGGGTTTAGACCCACACTTCTCAGGGTGAACCCCCCAGCCACTGAAATATTCCTCTGGCACCTCTGCTGCTGCCTGTGGGAGTCCAGCCAGTTCTCTTGTGCTTCCTCCGCACTCCCTACCAGTCTCATTGTGGTGAAGTAGTTTTCTCTGTCTGTCTTTGGTTATAAGGCTTCTCTCTGGCTAGTGTTCAGTTGGTTATTCAGGATGATTTCTCTACAATTTAATTGTACTTCCAGATTAGTCCTGGGAGGAAGTTAACATAGCTTCCAACTACTCCTCTGCCATCTTGGATCTTCCCCTGTGTGTGTGTTTTTAAAGGGTTTGTTTTAAGGAATTTGCTCATATGATTGTGGAGTCATGGCAAGTACAAATTCTGATGAGGGAGGCTGGAGGCCTCCAAATTCTGATGGAAATCCAGGAAGAGTTACTGTTGCAGATGAAGTCTGAAGTCCATCTGCTGGGGAATTCCTTCTTGCTCAGGCGAGGTCAGCATTTTGTTTAGTCGGTCCTTCAACTGATTAGATGAGACCCATCCACATTATAGAGGACAATCTGCTTTACTCCATCTACCCATTTAAGTGTAAATCTTATCTGAAAACATTCTTACAAAAACATTGAAAATAGAGATTGACCAAAGAATCCTGGGCACTATGCCCCAATCAAGTTGACATGTAAAATTAATCATCGCGCAGAAGGCATGCCTTCATGCAGAAGACATCTGTGTTCACCAATTAATCAAGACTTTTCAAAAAAGTACTCATCTCACTTTGTGCTAGAGTTGACTCAATGACAAAGACCTATACAAAATATGTCTATCCACAATATATGAGAATAAATGCATAGAGTTGATCTTTAAATGAAATTTACCAATTTCCTACTTTGTGTGACAAATTCACAAAGCCAAAAATACCAAAATGAGCCAACTGGTACTCCTGCTCTCATGGGTCTTATATCACACACATGTTTGTGTCCTTCTAAACCCAGCTGCACTTGCCCTGCACAGTTGTACATGAAATTCCACACTCACCTTAGGTTTCTCTCAGTTTCCTGAGTATCTGGTGTCCTCTGCAGAGCACAGAGTATATTCCCACAGGGAAGCACCAGGCTTCCCATTCCCTCTGTGTGACCCCAAAGCACATCAGTCCATGCTGGGCAAATACAGGTCTTCAATTTGATTTTTTAAAAAAACAAAAACAAAAAACCTCTTGACTTGGACACAACAACCTAATCTTTCCCAGCCAGCAAGGCTTTCCTCATGAAGGCTGGCTTTCCATCTGGTTTGTTTCATGGTAGAGACTTTATTAACCAAATGTTAATAAAAGAACCCCACTTCAGACAGCTGCGGGTGGTTTTCCTTTGCTGTATGTCCAAGAGAATCCCATAGGGCTGCGGCCTGCAGTTGTCAACATAGTTTGTCTCCGGATGTTCATAAATGAAAGGACTGCTGAGCAGATTTCTTCTGCCGTCTCCAGCAGGTGTGACACAGGGGAGCCACTCAGGGGCTCAGCCCCAGGCCCCTCTCACCAGGACTGGGTCAGAGTCCATTGCTAAATCAGCCTTGCTTTGGCAAACGGAACCCAGCCCTTTGAAGTCCTTATCACTACTGACCAGGTTTCCACAAATCGTCATTCTCCTTTTACCTATTTACAGTGTCCATATTTCATTCTCACTTATTAGTTAAGTGCATTTTAGGTAAGCCATAGCCTCCTTTTCATCTCCACCCCCATTCCCGCCCTGTTAAAGTAGCTATCTGGTAAAATGATTAGAAGAAGAGGTAAAATTATGAGATTTGGACGGCAGTGACTCAGAGAGCAGCAAGAAGAGCTCAGTTAATAAGAAAATCATTTCTGCAAAGGG
This sequence comes from Micronycteris hirsuta, assembly GCA_004026765.1. Classification (NCBI taxonomy): domain Eukaryota; kingdom Metazoa; phylum Chordata; class Mammalia; order Chiroptera; family Phyllostomidae; genus Micronycteris; species Micronycteris hirsuta. Next base: position 197,275 of record PVJI01001077.1, read on the forward strand.
TCTGGCTTGTACAGTATCACCACTCTCATCCTGTGGCAGTCCATGAGATGATTCAGAGCCACTCCTACAAGTTTAGGAACTCTTCAAAGTGCGGAGTGTGAAATACTGTCTTATAACGAAGCTTCCTTTTTTGATTAGTGCAGAGCCTGTATCATGCTTCCAGAGGCAGGATCCAGTTTTTTTTATTCATTTTCACCACAGTGGGAGTGGAAAAACTGAAGTCATTCCTCTGATGGGAAGAAACATCTTGTGGTGCTTACTGAGCCAGCAGCCAGTACAGACAGTCATAGGGGTACTTTTTGCTCCTTTTCTGTATGAAAAAGCTTCACTCCACTAAAACAGACGGTTTTTAGTGAAGGTTGATGTGAAAATAACTTATACTCTCTCATTTTTTTTATTTTTTGTTTATAAAGATTTTTCAGTTTCTTATTTATAACCAACATCCATGGACTGGCTATAAAAATGTATTCTTCAGTCTGAACTCAGGAACTTTCTTGACAGGTCAGGGAGTTCCAAATGGTTTGTAGAAACTAGAGCTGCAGAACTCCAAAAAGCAGGTTGGGGTGGAAGAGACAAGTGGTGCCTTTGTTTAGGGAAGGTAAGGAAACTTTTGGATTTCTATTTTTCTTCGGGAGCTGATAAATGAGGAAGGAAACCTGAAGGAGAGAATGGGAGAAATGAAGTAAAAAAATGAGGGGGAGCCCTTCAAGTGCCCATTCCAGTGAAGTGTGCCTTGTCCACAGTACTGAGAAAAGCTTTTTTGTCACCTTACCTGTCCCCTGCTTCCTAAATATGAATGCAATTGTATGAGGATATGATGCCTGGGGCTGTGGCATCCATATTGCAACCAAGAGGTGAAAAAAAAATCTGAGGGCCAAAAGCTTTCCTGCCGAGGGTAGTGGAATGGAGGACGGAAAGACCTGGATTCTTAATCACATTGTTGAGACCACTGACTCAACCCTAGAACCACCTACTTGTGGAGACATTTTTATGTGAATAAGAAACTCTTGTTATAACAGCCACTTTTAGTTGAGTATTCTGTTACTTGAAGCCAAAAACATCCTAAAAGATTAAATATGACTATTTCCATTTTACTCTACTAGATGTGTTTCATCTAACATACCAAAAAAAGAAACTCACTGGTCACTGCAGAGGAAATAAAACAACTGCTTTATAATCTGTCGGAAATCACCTCATATGCAGTCCTGTAGTTTTCAGCTTAATACATTTCCTCCTCGCTGTCCTTTACATGTGGATAACACATAGCAGTCCATGAAATTATCATGTACCACAGATGGTAACCTCACTTCATATTATTTCTTGTAACCCAATTGCTAAAGGTTTGGTCCCAACTTTCAACCATTTGTCTTATACTTTGGCTAACATTCTTCCCAGCAGACTGACAAACATTCAGAGACTGTTGTGCTGAGGCCAGTACAACATATGAATCTATAATTATGATCTCCTACCATGACGATGGTGTCAGGTTAATGATTTAGGACAGTTCTGTTGCTCAAAATGCAAAGTCATCAGTCACACTTAGGCTTCTATTCACAGACATAATGTGTTATGCAATGTATGACATTCTCAAAAAGACAAAACTGTAGTGATGAAGATTAGTGATTACTGAGAATTCAAAGTAGGGGAAGAATGTGACAATATAGGGGTAAAACCTACAAGTTTTTTCAGGGTAATGGAATTGTTCTGTATCCTGATTGTGGTGGTAGAAACCTGAACCTATACATGTGTTTATTCATAGACCTATATACCCCCCAAGAGTCAATTTTACTGTATGATAATTTAAAAATTAAATTATTTTAGCCCTGGTTAGTGTGTCTCGGTTGGGTGTTGACTCACAAGGTAAAGGGTTGCCGGTTCAATTCCTGTTCAGGACACATGCCTGGGTAGCGCGTTGGTCCCCCATCATGGTGCATACGGGAGACCACTGATCAATGTGTCTCTCCCTCTATTTCTCCCTCCCTCTCCCTCTCTCTAAAAATCATTTTTAATAAAAATAAATAAATAAAAATTAAATTATTTTTATAAAAATGGTTCCTAGCCAGTCATTTATTGGTAAGTCCAAATTGATTTACTTTTTCTTCTAATTGTTAGCAAGAAAGAAGGGGATGCTATTATTAGCTATTGCCTGGCTTGAGAAAACAGTAGCCAGGTCAGAAAAGGGGAATATCTAGATCTAACTTCTGCAATTGACAACAGTGGTTGGCTTCTCTAAGAGGCATAGAAGAAGACAGAATTTCATGAAATAAAACTGTAACTTAATTTTAATCTTTTGAGCTATGAATTAGAACCATTTCCCTGGTTATAGAATTTCAGTGTCCATAATATCAACTGATATAGAAAATGCATTTGACAAAATTAAATACCTTTCAAAATAAAAATACTCAACAAAGAATAGAAACAAATTATTTCAACATAATAAAGGCCAGATATAAAAAACCCATAGCTAATATCATACTCAATTCTGAAAGACTGAAAGCTTTCCCTCCAAGATCAGAAATGAGAGGGATGTCCCCTCTCACCACTTCTATTCAACATAACATTGGAAGTTCTAGCCAGAGCAATTAGGCAAGAAAAAGAAATAAAAGGTATCTAATTTGGACAGGAAGAAGTAAATTCTCTATTTTCATAAATGACAAGATCTTATACATAGGAAACCCTAAAGATTTCACACACACACACACACACACACACATAAACATGTTACAACTAGTAAGAAATTTCAGCAAAGTTGCAAGATACAAAATCACCCAAAAATTACTTGCAATTCTATATACTGACAACAAATAATCCAAAAGAAGATTAAGAAAACAATTTAATTTACAAGAGCATCAAAAGAATAAAATGCTTGGGAATAAACTTAATCAAGGAGATGGAAACTTACACATCAAAAACTATAAAACATTGCTGAATGAAATTAAAGACACCAATCAATGGAAAGATATTCTATGTGTATGGGTTAGAAAGCTTAATATTGTTAAGATGTAAATACTACCCAAAGTGATTTATAGATTTAATGCAATCCTTATCAAAATCTCAACATATTTTGCAGAAATATATAATCCATTCTGAAATTTACATGGAATCTCAAGGGACTCTGAGTAGTCAAAACAATCTTGAAGAACAAGGATGAAAGTATCACATTCCTGATTTCAAAACTTACTACAATGCTAAGGCAATCCAAACAGTATGGTACTGGCATAAAAACAAATATGTATACCATATAGTGGAATAGAATAGAGAACCAAGAAAAAAACCCTCACGATTTTCACTAAGTGTGCCATGACTATTCAGTGGGGAAAGAGCTGTCTTTTCAAAAACTAGTGCTGGGAAAACTGAATCTCCACATGCAAAAAATGAAGTTGGACACACCTTATATCATATACAAAAATCAACTCAAACTGAATCAAAGACTTAGGTGTTAGACCTAAAACTATAAAACTCTTAGAAGAAAACATAGGAGAAAAGAAAGCTTCATGACATTGGATTTGATAATTATTTCTTGGATATGACACCAAAAGCACAGGCATGGACTCCATCAAAATTAAGAACTTTTGCACATCAAAAGACTACTAACAGAGTGAAAAGGTAAACTCCAGAATGGGAGAAAACATTCACAAATCATATACCTAATAAGGGATTAATTTTAAGAATATAGTTTTTAAAATACAACTCAACAACAAAAAAACTTAATTTAAAATGGGTAAAGAATTTGAATAGGCATCTCCAAAGAAGATATACAAAAGGCCACTAGCACATGAAAAGATGCTCAATACACAATCTTTACAGAAATTCAAATCAAAACCACAATGAGATACCTCTTCACATTCATTAGAATGGCTATCACTTAAAAAGAAGAAAAAGAGGGACTTCCTAAGATGGCGGCATAGGTGAATGCACCGTACCGCCTCGCACAACCAAACAAGGAAAAAAATCAGAAATCTACACATCCAAAAACAGCCAGATCTGACAGAAAATCATATTGAGAGGAAGTCCGACAACCAAGGAATTAAAGAAGATACATTCATCTAGTTTGGTGAGCCAGAAGGTGCAGAGCGAAGGGAGAGCGCTCGGCGACCCCGCGGCGAGCAGGTGAGCAGACGGCAGGTCCGCGGTTGGAGGGGCGGTCCCTGCGGGGCTGCAGCGCACCCAGACGGGGACTGACTGAAGCTCGGTCTGCGCCCGGCTCATCTAGACCCAGCAGGGCCGAGAGACCAGTCGACTCGGCAGGTCAGCATTCGTGTGCAGAGAAACCGGGAATGAAAGCAGGGCGCAACCCATCGGGGCAGAGTGAGAGCGCCTGTGGGGGTGGAGTCGGCGGCGGGAGGAACTCCCGGCCTCACAGGAAAGTTCGCCGGAGAGACCCGCGGGGGATTGGAACTGTGCAGCCCGTCCAGCAACCCCGGAGCAACCCCCAGAGCCAGCGCAGAGGGGCCCTAATTGCTTGCAGGAGGCGGTGTGGGTGCGGAGAGCGGAGAAGGCGCCATTGTGCACTCAGGTCCCACCCCCAGAGGCTACGGGGTCCCAGCACAACTACCGGGAACTTCCCAGCACAGGGGAGCCCCAAGACTCCGCCCCCCTTACAGTAACAGGCTCACCAAGGGGGGAAAAATGGCCCAAAGAAAGGAACAAATCAAAATCCCAGAGCTAACCGACCAAGAGATAGCCAACCTATCAGATGCACAGTTCAAATCCCTTGTAATAAGGATGCTTTCAGAATTTGACAAAAAATTAATGAACTTGCTTGAACAAATGAGGAGAGATCTGCAGGGAACCAATAGAGATAAGGAAACTGGGACTCAAATCAACGGAGTGGACCAGCAGAAAGAAAAAAACATCCAACCAGAAAAGAATGAAGCAACAAGAATTCAAAAAATGGGACTTCCGCCAAGATGGCAGCGTAGGTGGTCGCACTCGCTGCCCGCACATCCAGAATGTCCATACAACTAATGCAGTAGCAAAAATTTAAACAACCAGAACGGACAGAATCGAACTGAAGGGAAGTCCGACACCCAGGAGGTAGGAGAAGACAAACATCCAGGCCGGCGAGCGGGGCAGAAACGGGCGGAGGAGGCAGCGCGCACGGAGGGTCTCACTCACGCTGCGACTTACTTACGCCGCTTCTCAGGCTGCCAGTGCCTGAACAGGGCGTGGCTCCAAACAACAGGTGAATACCGCAAGCCGGTGACGCTGCCGGAGAGAGGCCAGGACTGAGCCAGCAGAGCCGAGTCTGGCAGAGGAGGCGGTGGGGAGTTGGGGAGAGGAGGAGTGACGGAAGCCCACGGTGATCGGGGGCCGCCATTGCTTCCTCCCAGACCCCGCCTCCAGAGGCAACGTCATCCAAAAAGAGACCCAGGTCGCAGGCATCTGCCAGCTGACAAGTGCACCGAGATAAAAAGAATGAAAATG